>CM077830.1:11586737-12186737 GCA_039720395.1 Liquidambar formosana
GATTAGTTGAGCAGTCAGACCTTAGGTGTATTCTTTAAAGGTCATCATTTCAACTTGTTATAAAGATCGTTATCTGTGTAGATATAAAGCATCTCACATAGGCCGTTTAAGGAATTCTGGATCAAAATCTCAGCGAAAGTAAAACCTGTGATACCCTTAATAGTTAATAAAAAAATAAAAAATAAAGATGTAGAATATTTTGCATTATTGAACCTTATAAAATTAAAAATATATTTTATTTTATTATAGTAATATCTATTTCAACGGTCTTAAACAATTTGCGATCACAATATTTGTATATAAAGTGACATTGCACGTCCATCAATTTGATAGGGCAAAGGGTCCCATCATTGATTTTCTCTAATAGATATAGGTTGATCAAATCATGTAAAATTACTATTTTTTTTTCATTGAATTAGTAATTTAGTATGCATTAATCACACAACACTGATGTTGCATTTCTTATTAATTGATGGCTTGACATCAAGTCGAACCACCTTATTATTTTAACCAAATGTAAGACAAACATCGGTGAATTTTATTGGAAGAAGCAAAAAGATTTGAAATCAAATCCAATAATTGAAATCCCAAAATCAACTAGAGATGAATCATGATGGTGATGTGATAATTTTAGAAATTGCCAACAAAAATCCAACTCGTGCCATAGCAATTCTGAAACTATCGATCGAAAATCAAGTTTCGATTTGCCTTTTTAATTTTTTTGAATAATGGTATACAAAATTTTGATCCCGATTAATCCATTGGATACCTTCGCACACAATTAGACAACTATCAAACCTTTTGAGCCATAGGGGTAACCGCAAAGGAGATCAACACTTTTATAAGATTTCGAACACTCAATCTATACTTCTTGAAACGCTTATCAAAGTCTGATTTGCTATTACGCTAACCTTTTGGATTTAAACATAAATTTGCTTACGGCTGACCTAAAGCTTCCTTCTCATAAGGTGGAATTTGCCCTTTTTTTTTTTTTTCTTTTTATCTTCTTTTTTTGGTTAGACGGTCAGGGTGTGTAGATTAGCTTACGCGCATTCCAACGAAATCTTTTCTTAGGCAATCTTAAAGGCACACTCCTCCCACATTGCCCTGATATATTCAATAATTAATTCTTAAAGTGCTTCTCAAAAAAATCGAATTCAGATTAATAGAATAGAGGAACTTTCCTCTTACTAACTGGACTAACTCTTTGGATAGGTAAAAACCTACCTTTGACGCAGTCACAATATACTAATGAATAATGGTAAGTTCCTTCGTTGCCATCCGATTAGGACAAACGTGGGAATCGACCGACCGAGAATCCTACAACCGTACAACTTTAACAAGCGCACAAACTTAAGATGCCTGTATTAATGTGATAGGTTGATCCTTTTGACCGCTGCCTTCCCACGCATCGACAACCTTGGGATAAAATCCACTTATTTCCCTTCGAGTTTTAAGCTTTAATCAAGCAAATATTAAATCATTAAAAAAAAGAAAAATAAAAAAGGACCGTCATAGACGATGGTACGGTATGCTAATATAAAGCATCTCCGTTCTCCTATCATAATAGTTACTCCTGCAAAATTAGTTGAGTGATTAGATTTTGAGTGTAATCTCTAAAATCATCATTTTAATTCTTCGTAGAGATTATTGTATGTGTGGGCTAAGTAGGAATAAAGCTTAAGATATTCCAAATCATTAGTAAAAAAAAATAAAATAAAAGAAAACACCATAATAGTTATATCTTAGTTAAAATAGCAAAAGGATTGTTTTTTTTAAGGTGGTTAATCATTTAACTTTTACGCCAACCATACCAGCTCTAGCTATTTTCCAAGGGGAAATTACAAATTGGTCAAGCTACAGGCAAACAATTACAGTTCAATAACAATATGTCATTCTTAGTTAAGTTAGTAATCATTTACTGTAAGTTAGTAATCATTTGTATTGAACTATAATGTTTGCTCATAGTCGGACCTATCTGTAATCCCCCCAGTTTCAAATATCTCCAAAATAATATATATATGTATATAATATTTACAAGACATTGAAGTATGAGAAAAAATTATTAAAATTCAAATAACTAATGAATAGTGGCTAACTATATATAGGCAACCACTGTAGCAATGGTAAATAGCTAGCCCCCTTAAAGCTGTTCCAAGAAGAGAAAAAAACAAATTGGCCTATTAAGTTTAACTATCCAATTGGTGTAGTGTTCTTTAATCTAGGGATTTTTGGCCAAAACCCCTAAGTATAAGAGTAGTTTAACAATAGGTCCTATAAAAGAAACTGATTAGTGAAAACCCCTTTTACCACGATACAGACAAAAATACCCTCATTTTTCATTTTTATCAAATTATATACTGTGCCATTAGACTATTGATACCGAAAATAAGGAGATTCAACCACCATTATACACGGCGAAACACATGCCCTAAAAATTGACATTCCAAATGGGAAAAGGCACCGGATTCTTGAGAAATCAAATTGGGAGGTTCATTCCATCATTCTTGTGCAGCGATTTGAAGCCTTTTCAATTCCGATTCAACAGTAACAATAGCAAAAAGGAGTGAGTATATTCGTACCTTTATGACCTCCGACTCATGAATTGGGTTTTGATTTTTCGATTGCAATAGTATCATTTTACTGTTTTCTGTATAATTTTTGAAAGCACACAATAGTAAACCAACAATAAAGTAATACTGTTACACAAACTAACTACCAACAGTAAAGTGATACTATTGCACAAATTAACTTACCAACAGTAAAGTGATACTATCGCATAAACAAGTTGGTATAATTTGATACTGTTGCCATTCAAATACACTAACAACAGTAAAGTGATTCTGTTGATGTTTTAACACAACTACAACAATGGCAGCCCCCAAAAATCAACAGATCTAAAGTTACAAAAAAAAAAGAAGAAGAAGAAGAAGATGACAGCCATAGCGGGGTGGTAGTCGGAGAAGGTCGGTCGCCGTTAAAGAATAAAATCTTGTTTTCAGATCTGGTTTTTTTTTTCTTCCAGATCTGGTTTTTCTTTTTCTTCTTCTTCTTCTTCTTCTTCGTCTTCCAAATCTTCACAGCCCCTTCCTCTCTCTCTCTCCCTTTCTTTCTGCCCTTCTCCCTCTCTCTCTCTCTCTAGATCTACTTCTTCTTCTTCTTCTTCTTCACGTACAGCCCCTCTCTCTTTCTCTCTCTCTCTCTCTCTCTCTCTCTCTCTCTCTCTCTCGCTGCCTGCCCCTCCCTTCTTCTTCTACTACATATCTGGTTTGAAACATACCCCAAAATATAAAAGGTTAAAATAGGTATTTTTAAAAAACATTTCCTTTTGCTTAAAGAATCTTTTAAAAAAGGAGTTTTGGAGTTAAAAAATCTTATGATGGGTTTTTTTGTTAAAAGCAATCCCTAATAGGGGTTATTGCTAATTTCCCTTTAATGTATTGCCAAAGAGTTCAATTAAAATCAAATTGCTAAAATTATAATTCAAAGTAACATGTTTACAAATTGGATTAAGGTATATCTAATTACCTTAATCTAATATGTTGAAAAATAGTTCCGATATGATAATCCGATGGATTGATAACATATAAATATCCATCTCTGAATTTTTTAGTTTTATTTTCCTATCCAATAATCCAATCTAAACCAATAATCTTACAAAACACATATAATTAATAAAAAGTGAGCATGAATTTTAAGAGATTAAGAGAACAAATTTTAATTTTTTATAATTATAAGAGAGAAAATTTTCATTTGAGAAGTGAATTTCAATATTTTTACCATATAGTGTTTCTACGCACCTAAAATCTATAGTAGATTAACAATAAATGAAATATTAAGATCAGATTATCCTCGAACCAAATAAGGTAATATCTATATATATATTTTTTTGGGTGAATATATCTATAATTTGATTTGTTAACTAAAGGATTATCCAATTCGGATTGTCAATTGATTAACATATTATAATTCCACTATCATATCAGAATTTTTGGATAAGATTCAAATTGGATTTGGATCAAAATCCGATCTAGTGATAGGTCTAATTCAGAAGTGGTTTTTTTCTTTTTCTTCCTTTTAATGAATAAAAATGTCTTTTAAAGTTTAGAACATTGCCAGTGATGTGCTAAATGGTGTGCCAAAAATTTATTATAGAACACCCTTGTGTTATTGTTGTGCTATATTTGGTACACCCTTGTACTAAAATAGCATAAAGGTGATTAAAAAAATTAGGCAAATATCAAAATATCCTTCATTAAAAGAATTATATCAAAAGCTCCTATAAATTAATTTTCTTATTGGAAGAACCCAAATAGAGTTAAATTATATTAAAAAAACCCAAGAACTTAACTTCCATCCAATTCCATTTGAATGATGAATTTTCTCCAAATAGAGTTAAATTATATATATAAAAAAAAACCCAAGATCTTAACTTCCATCCAATTCCGTTTGAATGATAAATTTTCTTGACTAAAATACCCTTATTACTTCTTTTTTTATTATTAAAATATAAAAATAATTATTCAAAATTTTTATTACCATCTTGTTTAACTAACAAGTAATAAATGGATTATTTGTCACTTATCACAAAAAAATAAAAATAATACAGAAAATAAAATGAACAAATAAACAATTATAAAAATGGTATGTCATTCCAAAAGTTGTATAATTTAAACGGAGTTGGATGGAAGTTAGGGTGTTAGGTTTTTTGGATATACTATAATTTTTTTTAGGGTTTTTAGATAGAAAAATTACTTTATTGGTTTTTTTGAGTTCTTCTATATAAGATTACCACATAGGCCTACTACATTGGTTTACTGATGTGGTCACTTTCTATTGATCTCTTATTTAAAGGAAAAATAGGGTGAAATAAATTGAAATCCCCAAATCCCCGAAAATTGGCGAAAATCACTGAATAACCCCCCATCTCTCGTCCTCTCGTTCTCAAACAAGTTACCATTGTCAATAGTTGGAGAGTTGATTCCATAACCTATTAAGTTACAAAGGAGGATCGACGGGCATTTGTTCGTTGTTTGCCATTAATCGAGTGTCAATGTTCAGTTTTCAAGTGATAATTTGAGATGGGTCGAAGAATAGATCAAATTCATCCCATTTTTAGGGTTAGATTGTTTATTGTTCAATGTTCATCCGTAGTCGTGGTAAAAAAAAGGGGTTTTTCTTGTGTGGGTATTTTCATCAATAAAACGAACGGGCTTCCATTGTGTGGGTTTTTTCACTGGTGAAAATTTGTATTATCCATAAACAAAATGGATAGTTGTTCAAAAAAATCGAATTATTAAATTGTAAAGTTATAGAAGAATGTATCACAACGGGGTTGATTAAACAAGCTCTCTGTTATATGCAAGTCCTACAATGCTTTTCAAACCCTTACTATCTAGTTTAGTTATTAAGTGATTTTATAAAATTGTATGGAAATCTTAAGCTTGATTGTGAACTCTGTTATATGCATTTAGTTATTTTATTAAGTTACGAAGTTGTTTATTTTTCATAATTTATGTAGTTATCAATTGATATAATTCATTTGTGATTAAGAGACAAAGTTCTTGTGCAGTTAGTGAATTATTAAGTTATATAGTTATATATTTTTGCCCAATTTTATTTAGTTATTAAGTCACAAAATTCATTTGCAAGGAAAGGGTCTGTGTATATAAATAGTTATTAAGAGATATACTTCATTTAGTAAGTGATATAATTGTGTATTTTTGTCAAACTTTATCAAATTGTTAAGTGAATACATAGTTATCAAATCCATATGCTTCTAGGAGAATTCTAAAATAGATGGATTGGTTATGAAATGAAAGCGGAAATGGCTGGTCAGGGGAAGAATGTGAGAAAGCTATAATTATGGGAAGTAACGTTTGAATTTCAGTAAAACGTGGAGCGAATATTGCTATTAAATGAAATCCCTATAATAGTGGAATTGTGGGGTATAACTACTTATGATATATTTCCCTTAAATGATCGTAGGCCAATCTATTAGATCAACAGGTTAGCCCCTCTATCATTTTGTGGTTTTTTTTTTTTTTTATATATATTTTTTTTATTTTATAGAATTCTTTTTTTGTAGAGATATTTTAGATATTTACCTTAAAAATTAAAAGAAATGGGTGGTTTTGCTATTAAAAAAAAAAATTGATATTATGTAATTTGCTCCATTGAAACATATTTATTAAATAATAGCATTGGACACTATAATATAATAAATAATAAAATAAAAATAATATAGGTAAAATATTACAAACCACTATAGAGGCTCTTACATGTCAACTCATAATTGATCTTCCATTCTACTGTATCACACAAAAAGGGGAATGCCATCCACAATCGATGGAACCGTCGCTATGCACAACACCCACATGCGCATCTTCCACCACCTTTAAGAACGAAAGACCATCAAATTTGAGTGGTTCCCCATGAGAAGAGACCACACGAAGGCATTTTTCTCTATCATCCCTTTTGAACAAAAAGACAGAAAAGGGCATTTTAGAACTTCCAAAGAAAGGGCCGTGGTACTGCACACTCATTGTGTCATAAGTCATTTGCATTATTTAACCAGAGTCCTCCGAACCATGGTTAATTCGTGGTTGGTGGTTTTGACTAGTCTGGTTTGGTAGGCGTTGGTTTGGTCACTGCCTTCCTAATATAAACCCCTTCCTCTCTCTCTCCTCTCCCCACCTTCACACAGAGTCTCTCCTACCGCACCTCACACCTACACGCACCAACAGAGACAGACGGGCAGAGAGACTCTTTTCTTCCATTTTTCGCATTGATTACTTCCCTTTTTTCTCAGCGGAGTCCGGTGAATTTCTCTCAGCTTTACCATTTCCGGCACCGGATTCCGGCGAAGAGTCTGACGCACCATGCAATCGAGCTCCGTCAAAGTGTCGCCCCTCGATCTGATGTCGGCTATCCTCAAAGGCAATATGGAGCAGTTCAATGTGTCGTCGGATTCCGGCGAGGCGATGGCGGCGATGTTCATGGAAAACCGCGAGTTTTTTATGATACTGACCACTTCGATCGCGGTTCTGATCGGGTGTGTTGTGGTGTTCGTGTGGCGGAGATCTTCCGGCCAGAAATCGAGAGTCGTGGAAGCTCCGAAGCCGTTGATTGTCAAGGAGCCCGAGGTTGAAGTCGATGATGGAAAGAAGAAGGTCACCATCTTTTTTGGAACACAGACCGGCACTGCCGAGGGATTCGCAAAGGTTACTTTTCAATCTTTCCATACAAGAAGATACACAAACATATATATTTATATATAGAGAGAGAAAGAAAGGGAGAGAGGGAGAGAGAGAGAAAACTTCCATGTTTTGTTTGGTTGTTGAATGATCTGATTGTTGTGCAGGCGCTTGCTGAAGAAGGGAAAGCTAGATATGAGAAGGCCACATTCAAAGTTGTTGATTTGGTATGTTTGACTAGTTTCATTTCATTTCTGTCATATATATTGTATATGTATGCTCACAATTTGTATATGCATAAACACAAATAGATGCTTGATACTGGCATTTGAATTGTTCATATAGGATGATTACGCGGCTGACGATGAAGAGTACGAGGAGAAATTGAAAAAGGAAACTTTGGCTTTCTTCTTTTTAGCCACGTTAGTTTTAACTCTTGCACTATCTCTTTCAATTTCCATCTTTTGTAATTTCGTGCTTTGTTGATTTGATTAATTGGTGGTGGTGTAGGTATGGAGATGGGGAGCCAACGGACAATGCGGCCAGGTTCTATAAATGGTTTACAGAGGTAAAAAAATTACTAGTTTGAAAGCTAATTATGATTTGATGGTGAAAGTTTGAGTGGTATGTTCTGATTATATGAATTGGGTATGGGTATAATAGGGGAAAGGGAGAGAAGAATGGCTTCAGAACCTTCAATTTGGAGTGTTTGGCCTGGGCAACAGGCAATATGAGCATTTCAACAAGGTTTGCAATCAAATTCATTTTAACAGTCCCACTTTATTAATTTTTCCCTTGTAAAAGAAAGATACTTCTGTCTTTAGCTGTTTACCATTGAGTCATGCATTGATTTATGTTTTTGTTATTGGAAATCAGGTAGCAAAGGTGGTAGATGAGCTCATCGTCGAGCATGGTACGTTCTTCTTTATTTCTCGCTTGTTGTTGTTTTCTTCTTTCTTTCTTTCTTTCTTTCTTTCTTTCTTTCTTTTTTTTTTTTTTTTTTTTTTTCTTTCTTTATAACAAAATTTATGAGGACTTCGTAGATTACATTAATTTTGATATTATAACCCATTGTTGATGGGTTGTTAAGTTCTTGCGATTGCAATTGGATTCCTGAGACATGAAAAAACATCTTTAATGCTATTTAATCTGCTTATGTCAGTCACCTGTGAAAATTACAAAAGAATACTTAACAATGTACTATACTGTTTCTTTCTCTCCAAAAAGCTATGGTTTACTTGGATATATTAAAAACAGGTGGCATTTATTTAGATTTTCATAATGTGTTGAATACTCCTACATGTGTCAGCTTAGAATTTTACCTGGATTTGCACTGAGATAGGATAGGAATCTTTTCTTTTTTTCATGATTTCAGTTAGAAAATTCAGCAGACGTGTGTTCCACCCTTTAAGCGTAGAGTATTAACATGGAAGTAACAGAATTTCATATTAAATATTCGTCATTTAAGAACATGATATCTTTGCAAACACATTTATTGTGTGCTTTTCATTCTTTTTTCAAGAACTAAGCCTGTTTGCGTCACACACTTCAATTTATTTAGGCATGCTGTGCTGAAATATTACTTGAGTGAATTAAATATACCACTAGCAATTTTGTTAAATTGTATATTCAGTACCCCCACTATATGCGCAATAGTGTATGGCTTGGTACATTTGAAGATTCTTGTGACAGTGGTAATTTTGCCGGTATTCCGATGACCACAAAGAGAAATGATTAAGTGTCTTAGTAGTCGCACCAGTTTTGCTTTCCAACCATCTTTTCTAAAGTGATAGTCTGCTCTGTTGCTCCGCTCATAGGCCTTGACATTTTCTGTTTAGTTCATATGCCTAATGGATTTGAGAATTCGAAAAGCTTGACTGTTCTACCAGTTCTAGTCACAAGTTATAAAAAATTGGAGCAGCAATTTCTTGTATTAGAAGTGATTCTTGTATGTTATATCTATGAACAATTGTGGACATTATATGTGCTGCTTTGTAATTGCTAATAGAAAATGGAATGACACCAGTCAGTTAGTCCAAGTGGGTAAAATTTAAACTTGCAAATGAATAAGCAGGAATGCAATGACATATTAAAATGCTTCCTGACAATGTGGGTCCATGTAATGAGAATTCTGATGCCATAGTTGGCTTATCAATATTGTGCTCTCATTTTCACAACATTCATTTTCTTTCAGTCAACATTATCTATTTGTTTACTTTCAGGTGGGAAGCGCCTTGTCCCAGTGGGTCTTGGAGATGATGATCAATGCATTGAAGATGACTTCACTGCATGGTATCAAGAACTTGAATTGCTAATCGAAATTTATAGTTTAAGCATTCTCTTTTAACCTTGCTATGTATTCAAAAAGGATTTTTTTTTTTCCTTCAAATTTTGGAAAATGTACAGCTTAAGCATATATTTTTTTTAACCTTGCTATTTATTCAAAAAAAAAATATATATTTTGGTTTTTTAGGCGAGAACTGGTATGGCCTGAGTTGGATCAATTGCTTCGAGATGAGGACGATACAGCAACCGTCTCTACCCCATACACTGCTGCTGTATTGGAATATCGGGTTGTAGTTCATGATCCTGCAGATGCATCACTTCAAGATAAGAGTTGGGGTAATGCAAATGGTCATGCCGTTCACGATGCTCAACATCCATGCAGGTATCAAAGAAAGTTGTACTTTTTAGATTTCTGGTTGCACCTGAATTTATATGTTATGTTTTATCTATTTTTTCCCTGTACTGTAATCTAAAATCACTTTTGTTCTCTGCATGAAGAGCTAATGTGGCAGTGAGAAAGGAGCTCCATACTCCTGAATCTGATCGTTCTTGCACCCATCTAGAATTTGACATTTCTGGCACTGGACTTGCGTAAGTTGCTTTACTTAATCACTTTGTATGTGAATGTCTTGTTATACTGGATATTTGTTACTTTTCATTTAATTTTAAATTTATTGCAGACGGAAATTGAAATCCAATTACAGATTTAAAAAGAAAAGATGTTCTTGTATGTGAATAATGTATTATTAACCCTTGTTCATGTATATTTGTTTTCATTCTCCTCAGGTATGAAACAGGGGATCATGTTGGTGTGTACTGTGAGAATCATATTGAAATTGTGGAGGAGGCTGAAAGGTTATTAGATCTGTTGCCTCATACTTATTTTTCTGTTCATATTGATAACGAGGATGGTACACCACGGAGTGGAAGCTCCTTACCACCTCCTTTCCCACCCTGCACTTTAAGGACGGCTCTGACTAGATACGCTGATCTTTTGAGTTCTCCCAAAAAGGTTAGTCTGCTTTCTTGGGTTGATGCATCATATAATCTTTTTTCCATGAAATTTCTGTCTTCCATTGAGTAATTAATTGTCTGAACGCATATGTTTTCCAGTCCGCTTTACTTGCTCTAGCAGCTCATGCTTCTGATCCTAGTGAAGCTGATCGATTAAGATATCTTGCATCCCCTGCTGGAAAGGTTGGGGAAGTTCTTCAACTTTGACATTAAACTGGTTCATGTATTATACTTTTTATCTGATGCATCTTTTGTTATACAGGATGAATATGCACAATGGGTAGTTGCAAGTCAGAGAAGCCTTCTCGAGGTCATGGCTGAATTCCCATCAGCCAAGCCCCCAATTGGAGTTTTCTTTGCTGGAGTTGCTCCACGCTTACAGCCCAGATACTATTCAATCTCTTCCTCTCCAAGGTGAGATATATGTACACACACACACACACACACACACATATATATATTTTTTCCTCTCTTAGTCCTCTCCTCTCCTTTCCTTTCCTTTCCTTTCCTTTAAAGCCTTAAGGTGCAGCTTTCTGCTGTTACCATTGCTAGGTGTCAATACATATGGCACATGTGCCGCAAGCAAGAAGTCATTTGAAAATCTGTCCTCAAAACTAATTCGGCCTGACGAATGATGATAAGATCATCATATAGAAGTTGGTCAAAGATATTTAATTCAGCTGACTTTAGCCTATGAGACTTCCTGAGTGGAACCATCACCTTCAAGTTGGTTTTAAAAAGTGCTCGAAGGGTCTACCTGATGCTTGATGGAATCACATAGTAATTAAGACAGGAAAAGTTAAAGAAAGTTTTGCTATGTATTTCACAAAAACAAAGTTCTTTTGCCTCATTTTATAATTTTATTTTACTTCAACTTTTAAGCAAATTTTTTACTAGAAAAGGCTGCGTTGTTAGGTGCATTGATCTTGTCTGATTTCATGTAACATTTATTTGGGTAAATGTTATATTTTTACGTGCTTACTATCTGCAGTTATGTTATTCTACAGGATGGCACCATCTAGAATTCATGTTACTTGTGCATTAGTTTATGAAAAAACACCAACAGGACGGATTCACAAAGGATTGTGTTCTACTTGGATGAAGGTGATTTTTTTTAATCAATTTTTCTTTTGGTTGGGTAAAGTTCTTTACTTAATGAGTAGCCGAATGATGTTGAATATTGGTAGAAAAGAATCACTTGCCCTAGGTAAAAGTAGACAAAGTAATTCTCTAATCTTCCAGCCTGACAAAAGATTGGTGATTTCTTGATGGTTATGTTACAATGGTCACTTAAAATTTCTGTTGTATCATGACTATCTACACTAGTGGAATGAAGAGCCCTTTTCTACGTCTACATATTGTTTGTTTGTCTGTATTTGTTTGTTTTAAAGTTTCATGTTGTGATGTCCTTTTGGTCAGTGTGGCTTTCACAGTGTCTGCATGCCTCAAATCTTGCCTTATTGGAACTTAATTATTTATTTTTCATTTTTTTGTCCCCTTTTTTCCAGAATGCCGTGCCATTGGAGGAAAGCCGTGACTGCAGCTGGGCACCCATTTTTGTTAGGCAATCAAACTTCAAACTTCCTACAGATACTTCAGTGCCTATTGTGATGATTGGCCCGGGCACCGGATTGGCTCCTTTTAGGGGTTTCCTTCAGGTTTAACTGATGGGCTTGATGTTCAATTACTTTGTCCTTATTGCTCTTCATAGGGCATCTAAGCTAATTTTATGTATATGTATTTTCAGGAAAGATTAGCTCTGAAAGAAGCTGGATCAGAACTGGGACCTGCCATATTATTCTTTGGATGCAGGAACCGTAAAATGGTAAGTCATGCTCTAAGCAGTTTGTTTGAATACTGTGAATATGTGTGTATGTGTGTGTGGAAGCACATGCGCATATTTCAATAACAAATTTTATTTGATGTGATTTGTCTTTGCAGGATTACATTTATGAAGACGAGCTTAATAACTTTGCTGAAAATGGTGCAATTTCTGAGTTGGTTGTTGCTTTCTCACGTGAGGGGCCCACCAAGGAATATGTACAGCATAAGATGTTGGAGAAGGTATGGGACTCATTTTGTTAAGAAGTAAGATTTTTAATATTTTACATGTGATGTAAGGTTAAAATGTGAAGTATATGTTTGCTCTGTATCCAGGCTTCGGATATCTGGAACATGATTTCTCAGGGAGGTTATGTTTATGTATGTGGTGATGCCAAAGGCATGGCCAGGGACGTCCACCGGACTCTCCATACCATTGTGCAAGAGCAGGTATGTTCATACATATACTTGAAGCATTGAAATGATGTGGTGACAGTGTTCACCTACCTCTTAGAAAGGAAATTTAGTTGAATGGTTACAACGACCCATCACATTTTGATTTGTGGTCCATAAAGACAGAAAGTTTGAGAGAGAGAGAGAGAGAGAGAGAGATACACTTTATTTATTTATTTATTTTGAACAGGAACCCTATCAAGGAGACTTGCTATAACTTGCTTATTGCATGTCCACAAATTTTCTGTGATTGAAATGATTCCTAGATTGACAAATATCACTTTTAGACATTTGTTAAAAAAAAAAATGACGTGGTGCATTTGGAGGCACAAGGCCAGCTTTTGGTAGAGAAATGTCATTTTCATGTGGGGTCCAAAGGTCCACTTTATTTTCTAGCAGTTTTTATATATATTTTTTCTGTACATTTTTTTTTTAAAAATTTAAAAATAAATGTAGATGCCCAATTGGGTTTCTGGTAGGGAACCCGAAGTTTTGAATTGAGTAAAAAAATTGGAAAGATTTTGTTAATCAAGTGCACTGATTTGTTGATTTCAGGGATCTATGGACAGTTCCAAGACTGAGAGCTTGGTAAAGAATCTGCAAATGAATGGGAGGTATCTGCGTGATGTATGGTAATTATTTCCCCCCTGCAGCCCTCGAAGGGAAAAGAAAAAACACGAGGTAAAAAAAATGGGGAAAAAGAAATTTCTGAGAAAATATTTGTTGAGGTGAAACCTATGGGGGTATAAAAGAAGCATGTGGGAGGGCTATTTGCAACACATTCCATTGCCATCCTTTGCGCGTGTTATTATAGCGGTCGGTTCTGTGATTCTTTTTTACTATTTCCGTATGAAGGATTTTTTCGTTCATGTAATTTATATATACAGACACTATAATAGTAATAATCTGTAGGCATAGTTTTTGGACTGTGATGAACCAACAAGGAGGTTCAAATGACACATAAATTTCGGCTTGTGGACTCTACCATATGTAACTGTATTTTGCATGGATTCATTAAATTCGAGTTTGTTAGTTGAAATAGCTGACTTCTTTCTCTGCTGCTGCTGCTGCTGCTACAGCAAAATCAGTGAAATTTGGTACGGATCTCAGGGGATCCCAACTCATGATGAGTCAACTTTGCACTCAAATAATTGGTTTGTTTTTTAAGTTTGCAATCAATGAATTGCTTACCCATCTCGGCAGTTGAAGTTGTGGCGTAACGTGTCTCTTTAGTATACGGCGGCAAAGAGGAAAATGAACTCAAACACTCCAACTGTCCCATCTCCATTATCTTTTTCGTGTTTACTCCGTGTGGGTGTGTCTCATTCTTGTGTAAGATAGTTGGGATTGTTAGGACTTTCAACTACTATTAGGGCATGACTTGTTGTCCCTTCAAAAATTGAATGGCTCCATCTACATTTTTATTATTTTTTTATTTTTTTTATAATTTAAAAAGTGAAGTTAAAAATTCATCATCCTGGACACTGCCATTAAAAAATGTGGGAGCATAACTATAATCGATGGTATAATATCGTATCATCGATGTTTCAAATTCGTGAAATACTCTTGTTTCACCATTTGTACGGTCACTATAATGGACTAATAGCGGCTATCTTGTTGGGTTATCTAGTTCATGATGATAGATTTGTTAACAAAATTATATGTAAAACACAAAGAAGCAATTCAATTTTCATAGGACACTCTAATAGGCCTTAATCATTCGATGAATTATGGAGAAAAAAATTGGTCTCATAGCTTTGTTGGTGTCTCTCCGACTCTCATAATAGGAAGTTTGAGGTTTGCAATTTGACCCATACAAGTAAAGGTTATGTGAGATTTAGATTCTTCTCACTTTGCCCTATACCTACTCCCCACCCTCCAAAAATATAAAAAATAAATGAAGAAATGAAATTCATTAGGATATTAAAGATTCGTTGGGGATGAGGCCAAAATTAATCTTTGGCACAAATTGGCATGGTTTCAGGGGAAAAGTTTGTAAATGAGTCAAACCATAATGACCCCCACTAAGATTTGAGAGAAAAATATGGTAGTATAATTTCTAAGTGTAGTTCAATTGGTAAAGGACTATGTCTCAGGAAATGAAGGTCTTGAGTTTGACTTTTGTAGAATTCTTTAGGGCCACTTACCCATGGTTTCATAGTTCTCATGGATTTTGGATTTACTTTGTTCATAAAGATCCTGATATCTTATATGGATGTGAGGTTTGCTTAAAAGATTTATCCATATAAAATAAAGTTAAAAGACGGCAATATAGGTCAAACAAGAAAAAATAACTGTCATTCATTTTTAAATGGTAGCGTGCAATTTTACCATTTGTTAATTAACTAAAAGAAAATTATAGTTGATGTCATTACCTACGTCATGCCACTCTTTCTTTGTTCAATTATTTACATTAGGCAAAATTGCATTGTGAACGACTTAGGAAAGGATAATTACAACATCGTGTCTGGAAATTAACTAAATGGTGAACCATACAACAGATTTTATTTCTAAAGAGCTAATTCACACGTTTTACACGAAATGACTATTTTATCTCTCTCACTTTCTCACTACCCCTTTTTTTTTTTTTTTTTTTTTTTTTTTTTTCGGAGAATGGCCAAATGGTGGGTCAAAATAAAAGTAATTTCAAATAAAGAGTCAAATTTCTCTTATTCCATTTAAAATGATAGTAATAAACTTTAATTCCGAAAAGAAGTGATCTATCTTGTTCGGTTATTTGGTTCTTGATGATAGATTTGTATATGCCAAACACAAAGAAGCAATTCAATTTTCATAGGACACTCTAATAGGCTTTAATCATTTTATGAACTATGGAAAAAAAGATTGGTCTTATGGCTTTGTTCGTGTCTCTCCGACTCTCATAATAGGGAGTTTGGGGTTTGCAATTTGACCCATACAAATAAAGGTTATGTGAGATTTAGAGTCTTCTCACTTTGCCCTATACCTACTCCCCACCCTCCGAGAAAAAATAAAAAAATAAAAAATAAAAAAAGCCATGAAGAAATGAAATTCATTAGGATATTAAAGATTCGGTTGGGGATGAGGCCAAAACTAATCTTTGACACAAACTGGCCTGGTTTAAGGGAAAAAAATTACAAATGATTCAAATTGTAATGATTTTTACTATGATTTGAGAGAAAAATATGGCAATATAATCGCAAAGATAATTCAATTGACAAAGGATCATAGGAAATGGAAATCCTAAGTTTGACTCTTGTAGAACTCTTTAAGGCCACTCATACATGATTTCATAGTTTTCATAGATTTTGACTTTACTTTGTCCATAAAGATTATGAGATCTTACATAAACGTGGGATTTGCTTTTTACAGGATTTTCTTTCGTAATACAAATAAAATAAAGCTAAAAAACGGCAATATAGGTCAAATAAGACAGAATAACTGTCATTTTTAAATGGTCGCGGGCAATTTTTCCATTTGTTAATTAACCAAAAAAAAATTTTATAGTGGATGTCATTACCTATGTCATGACGCTCTTTCTTTGTCCGATTATTTACATTGGGGAAATTGCGTTGTGGACCACATAGGAAAGAATAATTACAACATTGTGCCTGGAAATTAACTAAATGGTGAACGATCTAGCAGATTTTATTTATAAAGAGCTTATTCACATGTTATAGATGAAATGACTATTTTATCTCTTTGAGTTTCTCATCCACTATTTTTTTTTTGGATGGTTACATTGGAGGGACTCAAATCCTATTTACCTATACTACCCCCGCATCCCAACCCCCTCCACCACCCCCACCCCCCCTCCCCCCCTTTTTTTTTTTTTGTTTTTTTTCTTTGGGGGCGGGGGTCTTTGTGGAAGACAAGCACCTTCATCCCACTCTTATGATGTTTTTGCATGCTAATGTATCTAGATCTTAGACTTGCATTGAGTACTCTAATTTTTTCAAAATAACATCATCGAAGGCACGATCTGACCAGTTAAGGCCTAGAGCGCATCATTGCCAATGGTACATTCTCATCTACTTAACTAACATACCTCTTCTGAAAAGGCTTAACACCCCGCGCGCGCGTGCGCGCGCGTTAGGGGCAGAGCTACCTTAAGACAGGGGCCATGGCCTCCCCAAAATTTTGGAAAATTTTGACATTCGGCCTAATAAAATTCAAGATTTTTAAAAATTTGTACATGTGGCCGCCCAAGTGGTGGAATGCGCATTACCAAATTCAAACTCATTTTATCATTTTACCATGATAACCCTAATTTATGATAGTTTCATTGGGCTATTGCCATCGCAAAAATTCTTTTGCACCCCTTACTTAGTTTACATTTTTCAAGGTTTTATGAAAAATATAAAAGGTTTTCATGAAAATTAGCATATTGTCTATTAGAAAACATCATTCTTAACAACTTTGTAGAAGAAAATTTTTCTAAAATCTGTCATTTAAGTAGACCTTTGGCCATTTATAATCTCTGTTTCATTTTTACAAAATATTTCATGAAAAATGGTCAAAAAATCCATTGAAATGACATATTTTGAAAAAAAATTTTTTCTTTTGTTCAAAATTATGTTTTCTAGTAGATAACGTGATTAGTTTTCATGAAAACCTTTTATACTTTTCATAAAACCTTAAAACATGTAAATTAAGTGGGGTACAAAAGAATTTTTGTAGTGACAATAGCCTCTCCCTTCGTTGAATCATCCATAACACCTTGGGTGGCTTTATTTTCTTTACCTCTGCTTCCTTCCAACTCCCAAAGGCATCCTTTTTATCCCTATGCCTTCTCTACCAATGTCCTGTTGAAGAAATAAGAAACCCTTGCTAACTTGTTGCCATGAAACTCTTCAAACGTTTTTTTTGCAATCCTACCAATGGCCCCCCCAACTACAAAATCCTAGCTCTGCCCCTGCCCCTGTCGTGTAACCGAAAGGGTTCTTGGGCTCTCCTTAAAGCCAAAATAAAAGAAAAAAAAAGTAAAAAGACCAAGATACCCTTCCAGCATACAAACCCTAATCTGCACCTCCTTTTTGGACACCTGACATTATGTTTAACATGTACACTCAACTTTTTATTTATTTATTTTTTGTATAAATACGTTTCGACATGACTATCATGATAGCATTTTCCATTGCCTTTAATAAAATTGGTCACTTCAGACAGATTAGTGAACACAGTCGAAAATTAATTTTAGGTTGAGAATCCCACAACAAAAATCAGCAAATTAGAAAGTCCAAGATTAAGTTGGCCAACTATTTTCTGCGGAATGTGCGAGGAAAAAAGACCGAGATCCACCCACAGATTTGGGCATTTTAGCAGTTCTTTACCAACCATGCTATTTACTCATGAAAGCGCAAGAGACCTAAACTTCTCTCAAGTGGTTGGTGGGAACTTGTTGGAACCACCAAATATTTCAAAAAAGGGGTTGTACCGTACAACACCATCACCACATGTAGTGGATCCTGCGGTTGTTGAGATGGGAGCATACATTTACTTTGGCAGCTTATCAGCTTACTTGTGCATTGATTAGAAATGTCTCAGCGTTGGTGGCCGCTGGGAGTATGATTAGGGTTCAGAGGTATGTTAAGTTTCCAATTTGAGAGCTTAAAATATTAAGTAAAAGATCCAAACAGGTATATGAACTCTATCAAATTCAATAATTAGACAATGACTAAGAAGTATGAACATGCACTTTCCCAAAGGTTGTGTTTTCGTGTCGTACATGTATCGAACACGATACTTCTTCGATACTCCTCCAACATGACAACTCACTTTGCCCTTTTTTTTTTTCTTTGCTTTTTTGTCAGGTATTTTTTAAGAACAACTTTATTGAATTTTTTAAAAACAATACAAATGTATGCACTCTGAATGATCCATGTAATGTTACATGACATTTTATAATTATATGTATAAAAATATATGTTCTCTTAATGCTGTATTCCTACCGTATCATGTCCTAAATTTTAGAGATTTGCTGTGTCTGCATGTCTTTATTGTGTTATATCCGTATCGCATGTTCGTGTCCATATTCTTTAAGATGTGTGACTTCTTAAAACCACATCTTTTATTTCGTAGTGACCACTACTTTTTTTCCCTAATATACATTGAGAACATACACATATACACAATGAAGAAGTCTAGATACACAAAAAAGGCCTAAGAATCCATAAAATTAACTCACACTTAAGCTCCAAAAAATTCTAGATCACTACTTATTAAATCAAGACAATGATAGTTTAAGAGATAATACTTCTTTTCAGTTTCTGCTTTTTTTTTTCTTTTTTTTTTCCCCTAATAATGGAAATAAGGAATCGACACAGGGAACTTTAGTTCCGAGGGGCCACTGATTGATAGATTATATATTTACACACAAGTGCTTAAATATCAACGTCGACGAGGATATCAATGCTTTAAAAATAGAGAAATATCGAGAGAATAAAAATGAGGGAATAACAAATTGGTTGGGCTAGGGGTAAATAATTACAGTTAATAGTAGTTAAGTTAATAATCATTTATTAGGAAGTTAGTAACATGTGTTATTTGACACATTTTCAAAATTTTCTTGGTTTTAACATTTGCTATTTCGAATTAGGAACATTTCGAAAAAAGAATAAACGAATTTGAACTTAAAATGAGCAAAAAAAAAAAAAAAAAATGGAAAAAAGGAATTCCTACATAAACATGAGGTGGTACCACAAGTGCCAAGCTAGTTGTGGAAGAGAAAACCAAGCTACTGGTGGTTGATCGGCCACCTCGATCCCATGTGCCAAACCCTAATAATAATAACCTTTTAATCAAACTTTAGGTGGCTTGATCTTTGAATTTATTGGTTCAATTTATGATGACTCCCATCCAAACCCTAGATCAAATCACCCAATCAAACTTTGGGTGTTCCTTCTTAAAATTCAACAATCTAATCTACGATTAGACCCCTTCGAACCCTACATCAAACCACTCGTTTTTACTTTGGGTGCTTTGATCTGTAATATAGCTAAATTTTCTCTTTAATCAATGGAAATTTATCTTACAAAGAAAGGGGTGGTGGTGAATTTCACTAGTTTTTCTCCTTTTATAATGGATCAATCAGCCCACTATGTTTTAAAATAGGTAAAGCACATTTTCAAAGTTGTGAAATCAAAAGGCTTAAGGCTCACAGTGGGCCGATTAGGCTGATTGCGCCCCATCAGGGCCCACCAAACCTAAAAGAAAAATTTTATTCTATAAAAGTATAAATACTTTCCTATGATTAAACAAAGTAAATCAGCATTATGTATGTGAGAATTAGGCCTGGCAATTGGGTGGGTTTGGGCGGTTTTAAATGGGCTTAGTCATAATATTATCCAAACCCAATCCAACCCAACCCAACCCATTTACATGAGAATCTATTTAAGCAAAACCTAAATTGACCCATTTATTGCAAGTAAAAACTCAATCCAACCCACATACCTCCGTTGATTTGTTTAAGACGTTATGTGGTTCTACTTTTGACGTTGGGTGACTTTGCATTATAATTTTTTTGTTTTTTTACCCAAAAAATAAAGAAAAAACATTTGTCCATTATTTTTGCTACTTTTATCCACAACTCATTTTTAGATCTTTAAAATATAAAATCTCAAGGTTGACCCAAACCCATTTTAATCAGGTCATGACTTGAATTAAAAAAAAAAAAGAAGAGAAAAAATTCCAAAATTGCATTTAATTTTCAAAGCTACCAAAAATACCAAATTCAAAAAATAAAATAAAAATAAAAAAGGGAAACATTGAAAACTTGAAGGGCATTTTCAGATCCCTAGCCTTCAGGTAAATGTGCTTATTTTATTATTAAATGTTTATTAAAGGGCATTTTCATTTCATTTACAATCCAATTTTATTAATTAGGTTGTAAATGTGCTCATTTTATTTTCAGCTAAACATTTCATTTTCAGATCCTATTGAGTTTGTTTCTCACTCAACAATTTTCAAGTAAACCCGATTAGACCCAATTATTAGTTGGGCTCCTTATGGGTACCCATTTACAACCCAATTTATAAAATTGCCCGTACACACCCATTTAACTTTGGCGGGTTTGGGCGGGTTCATGGGTTTAGGCACAAATTGCCAGCCCTAGTGAGAATCATTGTTATTTTTTTGGCCAAAATGCAATAATAAAAGACTTTGCATGTGATGTAAAATAAGTAGAAGAATCATTAAATCTAAAAACCAAGTGGGAAAGCTATCTTTTATGAAAATCACCATGATCTTCCATTATTGTAGATGATGCCATCCTCAAGGGGTCTCCCTTCCTTCGGTGGGTGTTCATTTTACCAGTATGAACTTCCTCTGGATATATAGGATTAAGTGAGATGCAATAAAAATATAACCCCGTACGTAGGAGGGCATTGCTCGCAATTGTTGTCACTTGATTCTAAACAATGGGCACATACTTGTGTGAAGAGGATAGTATAGTTTCCCCTAGGATTTCGATTATTCTTCTTTGGAGATCGAATGATATCCGGAGTCATGCCCTATTTTTGTATGGGATACCTGGATAGTAGGACATGAGAGGACTCCCACCAACCAGTGGTGGCATTTGATATCCCATGGGAGGCATTTTTATCAAGGGATTGGCATTCCAAAGCAGTGTCCTACTTAATTTCCCAGGCCAGACAGCCATGAGGACAAGGCTAGGATCAGTTATATATGGTTTTGAATTAAATCCGACGGGATGGCTCGGTGCCGCATTCTAGAATCCATGTCGCATGCTCTACAGCATCAACATTAAAATTTACCCCATTGCTCAAAATATCATGATCTTGCTGAACCTCAAAGAGATGTTTGGCGAGTAAGGGCGACTTCCTAGGCAGACTGCCATGAAATGTTTATTGAACATTAAGATGGTTAAAGCAAATCCAAGTGAAGATCATTTTGAGTCCATGTGACAGCCTGCCCAAACAATTCCTTCAGTGGCAAATTTTCGACTTATGCCTTGTTTCTTGTTAATTTATTTCTCCGTACAAGTGTGGAGAAGCACAAGCTGTTTTCCTTCACAACGAATCCCCAATTAGGTATGTTTTGGCCAAGTTTCCACAGGATAAAAAACTTGTCAGCCTCGTATGCTTATTGCCTTCTTGTTTCTGCTGTCTGGTAGGTTCAGGTGATGTTGTGTGATAGTGTCTAATTCCTGGAGCGTCCGAGGTAACAGTAGTATGGCGATCCCACGAGTTGGGGTATAATCTGAGAAAATAAATAAAACAAAACAAAACAACATAGAAAGACCTCACTGGCTGGCGAGCACCACACGCAGGCACACATACAACACACCAAAAAACCCAAGGTACAACATTTTAAGTACTTTTCAGAGGGCCAAGTTTATCTAGATTAATTATAAATAATAATAAAAACAGGATTAATATACTGATATATTCAGCAAGGTAGTCAAAACATATCCGCAGAGTGACGAACAGCCTTTGCACATGCATAGGCAGCAGATGCCTCAAATGGCCAACAAACAGTCCTAGAAGTGAGAAAATACAACATGATACTGTTTTAAGTTGAACAAACAGTAAGAGACAGATTCCATAGCTCTATTAGAGGGGGCCATTACTCAACTATTGGCTAAAATCCGCCTGTTAGTCTTGGTCGGCTTCTTCTATTTCTTCATCCTCTGGTACCCCACGAAGGTAGAGAACATTGTTACACCTGCAGATGCAATACACGAGAAGAAGATGCTTCAACTCTTCCAAATATTATAATGGAACACATAATTCCTGTAATAGATAATTAAATGTGCTGTGCTAATCACAAAGGCAGCAGCCACTGTTCAACACATTGATGTGTTAACTTAGTACATAGTTCTTAAAGGATAAAGGTTGAGGTGTCTTTTTGTAATCTCGTGACATGAAGAACCTAACCTTAGGTTCGCAGTTTTTTAATATAAACATTTTTTGATGGAAAGATAAGATTATATTAGAAAAAAGAGAAGACCCATACAATTGATCTTTAAATGTCCTAACTTCTCAAAGTTGTTAAATGTTCTTTTGTTTCTTTCCTTCCAAATTGTTCAGAGTAGTTTTTTCCCATAATTATCTCCGATCATATTTTTTCTTTAACTTACAATATGGAACACACTTTCGATTTAAATTTCCTTTTGAAAAATGAAAATATCAAAGGTTACATGGCTAAAGAAAATAAAATAATAAAAATAATTAAATAATTAATTAAGGAACTGCTTCTGCTGCATGGTTTGAAGTATTGATATCGGTCTTAGGTCTCCATTATTGTCTCTTTAAATGCTTTGCTGTGATGTACTCTGTTTTATCATATAAGATAAATCCCCAGAAAATTTCGATTCCTTGCATCCGCAAGCTCTGATTTGCTCTTAAGAAGGGTAAGGGATAGGCAAAAAAATTTTGAATCATAAAAATAGTCATCCAACCCCAAAAAGCTGTAGAATTCATAATTTACTCCTCTTTTCTTCTTATCTTCCAGGCAACCAAATGAAACTCCAAGGTTGCTCACTTGCTCCCCAAGTCTGTTGCATAGTTCTTTAACATCACTATAGTATAAGCTAGGATTTTCTACCTACTTCACACTTTGGAGGCACCTTTGTACCATAAATTCTAAAAAAACTGATGCAGGACAACCTCAAAAACACAAAGTAGAGAAAGAAAAGAACAGAAGCTTGAAAACCCAAGGAGTCGGCACCTTGAACCCCAAAAAGAAGCAAGGAAGAAGCTGAACCCTATGAGTCGACACCTAGGGGTGTTTGGAGTCGGCACCAAACAAGCAAAAAAACCCTAAGAGTCGGCACTTAGGGGGTATGAAGTTAGCACCACACTTAAAGGAACTCAATTTTTATTAATCCATGGCTGATTTATTTTAAGAGATATGAAGTCTTTATGTAGACCCCAAGTACATGAACTATGGTAATACTTGCTCCAAAATTCATGAAAATTAAAATGCAACAATCAAGAAATTCCATAAATAAAGCTAATTAAAATATGGTAAATCTTGGCCTTCAAGCAATGAGAACATGGGCTAGGTCTTGTCCGCATCAACTCTCCCGAGGTGGGAAAAACTCGACCCCGCCGAGTTTGAACCGAGCGGCATTCAAGTAATCCCATAAATTTGAATTGCTCCATCCTTGGTTCCAAATTAGAATAGCTAGCGGCTATAACCAAAACTAATGCAATGATGTATGGTTGCTCGTGAAAGAGGTGATGGCTCGATTAGGTGCGATGGCTCTGTGTAGTGTTCACATAGTGTGAGAGAATGCTTTGAGAAATCAAAGATTTGATTGCATGAAGCGAGGGATCGAGGGTTGCTCTGATACCAAATTTGATGCAGGACAAACTCAAAAACACAAAGTAGAGAAAGAAAAGAACAAAAGCTTGAAAACCCAAGGAGTAAGCACCTTGGGGAGGGTTTGGAGTCGGCACCAAACCCAGAAAGAAGCAAGAAAGAAGCTGAACCCTAGAAGTCGGCACCTAGGGGTGTTTGGAGTCAACACCAAACAAGCAAAAAAACCTTAAGAGTTGGCACTTAGGAGGTATGGAGTCGACACCACACCTAAAGGAACTCAATTTTTATTAATCCATGGCTGATTTATTTTAAGAGACATAGAGTCTTTATATAGACCCCAAGAACATCAACTATGGTAATACTTGCTCCTAAATTCATGAAAATTAAAATGCAACAATCAAGAAATTCCATAAATAAAGCTAATTAAAATATGGTAAATCTTGGCCTTCAAGCAATGAGATCGTGGGCTAGGTCCTGTCTGCATCAAAAACCCTATTGCTCAAGGGAAAAAGTTTTAGCATTTGGAGGCTGTTTGGAAAAGCCTAAAACAGGACCCAGCAGTGATGATTATGCTACGACTTATTTGGATTTGTGTTTGGTAAGCCTTCAAGCTGAAAAAAACAGTTTTCTTTTCAGTTTTTGGCCAAAATGTGGGCCACATGTTTACCAACTTGTAGATGGTTTTGAGGAAATTAGTTTCCTACTTTCCTCTTTGAAAATATCAAGAGACAGAACATTGGGGGCTCTCTTGTTCCAAACCTAGTGAGTTCCTTCTCTGTTCATCAGCAATTTGGGTATTTAGAAAAGAATTTTAAGAATAAAAAATAACTCCTATTATTTGATTTCTTTCCTTAATGTTTAATCTTTGCTCCCAATCTTCTTCTTATTCTTCTGGGTTTTGAATGATGAAGGTCTAGATTCATATTGATCTTGCCATTTTTGTTGGTAGTTTTTTCAGGTCTTTCTTAATCTTCATCTATTTCATTTACCTGTTTTCAAAATTTCAGCAGTAGTCTTACCTAGAGCTCAACTGAGAAAATTCCCAATTTCTTGCCATTCTTGCTCCATGCCCAACTCCCACAAGGCCAGAAGTCATTGCCTAAGGTTTCTGCTGCAAGGACACAAATGGCAGGCTAAGGCAGCCTTATATCCACTCAATTTCATTGGTTTCTATAAAAATGCTATTCTATAAAATCAATAGTAAATTTTCTACCTACAAATTATTGTTATTATTTTTTAAGAAACAGATTGGTTCTTAAATATAAACAAACGATTCATTGACATCTGTTGTGTTTTAAGGAATTTTTACTCTTACTCATATGATCATGTTAACCAATCACAGCATTAAATCAAATCAGGGCACAAGCTAGATCTAGACAAACAGCTCATTAGACCAGAAATAGTTCAGATTTGAGTAAGCATCAACATGAACCAGATAACTGACTGGATGGGATCCAGACTAGTCTGAATTCCAAGATTCCCAAAGAGGCACATGGAGCAGGTTACCTGATCAGAATCTCTCCAAGATTTCCAGTGAATTGTCCTTCAATATATTCTTCAGTGTTGGCAAGCTGCACAGATATCAAAGGTATTTTCAAGTTTAAGAGCTATAATGATGTTTTAACAGTGGGAAAAGCAACAATATAACTATATGGTAATGTGAAAACACATCCTGCTCACAAGCTACAAATTCAGGCCCCCTGATAAAATGCAAGCAAATTGTGTGTGTGTGTAGCACATGCACAAAAGCTTGATTTCTGAATAAAATAAATTAAAAAGAGGCTTTAAGGGAGCACCTGCAAATTCATGTATGAATCCACTGAAACAAGATAACCTGAAAGAAAATCCCAATAAATAAATAAATAAATAAATAAATAAAAGTTGGAATCATGTCCAACAAGTATTGATTTGTGACAACTATAAAGAGGTTTAGATATAGAGCAGCTTTAAAAAATAAAAAGAAAAAGAAAAAGCACCATTGTAGCAGTTGAAAAGCAAAGTACCTTTGTATTCCATTCCCCACTTAAGTTTTACAATCACAGGCTTTCCAGTCAAATTGTTCAAGAAAGGTTTGGGGTTCACTGGTATAGTCTGCAACATTCAGACAAAAATTTCATAATGCAAGGTATTTGCTGTCTAATTTGACATGGGAAATTAAGTAAACCAGTCCAGAAAATACTTGCATAGATAAATCTTAATCTTAAATTATATATTTATTCATGACTTAACAAGTAACAGATAGTTCATGAAGCACAGAATACAATTTGGATAGATGTTCTTACAGAAAATACCATGCAATGAATAGAGGTCATACTAAACTATACATGTCCCATCAAAAACATTTATAAATGTGTTTTCCTTGTAGAGTGCATGGAATAAGAATATAAGTACTTGTGTTTTTATTTACTCGTTAAATTGTTTCAGGCAATATAATATAATGATACATATGAAAGACCATACTAAGTGCTACCAAAGCACTTGAAAAATTGAGGTACATGCACAGTTAAATTGATTTATCATAAAAGCATATTGGGGGGGCGGGGGGGAACCAACTCAACCAAGTGTTAAGTTGGCTGTGTTTTTTGCTTGGGAAAAAGGCTGGCATCACTTATGGATAGAAAGCAATTCATTGGCTGTTGTTTCTTGTTTGCAAAATCAGTCCTTTAAGCTTCCTTGGGCTCTTTTGAATAAATTGTATCATCTTATAGCTCAAATGAATGTGGTATGGTCTCATATCTATCATGAAGGTAATGGCGCAGCAGATAAGATTGCGAATCATGCACTTTATATGATCATTTTACTTGGTGGCATCAAGATCCTGCTTGGGTTTCTCAAGAAACTTATAGGGACATGTGTGGCCTCCCATTTTATAGATTTGTTCCCTGAGATTTTTCTACAGCAAGCTCTGGTAGAGAATAGTTATAAAGATTTTCTCGTATTTTTCTTGTACTGTCTTCTATTTAGGGTTGATGATTATCATTCTTTTTGTGAGCTGGAATGGATAGTAATGAGTCACCAAGACCAGTTTTGTATTCTTTTTATATTATGGGTAAATTGCACTTAGGGTCCAAAGTTTGGGTCAAGTTTCACTTTAGGGTCCAAAGTTTAAATTGCGTCAATTCAGTACCCGAATTATTAGTTGAGTTGAAATTTGGAGTCTGCCGTCAGAATTTTTTGTATTATCCCTATTTTGCCCTTTTTTATGTGTTTGGAAACCCTATTTTACCCCTATCAAGATTTAATAAACCTTTATATTTTGACCAGATCTGAATCACTCTGCCATCAAATATGTGGTTTTGTAAATGGAAAATATAAAGATTTATTATATGTTGATAGGGATAATATAGAGAGAGAAAGAAGATAAGAGTGATTTAGATCTGATCAAAATATAAAGGTTTATTAGATGTTGATAGGGGTAAAATAGGGTTTTTACACCCATAAAAGGAGCAAGTAGGGATAATAAAGAAAATTTTGACAATAAGCCTCAAATTGCAACTCAACAAATAATCGCGTACTAAATTGACGCAATTTAAACTTTGGATCCTAAAGTGAAACTTGATCCAAACTTTGGACCCTAAAGTGCAATTTACCCTTATATTATTAATAAAATCTTTGAGCAATGATGCATATGATTGTAATCATTTCAAGATGCCAATGTAGTTCGGATGTTGCATTGCTTTATGATGCATTTTGCCCTCTTTCTTTGGCAACTATATAAATAAATAAATAAATAAATATATATATATATAGAAAGAGAGAGAGAGGGGTGATTATGTGCGGGTTATCTCGAAGTATCCTGTTCGATCACAGCTGTCAGTGGATGACACGCGCGCACGCATGTAGCTCACAAATGGCTGTGATCAAATGGGATATCCCGCACATGATCAAATCTTTATATATATATATATATAGTGCGTGTCATCCACGGACGGCATGATCGAATGGGATACTCTGGATATCCCGCACATGATCAAAGCTTTATATATATATATATATATATATATATATATATATATAAAAATGGGGGGAAACCACATACTATACAGTCCACCTCACAAATTCATGTGGCAAAAAGTAAGAAGCAGAAGATTTCAAACCATCTAATAATTCAACACGAATCCTTCCATCATTGAAAAAGCTATTAAGTGCCAGGAAAAGTCTAGAAACTGATGGTTAAATAAATCTTGCAAATATAGATGGGGTGATGAAGGTGACATACCACTAGAAACTTTCAAATACAACATTAAAGTTACAAGCCACATATGGTGAAAAAATTATTTAAATCTAAATATAGTTTTTGTTTTTAATACTCCGTCGATTTTAAGTTGACAAAATTCTAAAATACTAATCCAATATATATAATAAAGTAACGTTCAGGGCAGCCACATAGCACCTTTTTATGCAGGCACATGGTGCATTCTTTCTTCCTTTTTTTTTTTTTTTTCCTTTTTTGTTTTAAAGAAGTTTTATGGTTTTACTTTAAGATACTAAAACCAACTTGACTTCACAATGTTTATCTCATAAAGAAATCTAAACCAAATTAACTTTCTAGCAATTATCTTTTATTTGTTAAACCATCTAATATTTTCAACACTTCTATTCTTTCACAAGTCTATGACTTGACACATTGAAAAACTAGAGAAGTGACTTCCATCACCATTAGCAGGTGGTATAATGAGGGACTCCAATTAACACTCCTCTTTGCGCGTAATATATGTGCGTGTTTCACCCACCCTTGGGTAGCCCAGTTGGTAAGGGCAAAATTGTGATTGTGTGGTTAGGCGCATGGTCACAGGTTCGATTCCCCACTAGGACACCTAAGATTTAAGTGGGGGGTGTGGTGGTAGGTTGCTGTGCTAGTCTCCCCGAGGGTTTAGGTTCCATTGGTGGGTCCAAAGTGCCTTGTTGTGGGATGGTTCCCCCATTATCAAAAAAAAAAAAAAATATATATATATATATATATATATAGATAGATAGATAGATATATGTGCGTGTTTCATGTTAATTCTTGTGAAGACCTGAGATGAAATAACATCATGTGTCGATGTTGATGTAAGGAGTTGAGGAATAAAATATTGGGATCCATTATAGGTAGGTTTAGATTAGATTATTTCATTTATTAATTTTATGAAATTGCAGTGCAACACTGAAGTATGTTTCTTTACAAACACCAAAAAAAAAAAAAAAAAAGAAAAAAAAGAAGTTGAATAACAAGATGATTAAATATTATAAATTTCCCATACACACTTAACTTAAGGATATATTATTAAGGCTCCTTCTGATATTTAAGGAAAAAAAAAAAACTATTTACGTACTTACATGATATGCTTTTATTAAATATAAAACAAGTTGCAAACAGGAATGAACTATATTTAATATTTAATCATTTTTAAATGTTAAGTTGATCTCCCTCTCTCAAAGATATTGTGTTGGTGTTTCTTTTTTCTTTTGGTCTGACGTGAAGTGTTAGTACATGTGTTTCTTAAAAGTTGGAGCATTTAATTAGTGGACTATTCTCTTTAGATTTTAATTTATGGTATTTATTATAGAGCATCATCTCTTATATTCTATATAAATAAATAAATAAATCTATATATATACAGACTCGGGTACGGGTGTTAGGTGTGGGTACGTGTCTAGGTGTCGGATTTGTCTACTTTCTAAAGATTTTCCACTATTTTGAAGTGTCTAGTAGGAGCACCCACACCCATTTCACATGTGTCCGACACGGGTACTTCACACATTTTGAAGTGTCCATGTAACAAAGCTAGTAGTATCCCGTTCGATCACGGCCGTCCGTGAATGACACGCGCACATTCACGCGAGCTTGTGTGTCGCTCACAGAAAGACGATTGTGATCGAATGGGATATCCGGGATATCCCACACATGATCAAAGCTTTATATATATATATATATATATATATATATAGAGAGAGAGAGAGAGAGAGAGAGAGAGAGAGAGTATTTCATCATATGCATTGCAAGGGCTCATTGCTAGTTTAATTGGTAATAAGAATCCAACCAACAATAAGGCCAATAATATCATGTAAAAGGGCATCTAGAACATACCTAAAAGTGATTAAGAAAAGCTTATAGTTTTTGAACTCGGGTGTAGGTGTGTATCTAAGTGGTACAAGTGTGTATCTAGGTGCTGGATTCATCAAATTTTCATATTTAGGATAAGAGGAATTGTACAAAAAGAATTCAAAAATTGAGTGCAAGTACAAGGATACATGTATGTGTATTTATTTATATAAATAACATAAGTTAATTTTGATGAGGGGTAAATTTGAAAACAATCTAATTTTATGGGGTTATTATCAAAACAATTAAATCTGTAGGCTTCAATAATAATATCAAAATTTGGACGTTATAGAAATTTTTTTTTAAAAAAAAATTAAAAAATTATAAGGCTTTAGTTGCAAAAAGAGATTCATAAAAGAAAAACACAGGCTATGTTACACAGACTTGGGTGCAGGTATTGGGTGTGGGTGTGTATCCAGATGTCGGATTCATCAAACTTTCTAAATTTAGGATATGGGGATTCGGCAAAAAAGTATCCAAAATTTGGATACAGGTATAGGGATACATGTATTGTACCTGGTACATATATAAATAATATAAGGTTTTTTTAATGAGGGGTAGCTTTGAAAACATTTTAATTTTATTGAGAAATTTTCATAATAATCAAATTTGTGAGCTTAAATGATATTATTAAAATTTGGACAGTTTAAAAATAGAAAAAGAGTGAGTGTTTAGTTGTAAAAAGAAAATATAAAAAGGTGAATGTAGGTTTTTCTTTTATAGAAACCCTTAGAGCTTCCACAAAGCTCTGTGATGGCGCTCTTCTGCTACGGTGTATCCATCAAACAACTCCTCCGGTGACAACACTAGTTGTTCTCCGTTACCCCTCTTCCAGCAATCTCTAATACAATACCATATGTGCTCTCTCACAAAACTGTGTGACAGCACTCAACAACACCAATAACATTCTTCTTCTTCTTCTTCTTTACCCAACCCATGTCCAACTTGCAACGAGCATATCTGGCACGGATCCCATACCCGTACCCATGTCGTGTCAACATGGGTACTTTGGGGTCATATGCCGACTCCGTGTAACACAGAACACAGGTTTCTCTTTTACAAAGACCCTAGAGCTCTCATAAACTTTATGACAGGCAATCAGTCGACTATGACGACACTTCATCCCCTCATCCAACTGCATCACAAGCAACCCTGGCACCTATTCGACACCCCTCTTCCAACAATATCTCCAGTCCTCCTTCAACAACCCATCTGTGTCCAACTTGCAAATGACGAATCCAACAGAGATCCCATATCCATACTCAAGCCATGTCATGTAGACATGAGTTACTTGGGGTGTAGGACAGCCCTAGAAATTGAGATTAAGGTTTCCTACAATCAAGCTTAGGTGGGCTAAAATGCGGGGTTTCTATAAATATTATGAAAGGGGTGGTGGTATTAGGGTTTAAGGATAGAATTGGTGAAGGTTTAAGGGTGAATATGGGGTAAATGAATGGTAGGGATTACGAGTTGAAATTTAGCTTAAAGGAAGGGCTGGTAATGTATTTTAAAAGTGTACAGCAGGCTATAAATTCAAAATAAAGATGAAGAAGAAGATAAACCTTGGAAAGGTTTATGTGGGCCCCACCAATGCAACAATCACCCCACCATAGGTGGCACATGAAGAGGATATCTCTCGTGGGTGTAAGGTTGAACCATGTTGGTTCAAGCCTCCTTGAATTTTGAAGAATACAATCATTTTAGCTCTAGCGGTATTTTTCGAGCAAGCAACAAATCAAAATTTATTAAAAGCAAAAGGAGTGCAGTACAAGGGGGACAAGGTGTCCTACCATAATAAAGCTAGTAGAATAAAAACCTAAACTCTAACACTAACTTAAAAGAAAAAACTCAAGCATCACAAACTTCTTTCCACCCTTCCATAATCACAAAAAGTGTGATACAATGGAAGGCTTTAGAGACCGAAGCCCAAAAAGAAGCCAAAAAGAATTCTCTATCTCACAAATCTTCATCCTCCTACTTATTGTAAAAAATTCTTGCATTTCTCTTCGTCCAAGTGACCCAAAAGCAAGCAAGGACTGCACACCTCCAAAGAGATATAGCTCTCTCACTACACCCAAAGCTCCCATACTCAATAATCAACATACTTGTACAAAATAGGGGTGGATCCCAACTCAGCCCTGCCAATCTAAAAAACCTTTGCTATATTGAGAAAGCAATAGGGCAATGTAAAAATAAATGATCAACATCCTCCGCATACATCCCACACAAAGTACACCATTGAGGAGACAAGCAATGCAAAGGTCTACACAAAGTACACCATTGAGTCTTATTTAGTTACTAAGAAGAGTCTTTTAATTATTTTAGTAGGAGTCCTAATTTAGAAAGTAAACGTCCTTGTTTGACAAGTAATAGAATTTAGAAAGTGAGTCATTGTTTGAAAATTAAGAGTCCTTTATATAAGCAAGGCTTGTAAACACAATTACAACAATTCATTAAAGAATTTTTTTGCATCTTTTGCTTTAATTAATGGTGAGACTCCATTGATCTTCTTCTAGGTGAGACTCCGGGAAACCCTCGGTGAGACTCCAAGGTTAACCTTCTAAATTTTATCCGCATCACCCTTTGTCTCCTCTTCTGTTCATTATAGTTATGGAGATTTTCAATTGCCAAATCCAAAGAGTTGCGGATGCTAATCTTTTGAAGCAAATCATTAATTTGGCTTTGTGATTGAACCTCTCTCTGAAATTTGACAAGTTCTTCTCGTAGTGGATCTTCACTTTTGAAAGCAATGTCAACAAATTCTTGCTTAAGATCTTGACTTTCTTTATAATCTTCATGTGGAGGTTTGTCTTCAATATCCAAATCACCAACTTGCAGTATAGGATCAATGCTGTCAAATAATGGAACTCCTTTATCTGGTTCACAAATAATTTCTTTGAGAACCACCTGTTGGATCTCTACTTTTAACTTTAAAATCAATGACCTTTTCGTCGAATTTTGACCATACATCCACAACTTTTTTACATCTTTCTTTTATTAATGGTGGATTGTAAAACTTTTTAATTTAGACCTCCTAAAAGACTTATTCATCCTAGAATCATGCTTTATATGAAAATAAAATTCCCCATATTCATCAAGAGAAAGTTTAGAAAATTCAAATATCATCCTCCTTGCAATTTTTGACCATGAATGAATATGAGATTTACCTTGTTGAGCTCTATAAAGTTGCAATTGATCCCACCACTTTGCAACAGAAAATCCAAGTTTGTATGTCATAGCTTTCACCTTTTCCTCGTCCGAGCTCTTAACATAATTGAAAAACTCCTCCTAGTCAAATAACCATTCAACAAAATTTTCCACACCCAAAAATCCATTGAAAGTAGGAATATCTTGAAATTCATTGTAATTTCGACAATTACACCTACGAATAGGTCAATAGGCTTCAAAGAACAACAGTCCATACAAAGACCTGAACTTTAACAAACATTTTGGATTTCCAAACCATCTTGAAAGGGGGAAAAGAAGGAATAGATGGATCATCAAGTAATTCTTCCCAAAAAGGATTTATAAGGCAAACTTCCCAAAGAACGAGGAATCCAATTTCTCTTATCCAGAATTGAAGATCTCAACACCAGGCCTTCAAGAACCAACGACAAAGAAGAAAGTTCCAACACCTCCCTATCATTAAGATTCCTAAAGAATTTAATGTCCCAAGCAAGAGGATAAGAAGAAGAAGAGGAAACCATACCACGAATAGAAACCCCATGAGCGAGAGACAAACAATCCAACCAAAGAAAACAAACAGAAAATGAAGTATCCCCATCCAAACATCTTCGCAAAACTGAATTATTTCCCATTACCCATCAGAAATGAACAATGAGCACAAAAAACGAAACAAACCTTGAGAAATAAACTTCCATAGGCAGCAGGCTGAAGCGCCAAAACTATCCAAAGAATCCCAACCATCATCTCTAATCCCATTATTTGCTCTTGATAACAATATACCATAAGGAATTACTTTCATTTGGAAATCTCCACAACCACTTTAAGGTCAATGCAATGTTTCTAGCAATAATAGTACCAACATCAAGACCCCCCTTAAGCTTGGCACAAGAAACAACTTCCCAGCTCACCGAATAATCTCTCGTACATTCCTTATATCCTCCCACAAAAGATCTCTCATCATTTTTTCACCTTAGCTCTATCCATTAACCTACTCAAAACATTAGCAACCAAAGTGAACAAAAAAAAGAGACAAAGGATTCCCCTGGTGAAGACCTCTAGAAGCCTTAAAAGTGTTGCCCAGCTTGCCATTAACTACCACTGAAAAATTAGAAGATAAAAACCTCTAATCCAAGACCTCCATCTAGATCTAAACCCATTATTTTCTAACACAAAATCCAAGAAATCCATACAAACATGATCATAAGCCTTTTCAAAATCCACCTTAAAGAGAAAACCCTCCTTCCCACATGACCTATATTCCTCCACATTGTCATTTGTAACCGATGCAAATTCTAAAATCTAACAACCCAACACAAAAGCACCCTGAGAATATGAAATCGTATCACCAAGAAAAACTCTCAGTACTCTAGACAACACCTTCGCCAAGATCTTACATAATGATTTAACTTAGCTTCTAGGTCTAAGATCCTTTTCAGCTTTAAAGATCTCCTTTTTTAGGAATAAGACAGATAATGGCTCGAGAATTAAACACTTAAACAGAAGAAATTAAACACTTACCAAAACAATTTGATAATCCTCTTCCACCACAAAACACTTAAAAGGATGGCATTCAAGCACCACAGGAAAATGGTCTAAGACAACCCCAGGCAGCACCTCCAGTCTAGCTTGAGGAAAACGATCTTCCCAATCACTAGGGGGGAAAAACTATCAAATCTAGAGCAAACCAATCTCTCATGCATATTAGACCAAGTGAAAGAACCATTTTCTAAATTAGGATTCTCCAATAAAACCATCAAAATCTCCCACACTCGTAGTGCTTCTCGAGCCATTAATTCTCTCAAAAGCCCAATCAAATAACGTTAAAATCACCATCAAGACACCAATGCAAGCTACAATGCCCAAACAGACTAAAGAGCTCCTCCCACAACTCTCGCCTTGGTCTAGGACTGTTAGGACAATACAACCTAGATAACCACCATTCATAACCATCCAACCCCCTAAACTTAAATAAAACATAAAAGACCCAACAAACAAATCTGAATGAGCCACAATATTTTCATCCCACACAATTAAAATACCTCTGACCTTCCACAAGAAAGCATACAAACCCAATCTTTAGACTTAGACCCCCAAACTATGTTACTATGGACTCAGGTACAGTTGTCATGTGCGAGTATGTGTAAAGGTATTGGATTTGTCTACTTTTCAAAAAAATTTCACTATTTTAAAGTGTCGAGTAGGAGTACCCACACCCATGTCACAAGTGTCCGACACAGGTACTTCACATATTTTGAAATGTCCACGTAACATGGCCCCAAAATGCTCTTGATCAACTTCCAATTTTGTTTCTTGTAGAATTACAACATCTGGACACTCTCAAACTTCTCCAAATAAAACATCCTTGATAGAGCTTCACTTTCTCCTAGAACCATGGCTCGTCACATTCCAACAAATATCTTTGTTAAGAAACTACCCTAGCCCCAATCCCTTTCTTAAAACTAGAACCTTAGTAATTCACACTTGATAGAAGGTTTTTCAACTCTCTAAGACCTTTAACCCTTTACCACCCTTCAACCCTGTGCTACTGTTAACATTATTTGCCAAATCAAATCCATATTACCTACCTCTCTCATTTTGACTAACAACAAATTCATTCTAGCTAAGAAATTTTTATTTTTATTTTTTTAAAAAAAATGTTCATAAGGCTATCTGACTAAACTTATCAATATTTTCTATATTTTTCAATTTTCTTTTTTTAACAAAACTTAGTCCTCATTTTTTTTTATAATCAGCTTACCCCTCACTGTATCTCCAAAATAAATATTTCTATTTGGTTTCTCAGACGAGCTCGTATTTCATGAACTAAACTACAACAAATAAAAATAAAAGTAAAAAAATAAACGGAGCTTTTATAATTTTTTTTTTTAAAAAAAACGTAAAATAAAATAAAATAAATAAACCAGGTGAGTTCACTATTAAAATCCTCATGTACAAAGGAACTTAAGGTCAGTCCATAATCCTTGTGCCCTAATAACCTTTCACTGTACCAAAGACCAAGTAAATCTCGCAAATTTCAAATTCTATTTACAAATGACAGCTACACACACAGGAACAGATACATAAGCAAGAAGAAGAAGAAGAAGAAGAAGAAGAAGATAATAGGAGATGGAAAGAATGAATACTCACAGCCATTTAAGTCGAATGAAGGGAACTTCGTGGGCCGTAGAAGAGTTCCTCCTTTCTCTCACTTCAACTCCTCCGAATTGGGGTTTAGGGTTTTTAAACATGAAATAAAATAAGCACTGTCCTTAAAAGGTCATAGAAAACTTTCACCCAAGTACCAAACGCGGCCAGGGCGGGAAACTCGGCCGGGTTGGGCCGGGTTATCAACCAACGCCTCCGATTAAATCAGGTCGGGTTGTTTTTTTGTTTGACCCTTAATCTTACAATATCAACCAATAAGTATTTCAACAAATTAATAAAATGTCACTGAACTATCATGCCATTGACGGTCTAATTATTGAATTAGCTTGAAAGAGAAAATTATAATCTTATTGCAGATAAATAATGTGTGAATTAATTCTAAATTTAAATGAAGCATTTTTCTTTTGGTGAAATGGGAAGCTTTATTGGAAACTATTCTATATTACACAAACGTGGGCTTGCTATACCACAAGTGCCCCATTGTGCAAGAGAATCCAATTTTGTAGCTGGAGAATTTATTACAACAAAACTGGTAGTAAATAGTACACCAATATTAGCTAAAGTAGTTAGCACATTCATTTGCTTATTCGTGGACATACTGTACTTGCATTTGTTAGTCACGACTCAAGAGGAATTTGTAGTCATTCACTAAAGTTAAATCCCAATGGTTATGTGGTGATGGAGATTGAATTTAGTGAATAGCAAGCTTTGCATCCAATTGTAAAATCGCTTAACGAAAGCCCAAGTTCCATGCTAGCTTCAATTTTCACATATGGCCCAAAGTTCGACACAAATGATGATAGTTTTCCCAATATTCTTGTTCCCCAATTTTTATCATTCGATGAATAACCTTTTCTTTTTCTTTTTTCTTCTTGGTTGCTTGAATTATATCTTCTTAAATCTACAGTACCAAAACATTAACCCTATGTTTAGTAGAAGGGATTTGTGGGAGGATGGAAAAGGGAGGAGAGAAAAGTGGAGGGAAAATGGTTAGGGGATGTGTTTGGTAGGAGGGAGAGGGAGAAGGTGGGAAAGGGGGGGAGGGAGGGTGAATCCCTCAATTCACCATTTTTTCATCCCTCCAATTTTGGGAGGAATTGGGGAGGGAAAGAATGGGTTTTTGTTAAAACGTCCAAATTACCCTCATATTTTCACAACTTTTTTTTACATGTGAAGGTGTGGAGGGAAAGAATGGGTTTTTGTTAAAATGTCCAAATTACCCTCATATTTTCACAACTTTTTTTTACATGTGAAGGTAGAAAAGTAAAATCATACCTTTTAATATTCATCCATCCATTCTACCAAACATAAAGGAACGAAAAGAAGAAAAAAAAAAAACTATCATTCCATCAATCCTACCAAACACGCAAGAAGGAAAGAGAGTTTGCCTTCCCAAAGGATGGCAAGTTTATTCTTTTTACCTTTCCTTCCTCCCATTTTTCCATCCTCCCTACCAAACATCACATAAGGAAAACATAAAATATATTATAAAGGAGAATGCAAAGTTTGCTTCTACAATGATTGTTATTATTGTTTAGGGGGAAAAAAGGATGATGTAAGAAGAAAAAATGGACAACTCAAGAGTGACGTTGGGGAGAAGTCGTTCCATATTTAGGTATATGGAACTTTAATTAGTTGGCATCTTGTATTAAAAGTCAAATCAAAATTTATGGTCAAGGGGATAGATGATCCTTGTCCGACAATAAGGCCAGCGCATGATGATGGCAAGGTTGAGGAGGGTTCAAGACTTGAAATGCGAACGGGTAATTCTAAGCTCCCGTTTTAATTGGTTAAGTTCCATCACATGTGCCAGGTACATTGATGCCTAACGATATTTTACAAATAAATTATTTTTATATTAATTTTTGAAAAAAAAAATTACGACACAAAATTCTTTTGCTATAAGTAGTACTCGTATATAAAGAAGTGGCAAAAAGGCTTAGATCTCTCACCACTATATTTATACTTGCTTTGCTACCGGCTCTTCTCTAATCTCCAACAAAAGTTTAATTAAAAAAAAAAAAGAAAAGGAAAAAACTTCCCCTTGCACGTGCTTAAGAATATTGGGAGATAACCCAGCTCACCTAGGGATTTTCACGTTTGAATTAGAATTACCTTCTAAACATAGGGATGTAAATGATAAAATATTGTTGGGCCACACATTCATAATGATTTCGATTGCAAAATACTCAACGACATACCGCATGATACATTGTTGCATGTAAAATCAGAATCTTATGCGCACATTGGTAATGAATTAGGCTTCAGCCGCAACAATTGCCCAAACCCAGGCCACTGAACTTTGGGCCACACAACTTAATCTAAGCCCACTAAATAATTGGACTCGGTGAGCAGAAGTTTAGGTTGGCAAGCAGGTTTCAAGCCATCTAGACCATGTTGCAACTTATCCTTGATCTCTAATGCTAATTTTGATAGGAAAGATGGAAAAGTAGGAGGAAGGAAAGGGTGGAGGGATGCACTTTCCAATCCCCAAGGGAGGAAGACCCTATTTTTGCGTTTAATAGGATGAATGGAAAGATAGTTTGTCTTCCTTTCTGTCTGCCTTATATGTTTGGTAGGATGGATGGATTGGATGGATGAATACTAAAAGCATTCATTTTACTATTCTACCCTCATATGTAATAAATAAATGTTAAGACAAAAATTGAGGATAGTATGGCACCATAACCCTTCTTTCCCTCCTCATTCCCCCCAAATAGGGGATGAGAAAAAGTAACTTTGTGGGTTCTCTCAATCTCCCTCCTATGAGTCCCTCCTTCCCCCTCTCCCTCCTACCAAACACACCCCTCAAGCCCTTTCCCTCCACTTTTCCCTCATCTCCCTCCCATCCTCCCACAAATCCCCTATACCAAACAAGCTCTAAAATTCTCTAAATTTGAATTTAATTGTTCTTTAAAACAAAGAGTATTGCTATATATGTTAAACTGAACATCCCAAATGACATGACATCTTGGTAATGGATCTATTTTTTGTGTTCTCTTTGAATTTGAACTTTGAAAATCAATTTTATAGGTTATTATGTTGCCACATCATTGGGGGTGTTAAACTTGGAAAAAAAAAAAAAATTCGCACAAGCAATGTTTTTCTAAGGTTCTCGGATTCCACTATAGGAAAACAAAAGCAAAGGGAAAAAATAAAAATGAAAGAAAATGAAAGGAAAATATATAAATTATATAAGGTGAAAATTATTCTAGTTCTTTGTCTCCTTCTTCCAATTTTGTCTTGGCAACCAAAGAAGGAAAAGTACAATTCCTTATATTTTATTTTTTTCCTTGATAAAATCCAAGGACCGAATTCCGCCTAAAAGAAAAAATTACATTCAAATAGCTTATCTAAAATGAGTGTTTTCAGTATGTATTAATAAAAATAAAAATAAAAAATCAACCCTCAAATAGCTATTCATATAAAATAAAACCAAGATATGGAAAAGAAAAAATGTTTTTGATAATGTAGGGAAGAGAGAGAATAGATTTTGATTCTTGCACAGATTAGGAATTTTGAAAAACTTGAAACATAAACATTCTTATGCAATATATAGCTAGGCATACAACGATGCCCGCAGGCTACTTTCAACGTTATATATAATTGCATAAAGATTTTTTCCTAGAATGATATGAATGTTAAGATTTATCATGTTTATAGAGAATATAACAAAGTTATAAATTTTTTAGCCAAAGTATTATTACTTGGGAGATGACTTTTTGAATAGAAAATTTTCTATCCTTTTGGGATATTTTCTTGGTAAAACTAGTTTTCCTGGATGTTAATTTTATTTCCCCAACCCAAAGAAAAACAAGGAGAAAATTCTATTTAGCATAACTTTTTTCCTTTTTGTGTCTAGTTCGAGCTGGGTCTAAAACCCTCTCGGGCCTTAACAAGCCTTAGCTAGCAAAAATTGGGTTGGGTCAGGTTGGACTTGAGCTGTTTTTACACATACACATACGAACTTGCAAAATTAAGCCTAAATTAATTGATGGGTCCGACTATTGCTACCTCCCAATTTTATTTTCATCCCACTTATTTTAGGTTTTATAAAAAATATAAAAGGTTTTTTTGAACAGTGACCATGTAATCCATTAGAAAACATCATTTTGAGTAACTTCACAGATGAATTTTTTTTTTTTTTTTTTTCAAAATCTGTCGTTTATGTAGATTTTTTTGACCATTTACGATTTCTGTTTTATTTTTGGTAAAAAAATTCCACTTAAGCAACAAAATTTTGGAAAAACTTTCTTTTACAAAGTTATTCAAATGATATTTTATGGTAGACTCCAAGACCAATTTTCATAAAAACTTTTTATTTTTTCATAAAATCTTAAAAAACTAAAATAAGAGGGTGGTGCAAATAAAATTGAGGGATGGCAATAGCCTGACCCCTGATTGATATAAGTTTGTAGCCCACGTTCGAGTTTACTAAATCAAACCTCCTTCAAATGTATTCATAGCTTAAGTCCATTTGTAAATGAGCCCATTTTTTTTTCTTTTTTTTTAACAGTTAAAAGAATGTCAACTCATCATTATCTATATGAATTCTACAAATATTAGAAATCCAGACCTCCTACTCAAACAGGGGATATGTGCCGGTCGGCCCAAAAGTCATCGACTTAAATAAGCCTTTTCAATTGCTTTCCATTATGTGAAGCAGTCGGAAGTCCTATTACACTTACATAAGAACACAACTTTCTTACCTTTTTTTTTCTTTTTTTTTGTTTGGATAAGTGAGTAATATATTCCAAAAGAAAAGGATAAAAGATACACAATGAGTCCAACCAAGCCAAAGGCCTAGAAAAAGAGAAGCCAAAATCAAATGCAGCCCAATAAGCTAGAACCTAGGAATAAGCTTATTGGACTGTGTCACAGCCCGAGGGGAGCAAACTAAAAAAGATTACAAAGAGAGAATGTCAAAATTTATACCCCAATTAGAACTAAAATCTCTATTTTGGGGATTGTCTTTGACACCTTTGAAACAGAGAGCTTTAAATCTGACATCATCAACAATTTTGGCAATAATAGTGGTGGGAGGCTTGAACACAACCAAGCGCTAACAACTATAGAAGAAAGGTTTTTATTTATATTTATTATTATTATTATTATTAATTTTTAATTTTTAATTATTCATATTTTTTGAATTAGCAGGATCAAATTTTTTACCTCTCCCTTATAAAGAGAATGATATCATCTAAGCTGTACAGCTTGTGATCAACGTTATGTATTCACGAAAGTTATTGCATTTTCAAATGCCCATAAACTTAACCTTGAGAGGTGGACCGAATGGTCTTAGGGCCTCTTGCCAAGCAAGAGGTCTTGGGTTCAACTCTCACCACTCTCTCTCAAGGCCCCATGGACTAATTGCTTGGTATATGTGGGACAGAGGGGATTGCATGTGCTTAGGGACTCGCAAGGGTAGCTTAAATGATAAAAGATCTTGGTTCAAGAATTGTAAGTCTTGAATTCGAGTCTTCACTTTCTTCCCATTGAATACATGGGTTTAATAACTTTGGATACCCCTTATTTGACCCCAAAGAAAAGGCCCATTAATTTGACAAAAGAAGTTGCCAAATTCATGTGGTACCTTTTAGGCTACCACAAATATCAACGTGGATAGAAATGAACCACTACCAGTGAGGAGTATGCTTTTGTTTTTAATTTGCTCAAAAGATTGGTTATGCTTTAATTGGAGGTTTGAAATCACGTTCAAGCCACTTGATTCGATGTTTCTTAGACAGATGGAGACTTTAATGTGATTTTACAAATTAGACAAACGGACCAATCAAAGGACAGATAAACAGCTGGTGAGGATATGATCCAGGTAAAAAAAAAAAAACAAGAGATTAGAAAGAGAGGGAAGTTGGTCCTAAAGATGCCTAATCAACTGGTGACATAATTGAATCATAGTTAAGACGTCAAAGATATTAAGATGGCAGCCTCTAGAATTAAAATAATTAATTTAATAAACGTCAATCAACATCAAATTACAAAGCGAGTCAAGAATCGAGTACTAAAAAAAAAATAAAAAAAAAAATCAATCGCGATCATCTTGGTTGTCCGATCGGTGGACTTTTGACAACGGTTTCATTAGTGCACGAGTGGACGAGTGGGTGTGATTATAAATTAATATATGTCACATACTGATTCATTCCTACCCAATGATAATGAGATTATTTTTCAATTAGGGGTTGGAAACTTGGGGGAGTCTCTACGTACGCAATCCGAATTTCCAATGCCTCTGCGAGTATGAAAATTACATACCCCACCAAAAATAAAAAAATAAAAAAATAAAAAAATTCAAGGTGGAAACTGTAAGACAAAATTACACCTCAAGATGCTGAGAAAGTCAAGGGTGCCGCAATAGTCACCTTGTGTTCTGTGTAAACTGGTAACTTAGCCAATATTGCTAACCATTTAATATTTTAATAATGCCAATAAATGTCAGACAGGTACAAAAAATTCAAATTTAAAAAAAAAAAAAAATGAAATGTTGGATCAGTGTTTTCAAACTTTTCAGCTGGATTGGATGTGGAGGTCTGAAATGAATGAATGATCATGGTCCAAGGCCCTAGCTACTTGATTTCCTTTATTATTTCCATTAGGTTGGTGTGTCAACTGGTGCTTTTCCCAGTAGGCAATAGGATTGTGGTGCTAATGTTCTCCTTTTGGGTACGCAAGATGGAAGAGGCATGTGGTCCAAATTTATGAAAGCAAAATGTTGGGGGATGGGATTCCATGTCTACGGGTTCTCCAACATTGCTTACGAAACCCTATTCAAACCAGATGATAGAAATCAAATATCCAAAAAGACAAAAAAAGGAAAAAAATTCGAGTAAACATCATTTGAGTTAATGTTTTTTAGAAGCAAAAGAAAACAAAGAGAGATAATAATACGGAGTAGTACTAAAATAAATGAATAATACTTGGCTTCTCACCGTGAAGGAGCAACTCTTCTTCCCTTTCACTCATATTATGCCACATGTCCAACATAACAAATGAGAATTGATTGTGTATATGTATTCTTATATTATGTTATTATAGATATCAATCCATGTATCTATGTATATACTTTTATATGTTCAAATGAATATGAATATGTGTCTATATATTTGTATTCACAGTCCACGTGTGCATATCTACGTATCCATATTTTGTAAAATTAAGTATGACACGTGGCATAATATGAGTAAGAGGGAGGAAGAGTTACTCCTTCACTATAAGGAGTCAAGTATATATTATCCAAAATAAATAGAAACAAAAAAAAAAAAAAAAAAAAATTTGCTTGAGTTTTTTCATATTATTCACAAATGCAGAGTGGTTTGTGGCCTTATTAGGATATGGAAAAATGGATTGAAAGTTTAAACACACTACTGGTAAAATGGGGGGGAAAAAGCATCTAGGAAGTAACAACTATAAGTGGTAAAATTAAAAAAAGGTGAATATATTAAAGGAAAAATTATAAAGAAGATGAGTGAATAGAGTAATGACTGGAATGCATGAAGCCAATGCAAATGGTGTGAAACAATGGGAGAAAGAAACCAGGTGAGAATAGCATGTTCAAAGAAAAAATTAAAGTTAAAAGATGTACAGATAAAAGCTGAGGTGTGCATCATCCCCATTCCCCCATGCATATATAATCGAGTTTTGCACCATTCACAATGACCCATAAACTTATATTAATCAGTGCTAATCTTCACTGAATGTCTGAATTAATCTAAACTCGCTATTTTTATTTTTATTTTTCCTTTTGATAAGCCACTTTTTTTATAAACTTTTGTGGCTGCAATAAGTAGGGTAGTGGGAGGAGCAAGGCCAGAGATCTGGAGTGCCAACAATTTCTGATCACCGGGGCACCTTTTCTCAATTTAAGTGGCTAGATGACCAACCCATTAGCCTCCCTACAAAGTACAAATACTGGTAACGACCAGATCTTTTCACAATTAGGAACGCCCCTTGGCCCTTGGGTCAATAATGGAGTGCCCTATGGTGGAATTTAAAACTTTTCAATTTTTGGTTTCGTTTTTTATATGGGGAAAAAAATGAGGTTGGGTGTTCCCGACCATCCGAGGGTCAAACTCGCGAGGCGTTCGCCGACCGCAGCGCGGTCGTCTCCATAGCCCATGCATTTCAATTTACAAGAACTTTTTTATTGTTTATTATTATATTAACTATGGTTTTTGAATTTATTAATTAATTTACGTTTTCAGCTTGCTTTTTCTTCACGCATTTTATCTCACCATCCCCATAAATATTATTATATATTCAGTTTTTGTTTCCAAATAATTATGCAAACACAAACCATACGCAACAAGACACACTCTCTTTTGCACTCGCAAGCAAACATCCTCTTTCTCTCTCTCTCTCCACCTCTATTACTTAGTGCCTGTTTGGATGAGATTCTGGGAGGCCCAAAATCTCTTCTGATGGCCCATAATCACTTTTAAGAGTGTTTGGATAAAAAATGATAAAAGTAATTGTAAGTCCAAAAGAGATTTTGAGGCCAATTTACTCAAGCTACCTCCCCCTGATTTTGATTCAGCTTCTGATTCAACTTCTGATTCTACTCTAAAGCTATCCCAAACAGGCACTAGTCTACCCTCTCTACGTACATGTACATTATTTAACATGTAGTACCTAGCTGTTGTGATAATCTATATATAAGTAATATAACTCTCTCTCTCTCTCTCATTTTTTTTTTTCTTATCTGGCTACATGTCGGTTATTAATTATATATGGTTTCAATTTTCACCACTCTTATTTAAGACTATTTTCATAAACTTATATTCTGTGATTAACTGGTGCATGTTAGATAGGAGATTGCATGCGATTAGGGGATTAGTCGAAAGTATAAACATTATTGAAATCTCTTGATATAAAAAATAAGGATAATATTTGGCTTTTTATAGTGGATGAGCAATTCCTCCTCTTTTTCACTCATATTATGCCACATGTCTAGCAAAACAAGTGAGAATTGATTATGTACATGTATCCTTATGTTATTATAGATATACGTTCATATGTCTATATATATATATATGTTTATATGACTAAATGAATATGAATATGTGTCAATATATTTATATTTATGTGTCAACGTGTTTATATTTACATATCCATATTATCTAAAATTAACTATGACACATGACATAATATGAGTGGAAGGGAGGAGGAGTTGCTCCTCCACTGTGAGAAGCCAAATAGTGTCCAAAAAATAAATATGGGTAATGCTACCTTATCCCAAATGTTGCCCTACTATGTGCATTTGGGAATGTTTCAATTTTTAATGTTTAATTACATCAGCAGGTTTCACAACTTTATTTTCTCAAATGTCTATGGTAAGGCAAATTGTACGGCAAAATAGCATTACCCAATAAATATATAAATCAAATATCACAAATTACAAATTACAAATAATAAAATTACAATTATATATATATATATATATATATATATATATATATATATATATATATATATATATGTGGAGATTAGAGAGATAAATGCAGTAAGCGGACCCCGACATTTGAGAGAGAGAGGATCGAAGAAGAAGGTTAGGAGATGGTGGAGTGACAGTAATTCACAGCTCTATTAAATGGCTTTGAAAAAGGAAAAGGAAGGCACGAGGTTAGGGCGGTTGCGGACACCTACCAGACCCTCTTCCGACATTTGTGCTTTCCCTCATTTACTTTCACCTTTTATTTATTTATTTATTTATTTTATTGGCTGCCAAAACTACGACAAACAAACGCGCCCTTAACCAGGTTTCACCACACCACACATACCATACACTCCTCTCTCTCTCTCTCTCTCTATAAAACCCACCAAACACCAAACTCGTTTCAGTTTTCCTCACTGAACTCCATCTCCCTCTGACATAAATCCCACCAAAGACCAAACCCTCTTCAGTTTCTTCACTAAGTTTCCTCCAAAAGACAAGCACAGCACATATATGTATAGCTCCTCTCAGAAAAAAAAAAATCAATAGATCAAAAACTGTAGAAAAGCATGAACAGTTTTGATTCCCAAAGACACGAGTCCTTGAAAAGGAGATGGCAAGAAAGAAGAGTTGCACCACCCATGGATGATCACCACCGTCCAAATTCGTCCACTTTCTTCACCAGGCTCGTTGGTGCAACTCCGACGTCATCTCCACCCTTCATGGGTAACCCTAATCACAATAATAGTCAAACCTTCCCTGGTTTTGACGACGATTTAGTCTCCACTGTTGTACCTCCGGTGACCGTTGTGCTCGAAGGCCGTTCGATCTGCCAGCGTATCAGTCTCCATAAGCATGCAAGCTACAATAGCCTCGCCAAGGCCCTCCGTCAAATGTTCGTCGATGCCGCCGATAATGCTGGAGGCCCTTCTGACAACGATCTTGATCTGTCAAATGCTATTCCAGGTCATCTCATTGCTTATGAAGACATGGAAAACGATCTTCTTCTCGCCGGTGACCTTAATTGGAAGTATGTAATCCTAATTTTTTCTGTTAATTACTGTTTCGATAATATTTTGGAAGTACATTTTTTTTAAAATTTTTTTTTGGTTTTAATAGGGAAAAGTAACCTTTTTTTTTTCCCTCAAAAGAAAGGAAAACACTTTCCATCTAGAAGCAAACCAAATGATGCCTTAATTTTTAATCTATTATTGCATAAAAAACTTATGGTTGTGATCATATACATAGTTATATATGACTTAGGGGGTTTTCTGTTTGTAGGGATTTTGTTCGGGTGGCTAAGAGAATTCGAATACTGCCAGCAAAGCCGAATTCAAGGAAGGGAAGAGGAGTTTAGATTTGATGGTGTTTTAGATTCTTTTGTATGGTATTATTGGTGAGGGAATTGAGGAAGTTGTATGAACCTACACGAAAGACATTTGTGAGTGGTACAAGAAGCTATATGAAGTTCTCTTATGTGTAAAGTTCCGTGTTTCCTACTATGAATAATAAAAGGACCTTTTTCACAAATTTGCTCATAAAAGTTGTTCTTTCTGACGAGAGAGGTAGAGAGAGAGAGGGAGAGAGGGATTAATCAGTTTCATGGTCATGTCCTCACAGAAGCCCCTTGTGGCTTATCTTACTTTCCCTTTTTTCCTTTTTTGGTCACCAGAGAGAGACATACAAAAACTTTAAAGAGATACAGAAAGGAGAAGAATAATGTCTACATATTGTCTTCTTATGCCACTATGTATTAGTCCTTTTTTTTTTCTTTTTTTGCCAGTAGAGGTATTCAGACTAAGTAATCCTCTATCTGGAACACGAGTAAGACCACCTTTCACTAATCCAAAGATTAAATTTGGGCTTATGGCTGGCCCCAAAAGAAAAGGAAATGTCGTAATCGGGACCATTTTCTTCTTGAGGCCTAAATCATAGGAATCACTTGTCCACCTCTACCTATATATTGAGGCTCTCATTCAACCAAAAATGTAAAAATGAAAATGCTGATTTCCTATAATAGCAAAAGCAATGGGTTTGTGCTGAAAAATGGAAGACTTTTATCCTATTGTCATTTTGTTTGGCTCAAATTTGAGACCGAAAGATCATTTCATATTTGAAAAATAGAAGATAAGAAATTGATTTTGGAAAAGAATCCTTTCATATCATATTGAAACTTGTATCCATTGTGAGATTTGTGTCGAAACTTTTCCTTTCGTTCAATTTTGAATCATTAATGTATTGAGTTGATTCCTGCCGTCACTACATAATTATTTGAACTTTGAACGTGAAATTTTAGTTGAAAAGGCATATTTATTTCTAAAGGGTTGCCTGAGGGAGGGAAATGGAAAGGATTTCCATGCCACATCCCTATTGGGATGTGTCTTAACCTAATCCTAAATTGATTGAGAGTGGTAATGGATCTTAGAATAGTGACCTGTCATTCGCACTCTAAGGATCGATCCGATTTGAGTTGCATGTAGAAATGACAAGAAGCTAGGGAATGGGTATCCCACTGTCATACTCATATATACCAGCGCGTGTTTGGGCCTGTCAAGAATGTTGTATGAGAATCGATCAGATTTCATTTCAATTTTTAGTGTAACGTATTTTGGTGTTGCAATAGAATCATTTTGATCCATTTTTTCAAAAATACCTTTCGATCGTTGTTTATCATACATATAATGAATGAGATCCGATTTTTAGGATCTCATTCAATTTACGATCGGGCTATTATCCCCATTTAAAACAATAACAACAAAAAATGATGGCGGTTAGATTAGGGAGGAGGTTTAGGATAGTGGTCACAATAGAGGTGGTAGTAGTGGTGGTGATGGTTGGTGGCGATAGATTAATAGGGAACGGTCTAACTGGTGGAGATGATAGGTAGTATGAGTAGTGGTAGAGATGATTGGCGGTGGTGATGAGTGGTCATGGTCATGGTACTGATAAGTGATGGTGGTTAATTGGTGGTGGCGGTGATGATGGTACTGTGGTGATGATAAGTCATTAGTGACGTTGGAAGTTGGTGATGTCAGTGGTGATATATGATGATTGGTGGTAGTGGCCGGTGGTGATGATAAGTCATTAGCGTTGTTGGATTCATTTTGAATAATTTATATATGTGGTGCTACATGATCTGATATAATTATAAGTATTAAAATACATATTTTATGAATCTCGTTTGTCAGCTGTATGTATCTTAAATTTTGATGATTTGTTTACTGGCTGTCATTAGGAGAGCTTGAGAGGTTCAATTTTCAGGCCTTAGCCAATACAAAATGTGGTGGGTGGGAGCCCAACCTATAACTTTGCTGCGTTAGCTTTAATTTGTTTACTTGGGTTTTTCAGCGTCAACTATTTGCATATATGCAACATTGCAGCTAGCTAGTAACATGGAAATAATGTTGTCATGGGATACCCAAGGACGAAGGAAATTATGTGCTACCCTGACGTTGCTCTCCCAAAGGGGAGATTAGCCTTTAGTTCAAAAACCACGTGGAAAAAAGAGGACTAAAAGATGTAAACCAAAAGCAAATGGATTTAATAATTGCTTTAGTTACATTGACTTAACCTAATCTTCTTTTAGGTTTTGATGAAGCAACCTCCTTTTCCCCTTTTTTATTTTATTTTATTTATCTGACAAGTCAATGGAGTGAAACATTCATCAACCTTACAACAATCCCTTTCCTCTTGAACAAGAAACAAAGCTTTCACGAATAGATTTACTTGCATTTCTCAAAATTGTCATTATTTATTAGGAGTGGTTTGGCGAATAATTTGCCAAATCACATAAAACATTCTAAGCCCCTTTTTATTTATTTTTTATTTATATATATTTTTTAAATAATGACAATTTTGAAAATTATCACGAAAATTTTACTAACTTGCACAGTAGTTCTCAAAGTTAGTATGAGTGGTTTGGCGAATAATTCCCCCCCCCCCCCCTTCTTCTTTTTTTTTTTTTTTTTTTTTTTTTCGGTAGGTAGACTTTCAAACTAGTTGAGTGGCTAGAGTTTATGGGTGAAATAGCATTTTCTTTCGGGAAATAGGTTAATCTCTCTTTGAAAAAAGAAAAATGCTATTTCACCTCCTTTTTATGATCACCATCTTTTTTTACCATTCACCTTATGTGTCAAAAATAAATAGGTGAAAGCTATCATATGAGTCAAATAGATGGATGAAATAACAATACTCTAAAAACATGGAAGGTTATCTTGCATGTTAAGTGTTATAAATTACAATTTAAATCAAGGAAAAATGAATATATCTTTTTCCACAGGCAAAGTGACTTCACATCAGAAGATGAGGGGGCGGTTCATCAGTGATATATATTTGGAAAACCTTAATGGGACGGCAGATATAATATCAGAAACTTTTGCATGCCGCAATTTTTAAAATTTATCCTTTAATTTTTTGTTTTTTTTTTAAAGTCTAAATATTTGTAAAAATGCTCACATTTTTGTCATGGGCAACACAAAATCATAAGTGGGAAATGAATTAGCTTCTTATACTGTGAGAGGTTTTATTAAGGTTTGTTCTTGGCAAGGCATAAAGTAATGGATGTAAACGCTGCCAGCTATGTTCATCAATTAATCCTTCTTAAATTGGGTGTTGGTTAAGGCATATATGGGAGTTCGGATTCAATGCTAAGTTGTAAATTCTCAGCACCTTGTCGAGGTGTTTTGGACTGTTGGATGAGTTTTTGGACGACTAAGATTGAATATCAAAAGTTGCTATTAAAATGCCCTTAATGACACCTTTTTGGCCTTTCAATCTTGACCATCAAAAAACTCATCCAACGACCCAAAACACCTCAACACGGTTATGAGTTTTTACAACTCAACACCAAATCCCGAACCCATATGCGGATCCTGAAGGTGTTGGTTAAGGCATGGGTTTATTGCCTTCTCATGACAAAGGCAAGGATGCACATGTAGCATATATAGTGACTATTAAAAACAAGTAATTATGGCTTGACATTTTAATTTGTATTTGTGCCAATCGATCACAAATTCCTTACTCTTTTAGATTAGGAATTAAGTGGTGGGTCCTTCTAGGGCCTTACAAATACAATAATTAATCAATAATAATAGAGGAAATTACAGAATGACTTGGTTATGGATAAATAATTACAAATTAATACAATTGATTAGTAACTTCCTATTCATTCTAGGTTGAGTTAATAGTCACCTATTTGAAATTATTAGTCAATTATTTTGGTTTGTAGTTATTTGTCCATAACCGGGCCATTATGTAATTCTCCCATAATAATACCTCTTAAAACAGACCTTAATTAATTAGGTAGAAGCACCCTTTCAATGTTGATAGATAACTAGCCCCACTATGTCTGGCCATAAATACTAATCTACTCAACGCTCGAGTCCTATACTGATTTTAGCTGCACTCCTCAACTAGGAAAACAGCTACCTGCATCAAATTTGGGACACACAAGTTTGAATAAGATGTTGTGTCATCATCATCGTTCATGATGCCCAGCCCTTGTAGGAAAAATAACTAAGCATTGAAATTCATATACATACGAAATAATTGGGTGCTTAAATAATTGGTAATTATATATATATATATATATATGGTTATGTTCCTATTAATACGGGTTGATATAAGTTATATCAACACCATGTATTGGAAATTGTACCTTTTACATTGGTTCAATGTACTTCACATTCTACTAATGCATAAAGTACAACTCCCAATGTGAGTGTTAATATGAGTTATATCAGCACGTGCTTACCTGATCATCATCCTATATATATATATATATATATATATAATCGATAGAATTTATTCATATCCCTAGTATCCCAATATCAACAAATGAGTACCAATTCTTCTTCACAAGCTTGAATCTGAGATTGTTTTTTACTTGCTCACTCAACAAGTGAGGAAGATACTATTAAGTTTGCTATCATGCCATCGGCATTATAATTAATTTTTAAAAATATATGGCTTGTATATTTTTTATGATCGATCTGGCATGGGGTCTGAATGAGCAGTGGATGCTAGGTACATGGGTGACCCCACCAGCTGTTATCACCCAAACGGTTGAGAGAATGACCCTATCTAGTCCAACAATTAATATTGGCCATGTCACTGATATGATGGTCGTACTTTTTTGATTGTAGTCTAGCTGAATGATTATTACTTAATACGCGACAAGGAAGCTGGTCTTCAATCCATCTCAAGTGATCGAATGACCAATATATATATATATATATATATATATATATATAGTTGATATAAATTATATCAGTACCATGTATTAGAAGTTATACCCATTGTATTGGACCAATATATTTCATAACCTACTAATGCATAAGATACAACTCCTAATACGGGTGTTGATGTAAGTTATGTCAACACGTGTTTACTTGATCATTGTCCTATATATATATATGGTTTTGAGATTTTGCTTACATTGTACTGAATTGGCTGAGAAAAAAATAATTACAGTCAGTAGGAATTTATAGTTAAATTAGTGATCATTTATTAGAAAATGAGTAGAATATAGCACTGAACTGTAATTATCTAAAATTCCCACAAAAACGAACCCACATTACAAAGTAAAATTGTACATGGGATGACATATATGTATCTATATATGTAGAATATATTATTCATTATTACAAGGAGTGAATATTTTGTGATCAAAGTTATTTCAAGCTAACACTCAAGTTCTTCTTCAAGTTGGAATTGAGTTATTCCTTATTGCAAGGAGTGAAATATTTTCAATCAAAGTTATTTCAAGCTAATACTCAAGTTGGAATTAAGTGGACATAAAGGAAATAAACTTCCTTCCAAATTCTGATAGGCTCATAGGAAAACTACTCCACGCATATCCAATGCCATTCTAGAATGATTTGAAGTTTTCTAAGCTTTTTTTTTTTTTTTTAATTTTTTTAATTTATCGTTCTTGTAGCTAAAATATAATATTTGTTTTGTTAAAACAAAACAAATAAATTAGGGGTATTTAAAACCTAATTCTCATAATCCCGTTGAGGTTTTAGTTTATAATAATTTCCTAACAGTATGTGTGAGTTAGAGGTCTTGTGTATAGCCATATAGACAATAATAACTTTGATCGATGAGTCAAAACAATGATTTTTGAGAAGCACATCATAATTAAGTAGAGAATTGAAATCCGCGTTAACCTCCACATCCACTTGAAAAATAAATTTCAGTTAATTAATAAGCAACGATTTTGGTTGTGGATGCTAGACATCAAAAGTTCAAAGATGGCCAACTTATAGAATCATGCATGTACACATATAATCAAATCAAACGGATTTGACAAATTTGGTGGATCGATCCTAAGCCTGCTGTCGCCATGACATGCTAACCAACCTCCATCATGATCCCCACCCATCCCGACCCATGGGTGTGGATCTCCTTTTTCATGCCCAATAAAAAATTAGATCCACAGTTGGACCAATTTATTTAGCATTCATGTCGATTAATCAAGTCCTTCAATGGTTTGTACAATTAAATCAAGTCCCAACAGCCAACGTACGTTCAGATTTAAATTAAATCTACATAATTATCTGAACTTGTAATGCATGACCACCTTGTACGTTAAATCTTTACCAACAGTGACAACACAAATGCCATATTTCCTGGTACAATTTTCCCAAATCTTGCTGGTTTCCACCCCCCCACGAAACAATTAAACTAGTTTTAGGTAGAAATGAGACAACCTAAATTTCCAACTCTTATCTTTTTCTATCCAAAATTTGCTCACCAAACCTCAATTCAATCTGGACCATTTATCATCTGAACTGAGATTCACCAACTAGTCGAAATCTCACATCAAGTTTATGAATCAAAGTTTAAAAATCTCATTTTCTTGCTCCTCCAGCCACTACGTAAAGATCTAGAAAATTAGAATATACGTACCTAATTAAAGTAAAGCCAAATACAGTTGATCAAAAGGGTATTTTAGAACTAAAAACATATTATGCTATAAAAACTGTAGAAAAATTATCCCTTTAACCCAAATCATGATACATTCAAATTTTTGTCTGATAAATTAATTGGAGAACATGTACATAAAAAATACAACTGTCCACATTTTAAATTAGTTTAAATAGCTATCAAACCCTTTAATGAGAGATGGAATAAAGTTGGCCGAGTGGTAAGGCATCTCAGTCTCAGGGTAACTGACTCGAGTGGAGGTGAAAGATGTCGAGTTCGACTCCCAACACCAGGGAAAAAAATCTCCCAACCAGCGGTTTTTGTCTTCCCACCGCAACAATGATTAATCCCTTGGTTGAAAAACTTTGGGGATCTATTGGGTTTCGCCAAAAAAAAAAAAAAAAGAGATAGAATAAATACTTCAGTTTTGGTATGTCTAAGAGATGCTAGACAACGAAGGTTCAAGAGTCTACATTATGCGATGGGGTAGGACTAGTTTACTCTAATTGTGCACTATCCAAATTCTAACGTATGGCTTGGACACAAAAATCTATACTACTTTAAAAACTGCCTTAGCCTGAAAAACTTTTGATTGAGTATTTTAACCCTATTTAAATTATTAAAGACTTTTTTCTCTTTTATGAATTAAATATTTATTTATTAAAATTAATTTTTATATCCTAATGTGTCATTATATTTATACAACTTTGAGACGAAGAAATTTCATTCCACTCCTTTTTTTTCTATTTCCCAACATGCATACATTAATGTCTATAAATTTGATGGTGATCCAAGCACATGCAACAACTTTGAAATGAAGAGGTTTTATTCTCCTCATTTTTCCCACCTAAGGTAGGAATTTTGAAAAAAGAAAGACCGCTCTTTTATGAAAAAAATATTTGAAACTTTTTTTTTTTTTAGCAGAAAAAATATGAAACCTTCACAATTACACGTGCGTTAGATCAAATAAGAGCATTAACCGTACCTTAAAAAGAAGAACACACGGTTATGATTTAGCTAGATAATATAGATCAGCGTCTTTAGCTTTAATATATTGAATTTAGGGTAAATTACACTTAAGGGTCTAAAGTTTTGGTCAAGTTTTACTTTAGGGTCCAAAATTTAAATTGCATTAATTAAATACCCGAATTATTAATTGAGTTACAATTTGGGGCCTGTTATCAAAATTTTTTGTATTATCCCTACTTTACCCTTTTTATGGGTTTGAAAACCCTATTTTATCCTTATCAACAACTAATAAATTTTTATATTTTAATCAACTCTGAATCAGTCTTATCTTCTTTTTTTTTTTTTTTTTCTTTGTACTACCTCTATCAACATCTAATAAATATTTATATTTTCTATTTACAAAACACAAATTTGACGGTAGTGTGATTCAGATATAGTTAAAATATAAGTGTTTATTAAATGTTGATAGGGGTAAAATAGGTTTTCAAACCCATAAAAAGGGCAAAATAGAGATAATACAGAAAATTTTGAGGGTAGACCCCAAATTGCAACTCAACTAATAATTCGGATACTGAATTGACACGATTTAAACTTTGGACCCTAAAATAAAACTTGACCCAAACTTTGGACCCTTAAGTGCAATTTACCCTTAAATTTATTATAAAATTATAACTACTAGAATAGTATATACCCAAAGCTTCAAATACAAGTCCTCGGATCAAACTACCATGCTACAAACCCAATTAATTATAAAAGTCTAATGTTACTATTCCAAAGACAATCGAATAGGATCAAATAAATCTCCCAGAGGACTATTCTTTACCCTATATAAATCCACTTTAGAAAATAGAAAATAAAGAGCTAGATCAAATAATAGAACATCCAAATGATAAAGTAGAAGTCAGAAATGATCTACCCCCAACTAGAAAAGCAATTTTAAATATTTCAGACTTTTCTCCTAGTTATTTACCAGTAAGATCTTCATATATATTCAGTCCCATCTCCCTCAACACCTGTACAAACACCTAAAACTAGATCTTTATCTGGATCTTCATAAATTTTCTTGCTTGTTATTAATTATGGTGGTATCTTTCTGTACAAATTCTGACACGGTACTACTACTAGCTAGAAGGTATATCCCAAACCAGTCTCTAACAACAACCATGGTGCTCCGATGGTTTGTACAAATAAATCAAGTCCCAACAGCCACCGTACAGATTTAAATTAAATTGGGTAAATTACAATCAGACCCCCTCTAAAATCTGACTATTACAGATACACCCCCTCACGTTTTTAAAATTACACTGACACCCCATACTTTACAAAATAAACTACAAAAAAACCCCTCCTTCTAACTTCCGTCCATTAATCCGTTAAATCATATTCAAATTTTTTCAAAATACCCTAACTAACCTTAGTGGATAATAACTTCCATGTTAAATGCGTATAACTCACCAGTCCAATAATTCATCCAATACTTTTGAATTTTTTAATTATTATTGATAAACAACTAAAAGATAATATATATATATATATATATATATATAAGAAAAATGCTAAAAACAATTTAAATTTTCTGTCCAACTGATGTGACAGCTGTCAAATTTGCTGTTTAGAAACAATTATTTATTTAATTAAATTTTTAATTGATTTGCAAAAGAAAAAATAAAAAAATTGATTTGCTAAGTTGCCACCTCATTTGAGTAAGTAGATTTGAGTAAAAAAAAAAAAGGGCTATGTAGCATTACTCATATGTAGAAATAAATAAAAAGAATTATTACAATGGAGATGCATGTATAGAAGTGGCAAATGAGGTGGCAACTTGGCAAATCATTTTTTTTTTAATTTTTACACATCAATTAAATAGATAATTGTTTCTAATGAGCAAATCTGATGGCTACCACATCAGTTGGACAAAAATTTAAGCTTTTTGGCATTTTTCTTTTATATATATATAATCTTTTAGTTGTTTATCAATAAATAAATCAAATGTACTGGATGAATGTGTTGGACTGATGAGTTATATGCATTTAACATAGAAGTTGTCATCCAATAAGGGTAATTAGGGTATTTTGAAAAAAATTGGAAGTAATTTAACGGATTATGAACGGAAGTTAAAGGGAAGGGGTCTTAATGTAATTTCAAAAACATGAGGGGGTCTATTTGTAATTGTCAGATTTTAGAGGGGTCTTAATGTAATTTACCCTAAATTAAATCTACATAATTATCTGAACTTGTAATGACCACCATATATGTACGTAAAATCTTTACCAACAGTGACAACACAAAAGGGCCAATTCTATGGTTCCTAACTAAAAATTGAGTATCAAACCCATTAGATCAGTTGAAATGATAAATTAATCATTTCAAATGATAATTAGATTATTAAATGATAAGTGGGTCACATCAAATAATAAGTAGGTTATTTTGAGACAACTTTAAATGATAAGTGGGTATAGTACCTTAAAAATTTTGTGGGTAGCATAGAATTACCCTACAAAAGGCAACCTGATCCAATTTTCCCAAATCCCCACCTACCCTGTTTGTATAACCGTTGCGTGCAATTTCCTTTTTGGTGAATATTTGATCCCTAAACTGACGGCTAGCTACAAGCTAAATCCCCACCTACCTTAGCATAACCATTAGGCCCAAGGACCAATGCTAGCTCCTTGCTTGTTTCATTTTTATATATGGGTCTACTGTTCATTTCATACTCATTTCCAAACTCAGACAAAATCCGTTTACATCATCTTTAATTGTTTAGATATTGATGAATTTTCCTTCTGCCATCAATAAAATTAAAAGTTAAAATTTAAAAATAAAGGTTACTGCTTGGGTTGATGTAGAAGGCTAGCTGCCCAAACCAACCCATTATTGAGAGTGTTGGTTTTAAAATCGTCTACTCCAACTGAAGCCATGATCGATCAAACCCTATTTCATTCTTGTCAATTTTCTTATAGTGCTGATCATTTATATTTCTAACCACCGGCGCCCTAATAGCATAGGTGCCTAGGTGTTACCTCTCCTAGTCTCCTCATCTTTGAAAGGGAAGGCTGAGAGTTCGAATCTCAACCTAACAAATAATTGAGAGCAAATGTAGCTAACTTAAATGCTAGTATGCTTTTCCTGCAAACCAAGCTTGGTCATTAACTCTTGATCATAGGCTTCGCCCTATGTTCATTAAATACAATAACAAAAAGACTCACAAAAAAAATAAGTGGATGTAAAGTGAAAGAATGGTGCGTTTGGATGAGAGATTTGCAATAGGGATTTGGACTAAGATGAGATTTCAATCTTATTCGCTACTACTACTGCTAGCACAATTTGGCATTGAAATCTCATCTTAACCCAATTCTTTCGTGCAAATCTCCCATCCAAACGCACTATTAAGGGTTTTCCGATTTAAAAAAATATTAATAAGGTAACAAAGGATTGTAACATGCTCAAGGTCATAAAATCAATTTCCTCATGTGAATTAATTACTTAGCTCCATTCATGGTCTCACCATTGGTCATGAATGACAATCAAAACAACATGTCGATTTGATCGCATCACTCATGCATGGTGGCTTCGTGTCACATGTGGAATGTGATCCACTGTTTAATAATAGAGGTCCAGTCAACATTTTTTATTTATTTTATTTTTATATTATTATACTCCGTATATTGAAATTTTTGCTTGGCTAGTGAGAGGTTGAGTGAACATAATTATCCATTAGGTTCTTCTCTAGGAGTAGGCTTCTATAGATACCATTTTTTTTTTTTTTTTGAAACAAATAAAATTCATTGAAAAGAAATTTGTTTACATTTTAGAATAATAAGACATCGATAATCTTGTAAAATTACATCTCATAACTTCTTAAGAAATCTATACTCTCATATATTAACATCACTAATATAATTATAACCCAAATTAACTGTACAATCAGCTATTCTATTTACTTGCCTAGGAAAAGTAGAGGGAAAGCATGCACCCAATAGGCTATTACATGGGGGGAGACGGCTAGTGAAGAGAGAGGAGGGATCACGGGCGTTCTAGTAGGCATGATGCCTTGCCCCGTGAAAATGTTAGATTTTGACCCGCACGTGAGTAGGAGGATTATCACTTAGTTTGGCTTTGGTTATGATCCTACACGTGGGCTTAATTTCATGAAAGATTTAGACCCAAAACATGATGAGTCCTACTTAAAAAATAACATTAATAACATAGTGGGAAACTTATATACCAACTTCTGTTTTATGTGCTTTTGAATTGGGTCTTTTAAAAGTACTCTTGATAAGCCAAAAAAATTGGGATTTCTTATTTTTAATTCTACTTTTTTTCTATAAATTAGTAGCAAGCCTGGTGCTACTTTAATTTTACATTTTATTTCTTTTTGCTTTCAATTTTTTTCCTTTAAAAAAATAAAAAAAGATTCAGAATAACCATCAATTTAATCTATGTGTTTTGCCAAACTTCACCTATTTTATGAGATGGAAAGAATATAAATTTAAAATGCTTACAAATGATGTAACATCATCTCATCATCATCATCTTGGTGAGGGATGAATAGGAGGCATGGCCACAAGTTTTGAAAATTGAACACACATTTATGCCTTTGCGTGGGCACATATTATTCAAAGGGAAAATTATGGTAGGAGAAGAGTAGGGTAGGGGTAGTTGGTTAAGGAGAGGGAATGCGCGCGGCTCGGTAGGTATCACGTCGTTAGCTCATGGACGTCAGTTATTAAAAGTCAGTTATCGTGGGCATTTTCGTAATAATCGTACACGTGTGGTTATTGTGGGAAAACAAGGACCCAGATCTAGACTCTTGTTACGTCAAAGGTGTCAGCATCCCAAACTCACGTGTGCTTGCTTCAAAGATACGGCGCTTGTGACACACCACATTGATATAAGTATAATCCAACTAGCAGAGACCCGCGCGATGCGCGGGAATTGCAAACTCTAGTTATTTTATTGGTCAAAAGAAAAAAAAAAAAATGATTCATATGTTTAGTGACAACCAATAACCTTTTAGGAGAGGGTTTCAAATTTTAAAATGAAAAGACATGAAAACAAATTATTATATAAAGAGGGGGAGAAACATTGGTGGGCCCATAAATAAGGTGAGAAGAGAGTTTTGGAAGGAGAGATATTTAAGTTGCCATTTCAGCATAACTCTTAAATATAGTATAGGATATAGATTACATTCCATCTGCACCATGCAGTAGAAATTGTACCTCTTGTATTGATCCAATATACTTCATATCTCATTAATGTACAAAATATAATCCTTAATACGAGTGTTGATATAAGTTATATTAGTACGTGCTTACTTGATCATCATCCAAGTATAATCCGTGCACAAGGAAGCAGCTTTGATCATATGCGAAATATCTCGTATGATCATAACCATCTGTAGTCGTAATTGAATAAGATACTCTGGCATATCCCACACTTGAACAACTCTCTATAAGGATGATTAGGTAACGTCTATCATCATACTCCGTGTATTGGTCCAATATATCCCGTAATCTACTAATACAAAAAGTATAACCTCCAATACAAATATTGATATAAGTTATATCAATGTGTTGAAAATTGTAATTCAAAATATAGAGACAAGCATTTTAAGAAATTTTGAATATCTCAACCTCATTGGCAAAAACAGGATAATTTTGAATGCAAATTAACGCATGTCAAGAAATAAAGGATAAATTTTGCTATTTTAGAATCAGGCGTCTTTAAGAAGTTCTGCAAGTAAATGGAGAAGCATCAGCCCATTGCGGAAAGAACTGACCAAGGTCTGCTGTTAAGCTTCGACATCCTTGCCAAATAATAGAAGCAATTGCCGCTTAATCTGCAGTAAGTAGACATACCATTTTAATGGATACAACAGTCTAGCTAGCTGCATTTTCAAATGGGGGCAAACCCCAATCGTTTGGGTTGAAGTCCAATAGGGAGCTTAGAACTTGGTTCGCAACTTCATGAAAAGAGCTATCCAGCCTTGGATCTGGAACCATAGCCACAGACCTGCATGGCAAATTTAATAAGAAATTAGCAACCAACATAAAGACAGTAGGTTAATTACGAATCTTTGTTTTTCATTGTTAACCGAACTAATAGTCATCAAAAAGCTGTTACGCAGTTAAACTATTCCAGCAGCGAGGGCCATAAAAAGAGGACCAAAAAAAAACAAAAAAACACTGCCAGGGGTGGCTGCCTAGACTTTCCAGTTAGGGGCTGTTTGGCAAACCTGAAAACCTAACAAGCTCAAGAATAGTTTAACCAGTTTTAAAGTAAACAAACTGTGAATTGGTTCATTTAAAAACTAGATAACACTATAACAGTCAAGGACTAGACCTGGTTTGATCCAGTTTTTAAACTTCCTAAACTGCTAAACAGGCCCTTAGTCAATGCAAAATGCATACAAGCATAACAGTACAAATTCTTTATCCAAAACAGGAACTAATATTTGCTTAATTGAAAGAAAGCCCAGGGGAAAATACCATAAATTCTAGAAGAAAATATAGTGGTAGTTTGTTAGCCTCTTGCACAAAAACGCAGCGATAAAGGGATCGAAGAGTGTCATGGGCAACTCCTCAAAACCCACCACTTCCCACACTTCAAACCCTAGTGGAGCGAGAGTCAAACAAGAGAGAGGGGGGGGGGGGGGGGGGGACTAATGGCGCTCTAACATAGCCACCTCAAAGGTCAAACAATTCACAAAAAACCCCCTGAAAGACTATTCATTTCTCCCCAAATAACCCCAAAGATAAGTTCTACCATAACAAAGGACCTAGGAACCAAAAATACCCACAACGTACAAAGCATGGATATAGATATGAGATAAGGATACAATACGATACAAATACACCGATACAATAATTCTAAAAAAAAGTAGGATACGATATATGGCAAGGATACATTAATAAATAAATATAATATATATATATATATATATATATATATATATATATTTATTTGGTATTAAAAAAAACAATTAATACACAAGAATAAATTACCACAACACACGTCCATAGGCATCAAGCCATCAACAATATTCATCATTCATTGGTCATTAAACTATAGTGAGTAACTATTCTTTTTCTTTACTATTAAATAAATAAAGAGTTAGGATTTTTTTATCAGGGTTTTTGACCTAGGGGAGAGAGAGAGAGAGAAGAGAAAAACAAATTGTGTTTTCGATCGAGGTAATTTTATACTTTATTTCCATTTAAAACCCCACATTTTTTTATTTTAAAAAATAATTACAAAGTAACCCCAAACCTTAAAAGTAGGAACCTTCCACCAAATTCTGCTTCAACTTATGATAAGTTGATGCAAGAGCATCCAAAGCTCATGCAACGGCCAGGTGTGCCCACTAATTAGCTTGGCTCGGGTCATTGGAAACTGGAAAGCATGGAGTTCAACATTTAATTTTAATTTAGTCTCTTTATTTTCTTCAGTTTATAGACCGTTGTTATATTCTTAATCTTCTTAAGTAGTCGTGTGACTAGCATGTAACTTTTTAACTAGCTTGGAGTACTGAGATTTAAAGATTATTAGAGTATTCAAGGGCTAGGATCTTAGGATTGCTGTTGCACTAATAAAAATACTCTTTTATCTCTTTAAGTGCGTCTGTAATCGGTCTTTTCAATATTACTGCAGAATTTCATACTCAAGAGATATTACAGAATCTCTAAACCCTAGAATTCTCATTCATTTATGTTCCAACTTCGATTCTACTTCAATCTTCAGTTTTTTTTTCTGTTATTTTATTGTTGGAAAATCCTCTCTAGGGTAGTTTTTTACCCCATGAAGCAACTAGACAGCAAGTTCTGCCTTTTTGCTGCGTCAAATTGGTATCAGAGCCTAAACATTAGGTCTTAACCATGGTTGGACATGGTAGAGCTCGTGGTGGAAGAAGAAATCAACCCCAGCATACAGATATGGCTGAGATATGGCATATGATTCAAGATTTGTCACGGGCTATATAAACTCTTTAGCGACGGGGACATGCAGATGCCCATGTAGAGATTCCGGAAGGCAACCGCAAAGCTTTAGACATACCAGAAGGTAGTCTTGAAGATGAATATATTAAAGAAGGGAATAAACACATTTTTTGATTTATCAGGATTCCGTGGATTGGGATTTCTCCACCAATCTTTGACGATCATGACATATTGATATGTATTTTTTGTTCTTTTCTCATTATAGAGGTATTATTGTAATTTTCTTACTATTATTTTCTCATATATTTAGCTTCTTAACCCTTCTTTCTTATTCTCTCCTCTCTTCTCCCTCTCCTTAAGCTTCCATTAAACCCCAATACTAACAAAGACCATGGGGCCATTCTTTTAGTGTTAAATGCCCATTGAGCCTATTTTAGTGATCGGACCAATGTTGGACCACAAAAGGCTTCACTATATGAGAATCTAAAAAGATACAATACTATCTATAGCCATAAGTTGGGAATTACATTGGGATTAATGTTATTTTCGTCATCTTAAATATTATTTTGTAGTTAGGGTTTCTACTTATCAAACTTATAATGTATTTAATCCTACCAAGGGTAATTTTTAATACAATCTAGATTGTGGATTTTTATCTGATTAGAACACCTTGCACATTTAAAACGTACTCTAAAACAATACCCTGGATTGTTTCTAAAAAGAAAGCGATGTGTCTGAATACATTTTTTGTATGTACAGATAGATATTTCTGTGTCTATAACACTATATACAGTTGCTTAAGGTATTTTTTGTATGTGCTAGGATATATAAATGTCATACATGTCAATTCATGAAGTGTATTCATACTTAAATGGAGACTTGTAAGAGAGCAGCCAAGGAAGAATGTAACAAAGCCAGACCCCTACCAAATAAGCAAGTTACATCTATCCTAACTATGCCAAGCAGCAACACAGTACAATAATGTAGAATACCAAAATATAGCATAGAACATCAACTATAGAACGTTTCTCTTCATTGTAGTATTAATATAATTACAAAAACCTCAGTAAACAAAATATGAAGATCTTACAAAACTAACATGTAGTGGACAAAGTAAATTGTGAAGTACATCTGACGATGTAATAAAAAATCTATACATATGAGTGTGAACCCCGGAAATTGGGGTGTGACAATGAGTAAATATTTAAATTCAAGCACTTACATCCCAGCATTCTTAGCCGCAAGAACTCCCAAGGGCGCATCTTCAAACACAAGAATCTTAAATGGATCTATAGGACCACCCTGTTAACCAGAAATCCTCATGAGCCTTTTGCAAAGCCCTTCTTAATTTAAAATTTAAACAGCAGACTAGGAAAGGAAGAAATGAACAGAACAAACAAAAATGGCATGTATATCCCAGCAGAAGTTACCATCACCAACTGTACTAAAATGAAAACATTCATTTCTGTTATACCTCAAATCTTTTGGCTGCCGCAAGGAAAATATCTGGTGATGGCTTGCCTTGTTTAACTTCTGGATCATCACCAAGAACAACATGATGCATCAATGAGAAAATTTCACCATGTCTTTGTGTTTTCAATTCAAAATGGCGTCTGTGAGAACTGTAAGACACATATTCAGATATAAGTAATGCCTGCGACATTTAAATTTCATAATATTATTTGGTTTGATGAAAAAATTGACAGAAAAGGAACATGTTAGAGGTAGATGCCCTTTAAAACTCTTTCTGAACAAGGAAATTATTAAAATGAGAGAAATTAAAAGGATGAATCATACCCTGTTGCCACACAAATTGGTATTTTACTGGCATGGAGATGTTTGACCAAACGATTAGCCCCTATAATAGGAAAAGAATGAAATTAAACAAAACTGGATTACATGCAATTAATTTCTGATTAAAAAGATGAAGATTAATTATCAAAACAGTAATGATCCATCTAAGATACACTCAGAAACGAATGACTTGAAACATTGATGTAGGACAACCACGCAAAAATTAAAGAACACCTAAGAAGTAGAGAAGAGAAGAAAAGAAGCAAGAAAGAAGCTGTACGCCTATACCCCTAGGAATCGGCACCTAGGGGGGTTTTGGAGTCAACACCAAACCTAAAGAAACTCAAATTCTTTAATTCATCATAAACTGAAAATTAAAGAGTTATTAGAGCCTTTATACAGAGGCCCCAATCACATCAAATATGGTAAAAACTTAACCCCTAGGTCTAGGAATTTAAAAGGCAACACTTTATTATTCTAAAAATAAAAGTAAATAACTATGGCAAGCCCTTGGTCTTCAAATTAATAGGCCAAATTAAATCACCTTGTTGAACCCTGTGTCTGTTGTCCCCATCATGCACCCTACACAACACACACTTATTTTATATATTTTTTATTTACAATATTTTGACTCTAACTTGTTTATCAAATTCTATTTTATTATTTCCCAAAATTTCATCGCTCTGCTCATTCTACCCTCGTTGTTGAGTGACCACTCCAACTTTTTCAGCTCCTTTGCTCTCCAACCCAACCGTTGTCCCCTTGAAGCGGTGGAGCAGCTTCCCTGTTTCTCCATCTACATTTAATAGTGGAAAAGAAGATTACTAAAGTCTCTCCTGGAGAGAAGGTCTGAGGGTTTTGCAACCAAGGCCCAACGAGGCTCTTCCATTTATATCCCAAATCTGAAGATAAAGAGCCCAAAGCTTGAAACTTATTTGACAGCAGAATTGGGCCTCCCGACCCATTCTCAGCACTACTCGAGGCAGCCTTCTGGCCCATGGAAAAAAATGGATCTTCAATCATGGCCCAAAATCTCAATGGACGCCTCAACCCACAACTGCCCAAAAGTCCAACCTATACCCAAGCTTGATTTGAAATTCAAATTTTGGGCCCCATCTGTCTGATTAGAGAAAATACCTTTCCCACTCAGATCCATTGCCCTCTCTCCACACACCCCCCATCTGATCCACCCTACCCCTTCCCCTACTGACATGCAAGGACTGAGAATCATCCCCTGCCCTCACTTCCCCTGTCTCACTGTGTACAACATCCGCTCCTTCCTCCTTTCTCACTTCATTGCCATAGGTGCCATCTCTGTGCAAGTATTGATTGATGTCACTGGACCAAAAGGACCTCTCTTCCGCCACAAAAACTTGAAAGCAAAAGCCTCCTTCCCTCACCATTATACACTCCGAAAGTGAACGCACATTGTCTTCACCTTAAGTACCAACAATGCTGCTAATTGATCCCTCAAAGTTGAACCCTCCTCATAAATTCCCAATATCCATTAGGACTGAAACGATTTGATGATAATGTTACTTTGTTATTCAGGGATAAATAATGTTACAGAGAAGAAAATGACACTCGAACCTCAGAGAACAATTATAAAAGCAATCCTCCAATGTTACTGAAAATAAAATAGCAACATAGTACCCACTGAATTAATTATAACCTCCTGAAAATTATACAAAATTATTTTAGGCAGAAGGGGAGAGAGAGAGAGTACAAAACAATACGAATATATAGAAGATAAATAAAACAAAATTATATATTAATAATAAAATAAATAATGTGAAGCTCAATGAGTATACCTGGCATGAGCTCACTTGTAGGAAACAAGTTCTTCAGCATCTCCTCTCTTTCTACAAGGAAGTCCTCGGCTGTAAGGGAGTCACTAATTCCAGTCTCTTCAACAAAGATCCTAGCAGATTCTATTGCTTTCTTCCCCATCATTTTTGCCTTCAGATCCCAATCAAAAGTTTTATTATATCGAGCAAGTATGATTTCCTGCACTTCAGTATAAAACTTCTCGGTGTCTGCAGCAGTAAAAACCACATCAGATCTTTAGTCCCTTTCTAAAAAATTTGTCATGAATATTAGCCTCCAACGCATCATTTGAAAAAATGCAAATGTTAAGAAACAGAAAAGACGAGCACAATGAACACACCTCCAACCTATCACTTTGAAAAATGCAAATTTTAAGAAACAGATAAGACAACCACAATCAAACAACAGTTTGGCTCAGATTATTAGCCTCCACCCCATCATGGAGTGAATCCAAATCTCAAAACTGTGTTGTAGACCAACTCATTGGAAGACTGATGTAGAGAAGTTTTATGGGAGAGAGAAAGAGAGGTTGTCTGTTACCAATTAAATAGTGGACTAAGGTTTAGAAAATTTAAGGTACAAAGGTTATGTATGAAAAAGGAGTCACGATCTGTAGATGTAACAGAGTTGAAATTGCTTAAAATTTTGTTGGAGTTCTAAAAAATAGGCGGTTAAATTATCTGGACACTAAGGAAATGCAGTTTTGGGTGCTTGGATAGTGGGATGAAAATATGTTTACAGTAAGGACATGAGGCATATGCCTTTCAGGTTTGGAAAGGGGAATGGAGGGTTAATTGTAATGCAGGAAGGTTGCAAGAAGAAGAACCTTATAATTCCACTAAAAGATTCAAGTTCTTGGAGAATCAATCAAAAAACTCTATTCTTATTTTGGTGCAATGAGGATTCCAAAGACAACACTAAAACAATACTAAACAGTAACTGATAACTCAAATAACGTTTCTAAAACAAGTAAAAGACCCTAAAACTGAAATAAATTCTTGGGGGTCACATCTTTTGTTGCATGGTAGCCTGTTCCAGTCCCCTTACGAAACTTTCGTTATTAGGTTAGCCCTACACTTCACATGTTTCTAGCGAATCACATGGCATCATCATATGATACAGGAATCCTGCCACATCTCTGCTTCATCTCAGTAAAAGAGTAACAGCTTTTTTTTTTCTTTGATAAGGTGTAAAAGAGCAACAGCTTGACCAAACAACAACTAAATTATGCAATCTTGGGCGTGACAAGTAGGTAACTGAATACAAGGTAAGGTATGCTCCATACAAGAGCACCGCAAACTTACAAAAGCAGCTGTCTGCATCACTCCACAAAGCTGGGAAACGCCAACCTTTGAGTTTTACTGATTGCTGAAGCCTTGATTCTACCAAACAATATACCTAGGACACTTAAATTACTTCAATATCCTCTCAAATGTATCCTCAACAAATTTCGCTACATGAATTATCATCCTGTAGTTCTTCATACTAAGCACTACAATCAACCTCAAAAATAAGAATTATATAAACCAATATGTGACCAAATAATGTCATGTTTGCAGCACATCACCCCTGGAACATTCGTCAACAAATCATCAACTCAATTCAAGGAGTTGTGGGGTATAGCCTAGCTTGATTTTCATTTGACTACACTTTAAATGATTCCCCACTCAGTAGATTCAACTGCGATTTCTTGATTATCAATCAAAGATTTGTGAGACCTCCCACCAATTTTTATTCCTAAATGGTCTGTTTGGTAAACAAAGCCAGAAGTTGAAAATCAATGACTCAGGGTTGGCCATAGAGGCTGCAATAAACCATCCAATGGCAAAACAACATTGATGGACCTGCATCGCTGCAACTGGAGCTTGCTAATATTTCTTCAATTGAGGAACCACCAATACCAGTATGTATTGCCAATACTAACCAGCATTTTAAATATCGGACCAATACGGGCATATCAGCCGATACATATTGGACTTGGGAAGCATTGATATGCCTTTACACACCTATATGGGTGTTTACAGGGATTCACATCCGTACCAGCCAATACTAATACGTTAGTTTGTCTGGTACTTGGAAACCATGCCCAAGATGAAGCATATATATCATCCATGCCTAGCTTGAAACGTATCATCAAAAATTTTGTTTTATAACTAATTTCTCTGTTGAACACATCACCAAGATACTTTTTTATTTAACAAATTTCATGAGAATCCTATTACTCGTCACAGCCTCCCCAATGCTTGGTTGTCTTGTGGAATTCTAACTTTAATTATTCACAGTCCAAAATGCTGCCCGGTCATCAATTAATACGTCCATATGGATGTTAATCACATGATGCAGCACAGGCTCATAGAATGCTTCACAAAACCTAAATTCTGCATAATGTTCTTCAATCACAGGAGCTCAGAAGCTATATGAACCATAGCTATGACTTCCACAAATGGAATCATAAATGTCACTTCGTTTGTTACTTCTCCATGTTATCATACAACCTTCTGTAAACATGCAACAACTTGTAGTAGATGATCTATCAAAAACTTACCCTGCCCAACTAGTATCTTAATAGCACAATATGTCAAAATTATCAAATAAGCTACAGGCCCAAAACCGCACCCCTGGCCTAATTTTCTGTGCATAGCATGTGAACTGCAAGTGCCATACACTCATATAAAATATCCAAGTACAATTGATGAACGTGTAACAGTATCCATTCTTGCAACATTTGTGACTGGTCTTCTCTTTAAAATTAGATATATATATATAAAGATAACAACATTCATAATCAATATCAAGAGGCAATAAACTAGGGATCGAAAGAAGAAAATAAAAAAAAGCCTAGAATTAAAAGCTGCATGGGATTCACAAGCAGGAATGAGGAACTATGGCATAGACAATGCAATATTTGGTAAGGACTAGGTAATGGGCGCCTCAGGCAATTATACTAGGAACCCACCACCACCTCTTAATATCAGCATTTAAAATAACAGTCATTACTTAAGGTAACAGCCATTATATAATGGTTTTGAAAGGTTGCACATTGCAGGCCTGTATGCTACACTGCCTGGGATTCACAGTTGTAATAGTGCTTAACGGCCATTACGGCACTTCGCAACGGTTACGCTATATGAACACTTTTGCGTCCATTTTTCACACTTTTGATTATTTCACATTTCTGTCTCCCATTTTCCATCCTTCTATTACACTTGCAAGCTAGGTCAACAACTTCAAAGCAAATGTTTCAAGGATTTGAGGCCAAAAACTTAGATTCAATCCATCAACCAAATCTTTGGAGGTAATTTTTAAAATTTTTGTCTTTCTTTTATGTTAGATCTATGATATCTAAACATAGATCAACAAGTTCGAAGGCTAGATTTAGGGCTAGACATTATAGATCTATAGATTCATATATTGAAGTATCTAACAAATTATTTTTAAATTAATTTTAAATTCTGTTTATATAATAATTACTAAACACAATATTACTAACTTATACATCATAAAATCTAGCCTAAAAATTTCAATCCTAAATTAATGTTTAATTTCATTAAATTTCTGTTTTTTTTTTTTATATCATTTTTTCATTTGTTCAAATTTCTTTTAAATTTCCCATAGGGTTAAACTATTAATAACCTAATATTGAAGTCATAAATTGCAATAATTTCTTAACATGTTACATACTTACATGTTTAAGACCCAAAAAAACATCGTATTAAGTATGATGTTAGAATATTAATATATGGGATTCTAGAGTGAAAACACACATATCACTGGGTTTAGGGCACGTTATGCAAGCCTAAAAAACAATTAAGACCACGGCAATCGCATCCCACTTAAACTATTAATAATCTAATATTATAGTAATAAATTGTAATAATTTCTTTACATGCTACATACATGTTTAAGACCCAGAAACACATCATAAAATGCTTATATCTATATATATACACATGTAGGATTCTGGTGTGAAAACATGCATATCACTAAGTTTAGGGCATGTTATGCAAACCTAAAAAAAAAGGATTATGACCACGGAAATTATATCTCATTACACCTTCACCATTACTATTATGGCAACCTTTACCCCGTTTTTAAAACTATGCCTCTTATTAGGTAGATCCTTGCAAAATGTAAAATTCAAGGGTTCAATCCTGGTATATCATGGGGATATAGCTACGCATTAACACGGAGTCATACAAGGCAAACTGTGAAGCATTCCATGATTGCCTAGAAGTACCATGGCACACTTTTACGAAGTTAGATGCATACCAAGAGACAAAGTACTTCAATCTTTGTCAACAAATCATGACATATGAGAATTTCCCATTCTCGATTGGACACAATTAAAATCCCTCAAAACTAGCCAACATTTTTCTTAGCTCACTGTGCATTTCTCAATAGGATCTTTCTCTGGGAAAAAGTACAACAATATCTTATTATAATTATAAGATGACTTGCATTTCACATTCAAGTCAACAGCGCACATGCACTTAAAGTAAAAAAAAAGTAGGTACAATTTTGTCAAATTAACAACAATACTAAAAAATTTTGGTTGCATTGAATGAACAGCCAAAGAAAGCAACATAGTTGCACTATAGGTGGCAACATTGAAGTTAGATCTACCACAAGAGGAGACAGAGAAGGATGTAAGAGGGTCCAATAAGTTAGGGGGCTTACTGGAGTTCAACTACAAGGTTTAACTTCAAGAGGCAAAAGTGAAGGAAGTAATCCATAAGTTTGGTCTTGGGAAACCTGGTCCTCTTTTCTCTTATGGGTTATTATGTGAGGCAACCTATTTATTTATAGAACTTTGGAGGTGTATTTAGAAATGAGATACACTACATTATCAAATATCACTTCTTTTTGGATAGTTTAACTATACTTTTCTTGAAAAACCAATCTTTATCACTAAAAAAAAGTGTTATACCACAACACATGTCCAATCTATCTTTTCTTAACTTTACAAATCAAATGGTATTCTCTTAGAAGCACAAAACAGGGCCAGGGCAGGGAAGCCAGTTCACATAGAAGAGTCAAAGGTTTGGGGCGTGTAAGAAGCACCTGTGAGTGTGAATACATATATACTGGGAAGTCTCACAACCCACATCGTTTAAATATTGAGTTTAATACGGCTTTGTATTCTTGTTTGGGCCCTCCCCATATAGCTTAGGCTTTTAGGTTGGAAACTTGACAACATTATACAAGGACTAAGGTAAATATGTGAGGGATAGATTTGAAAACAATTGAAACCATGGGGTAAATTTGAAAACAAGTTTTAAAACTACGAAAGAAATATTATAATAATATTTTGAGGGCTTCAAAAGTAAATTTGACCTTTGCTTATTTGAAAATAGAATAAAGCATGAGCGTATATTTGCAAAGTTAATGAGATAAAAGTGGTTTGGGGTTTCTCCTGATGGGAACCCTAGAATCTCTTTAACAAAAGAGACTCACCCACATTCGACAGCTTCTCTCTTCCTCCGACACCAAACTCCGGCAACCTCATCCCCTCTGCTAGCGTCTCCGACAAGAATTATGAGCTGAATTTTGTAATTATTATTATTATTTTATTTTATTTTTTTCGTTTTGATTGGCACATGCCGATTTTTTTCCTTTCCATTCTCTTCTTCTTCATCTTCTCTCCGGTGGTTCAATTTTGGCTAGACCCCAATTCTTTCTTTGTGGAATCACAGATTTTACACACATCTTACACAGAATCACGGCTCTGGAGTGGGACCAGCACTTCAAGTGCACGATTCCTGGTTCTAAGGGTATCCTCTTGATAGCCAATAAGTTTCAGAGAGACAGAGGGAATGAAGAAAAAAATTCCAATGCGTAACTGATTGTTTCAAACCCAATATAGTGTTTATTTGGAGCCAACATTGAAAACGTTGAAAGATAATTTGAAAAGGTGGAACAAGGTTAGTGGATTAGAGAAAAGTATCTATAGGATTTTTAAGTATCTTGATCTTAGAGAAGAATTAGAGGGCTTATCTATTGAAGAAAGATAGAGGAGACTTTTTTAAGTTGATTACAAAATGCTGGTGAAGATGGAAGAGATTTTATAAGGGCAAAAATCTAGGGCATTTTAGTTGAAACTTGAAAGAGTGGAACAATAATAGAAAGCTCTTTTATCATTTAGGTAACTCGCATAAAAGATCTAATTTTATTAGCAAAGTGGACCATTATGGTGCTTTGTTGAAAACAGAATGTCTTATAAGAATGAATTTCGTTGATTACTTTACAGGCATTTTAAAAGAAGAAGGAAGAAGACCTAATTAGATGATTTGGACTTTTCTTATATAGGTCACCAATTACTTGGGTTGGGGAGGCATTTCAAAGAAGAGGAAGTTCTTGAGGCTTTGCAAGGGTTTAATGGGGTTTAATAGAACTCTTGCTTTTTTCCATGAGTGTAAGGATGTTATGAAAATTGACTTTATTGTTGGGAATCGAACAAGAGGGAAAAATAGAAGTGCGGAATATAAAAAATTTTTCCTACGATTCCCAATCCCATGAATCTAACTATGCATAACACAAAATCAAACCCTAACTACAAAGAGGGTTAGAACACTTACAGAATTTTTGTCTTCTCCTTTTTGCTCCAAGCTTTGATTCCGGACAGCGGTGAATGAGCAGCCCAAGTGTGCTGCCTCCAACGGTATCCACACCTAGCTAGAGCTTCAAGTCCTTTCTTTCTTCTTCCTTGTTGTTGCTAGAGGTGGAGAAGAGAGAGAGAGAAGAGAGCCTCCAAGGGGCTGGACGGCTAGGGTTTATTGTGCAAGCCTATTATGCCATGTCACACATAAGTGTGACTTATATAGGCAGCCCACTAAAGGGGGCTGGCCATGGGGAAGAAACCCTAATAGGGTTATGTGTAATTACACTTAATTGCACATTAACCCCTATTATTTGTATCAAATACAAATAGGCCCATAAAGAACTATTCTTTATTCACTAAAACCCTTTCTCTCATAGACTTTAAAGCCCTTCTTGCATGATCAGTGTGTGACCCATTGGGTTCACATCATTAAGTAGTAGGAATAGCACAAGGTGTGCACAATGGAACTCTTTCCATTTAGGGTCTAATTGGAACTCCTTCCAATTCCCTAATTGATTATAACTCACTTATATCAATTAGGGCTTCTACTAACCATGAGTAACACCTAGCATATGGCTCATGGTGTGGTTCTTAATGAGGTGAATAGTCATTTACAAAGAACCCTTCTGTTATAGTTTATAGGTTACAATTGCATCCTTCCTTCAACACAATGTCTCCAATTGAACTAATAGGACATGGAAGTCTGTCAAGTCCCTAGTTCAATTACTTTATACTCATTCATAGATATCAACTCATAGATGAACTCATGAAACTCTTTTCATATTCATCCTACCATGGCCATGGATTTAATGAGTTATATTATGAATGCTATATGAGACATTCTCTCTCTTTTTCCTAAGAGTGATGGATCCCTTGTTGATCACTCACATGCCTTCATACACATAGCAGTAGGGCCAATGAACACCTTTACAGACCCCTGAATAGGATCTGCACTTAGTGTTATCAAACTTCTAAAGCTACATGCATAAGACAACTATGGTGTCTCAGGTCTAAGGATTACTTGTACCACTATAACAATGAGAAACTGATTGACAGGCAGGATAAAAAATTACAACTCTTTGTAATTCCATATTCTCAACTCTAACTCCATGGACATATTATGTAAATATAAATGATGCATATAAACATAATAGAATAAGCCCTTTTATTAAATCAATAATAAATGTGACATACATAAATGAAATCAAATGATTGTTCCTAATCCCTAAACAATCATCTCCATGATTGGCTCTAGGGCATAATCCTAACATTTATCAAAGGTGTTTCATGAATTTCACATGAATTGCTCTTTTGAATAGAGTTTAAACGCAACCTTTATTTCTTTGACCCCTAAAAAAAGGGAGCAGATGACGTCAAAGATTTTAAAACAATTAGTTTGGTGGGGCTCCATAGAAGATCATTACAAAAGTTTTGGCGAATAGATTAAAAGTAGTGGATAATGTAACACGTAATCTAATGTAACCAAAATTCTTTTGTGTGTGGACAGCAAATCCTAGATGCTTGCTTTCTTGCCAATGAATGTGTGGATTCGAGGCTTAGAAGCAAAGTTCCAGGGCATTTGTAAACTTGACATGGAAAAGGTACACAGTCACGTTCATTGGGATTTTCTCTTGTATGTTTTTTAGAGAACAGAGTTTGGGGAGTAATGGAGAAATAGATTTGTGTGTACATATATGCGGTTGCTTTCTCTATTTTAATCAATAACAAACCTTTCAGCTTTTTAAAAATCTAAATGTTTGAGGCAAGGAAACCCTCTTTCTCCCCTTAATTTTATATGGTGATGGAAGCTTTCTTGAAGCTCATCAACAAAGGGATGGACGCCAATTTGTTCAAAATTTTTGAGGTGGAGGGAGGGTCTGGTAGTGAGTCAGTTTCTCATCTTCACTGTGCCAATGATACTATTATTTTATATGGTGAGTTGGTTGAGCAACATGGGTATTTACAAACAATCCTCTTGTGTTTTAAAGTGGAAGCGGGTCTGAATAATTTTGGCAAAAGTGAGTTGATTCCGGTGGGAAAGGTTAATGACTCTTTATTATTGTCGGCTACTCTTGGTTAATAAGTGGTAATTCTGCCTTCTTCTTATCTTAGGTTGCCTTTAGGGAATTCTTTCAAAACTAAGGTGGTATGGGATGGGGTTATTGAACGGATGGAGAGAAAACTTAGTGGTTGGTAGAGATTTTTTCTCTCTAATGGATGTTGATAAAGAGCAGTCTTGCAAGCCTTCCTACCAACTACTCATCTCTTTTTAAAATCTCTTCTTTGGTAACTCAGAGATTCGAGAAATTTTTTGAGAGTACTTTTATGTGCCAGTTTAGGGGATTAATTCAAGTATCACATTGTGGATTGGGATTCCTTGTGTTTGACAAAGGAAGATGGGAGTGCTAGCCTTAGACCTATTTCCCTTTTCAACCAAGCTTTTTGAGCAATGGACTTTTGATATTTGCATCAGAAAATGATTATCTATGGAAAAAGGTGGTGGTGTGGAATATACATGTGAAGAACGGAGTGGGTGTTGAAGGAAGTAAGGGTTTTCATGGCATGGATCTTTAGAAATCCTCCTTTATTGGGAGCCAAAAGCGGTATTGTTATTTTTTGAAAATGTTTATCCGGTGGAAATCTCTAAGGAATAAGGATAGAGAACAATGGACATGGTCTTCTTTTAGAACCTTCTCGGAATACTTCAAATTCTATACCTTTTTTAGGGTAGCATGGGGTATTTTCCATCTAAAAGGATTTAGAGTAGTGAGTACCAATGCTCCACTTAAGGTTGCCTTCTTTAGGTGGACGGCTTTAAGAAACAAGTACTCAACCATTGATCACCTTATTGGTAGGGGTTTGATGAACCCTAATTAGTATTGTATGTGAAAATAGTAAAGACATGGTGGACCATCTACTCCTTCATTGATTGGTTTCTAGATCCCTTTGGGTTACTAAATTATCTGTGTTGCATACAAGTTGGGTAATGCGTAGGATGCTCAAGGAGCCTATTCAAGGTTGGTGATTCGAGACCAGAATGAAGAATTGTAAAACCATTTGGAAAGTGGCTCCTTTGTGTATTCTTTGGCATTTGTGGAGGGAGAGAAATTTAAAAAAAAAATATATTTCTTAAAGACAAGGGATTGCATTGCAACAGGATGAGAGAAGGGCTTCTTAATACCTTATTTCTTTGGGTTTCTTTGTATTGGTTTAATGTGAATCTCCCCCCCCCCCCCCCCCTTTTTTTTTCTTTCTTTTGGAATTCCTAAACTCCAGTTCTTTATAAAGGATATACTGTATACCAAGCCTTCGACCTTTTTTATGATTGATACAATTAACCTTTCATAAAATAAAATTAAAAAGGCTTTTAATAACAGATCTCTAATTGCCTATCCAGGGAACACATCTTTTTAATAAGAAAAAGCTCAATGGAAGATTACAATGGTTGGAAAGGCAAATATCCGCAAAACACTTTACTTAAACATCTAGTATTGGCCCTTCTAGCTATTCCAAAAGGCAATTATTACCTAAGTTTTCAAGAATCACATAAAATAAAATACAACTTCCTCACAGAGCCACATCCGCCGCCGATTACAGCTTGACCCATAAGAAGAAAATAAAACTAAGGTAAATTAGTGTTGACACCTACTGTAATAGTGTTGTCTAATCACATTCCACCAGTGACCAAGCTAGGTCCCTACCAGTAATGCAATCACTTGTCTTTCAACACTGATACATATATGGTTATAGTGGTTATATCCAAGCAAAAGGTATAGAAAAAGAAGGGAAAAAAAAAAAAAAAGCCGTATAATCACCATCCAATCTGCACAAGAAACCCGGCCTTTAAAGCCATTCTTCATATCCCAAAAAAAAACACCCCTTGAAACATCACTTACAGTGTGAGCACAATCAACATTGCAAATAAAGTGTAGTTAAAAAGATGGATCTAGAGTCACATACAGATGAGTGCAAAAACCCAGTGATTGTTTCACCAATTCACTCACCACCTCACATCGAAGCAAAGATTTAAAAATAATGATCATAATAAAAATATAAAATGACGACAACAAGATAGAGAGAGGGAAAATTAAAATTGAAGTTACCGAGTAGGAGACCGTCCATATCAAAGATGACGTGAGAGATGGGTACTCTGGTTGAGACACCGCCGCCGGAGGGATTCGCCATTGAAGACTCAACCGCAGCGGATCTTAGCCTCTTTCCGTGGCGGCGAAGGGAAGGAATATGTATATTTTGGGAAGGATTTACGGACCATGGACTGATGTGCTGTTGGAGAATTTCCGTTCAAACTTCAAAGGAGCTTCTTTTTGGATTTCCCTGCTGTACTAAATCAGACAGCACCATGCTGTGCCTCTCTCAGATCGCGACGTGGACAGAGACGCATCTGATGGCTGAGGACAAAGGGGTTGAGGACAAAACCTATAGCTCAAATGTATCCCAAAAATTACTTTCCACACCCACTTTCTCTTTACACCCATAACCAAAATTTAAAACCCATTTTTTTCCCTTTGCATCCCCTGTTTTGGTTTTTTTCTTTTTTTTTTTTACAATTAATATAATTTACTCATACCCTTAACCCAAGAAATGGGTATCAATTGATAAAATTTAACATTTTTTTTAAATTATTTTTTTGCCTTTTTTTCCTTCTTTTTTTTTTGGACAATAGATAGAATTTGCCCTTATCTTTAACCCTTCAACATCAATAAATGAGTATTAATACTTTTTTATAAGTTTGAACCCAGTATCACTCATTCAACAAATGAGGAGAATAAAGTTAGGATAGCATACCATTGGCATCCTTGTTTGATATGATGGATGAATGGTCGATGGCATAATAGCTTAGTTTCACTTGCTAAGTAAGTGATCTTAAATTCAAGCTTATAGAAAAACATTGATACCCATTAATTGATATGAAGGAAAGTTAGGGATAAAAATATATTCTATTCATTGTTAAAAAAATGATATAAAAAAAAATGATGGATGAATGGGGGGATAGAGGAGGCGACGACGGAAAAGTAAAATGAAAATGCTTAAGTCACGAGGGAGGGAAAGAATGTAATTTCTTGCTAAAATGATCATATACTCTCATTTTTTTGCAACCTTTTAAATATTTATTGTTGTATTTTTTATAAATAAAATTAAAAAAATGTGTAATTCAAATTATTATTTATTATATGTGATTTTATGACAATCATATCGTTTATTTATTTGGTCCATTCTTATGAGTTAGTATGCATATTATTATTAGGGGGTTACACATCTTTTGAAGAAGAAATGGTTTTTCCATAATCATTTTTTATGGTTTTTTGTTGTCTTCTTCTTCTTCTTTAGAATAAGAAAAACCACAAGAGTTTTAGAAAACATTTTCCCAATCCTTCTTTTCTCTCTATGTATAAACTTCTTTTGTATAAAATTCTATCTATCATTTTTTAATTTTTGTTGCATGTTTCCATGAAATGATCTAGAGCTGTTCGGTTCCTTGTACTTGCGAGTGTATGTGTACGAGGAGCATGATTGTTGTATCCTGGAGGGTTGGGGCGCTAGAGGATCTAGATGCACTGAGTGATTCACTCCGAGGGGCGCAAATCAACTCTTAAGGATAGTGTTCGCACATGCCTCAATCGATAAGTCTATTTCTTTTATTATAAATTATATTTTTGCATATTTTGATTTTCAACATTCATGTTTTTTGTTCAATATTTCCAACAATCTTAAGAGTTGAATTTTGTTGGATGTCGTTAATCAATTGATATGATTGTTTTGATTTATAATTTACATGAATCCTGTTTTGTTTTGAGTTATTGGATTTTCATGATTTATTACAAAAAGTGAATTTATCTTAGTTTCTATTCAATTCAATGATATTCTATTGTTTTGCACAATCTTTTTGAGGTATGTGAACTTAAATCATATCATAATGAATTAATAGAATTGCTTGTAAAAAGATGTTATTCTTAATATTTGAAATTCCTTGATTATATAAGTATTTGAATCTCATTGTTTCAAATATTTAGAAAAAGTGATGATTTAGTTTGTATGATTCATGTGGAGTATATATATGATGATTACTCTTCTCTTTGTAGTTATATGATGTTTAATTTTCTTGCATATGAGAAGACAATAACAAACAAATCATTGTTCTAGACATGAATTACTATTTGTTAATTCTTATTTTTAAATTGAAATATAATTATTTTTTAGAATGGAGATGTACCTTCTAATACATCAATTAAATCTGAATTTTCTAATTTAACATGACAAAATGTTGTATGTGTTAATCTTTGTAAGAGAATGAAAAATAATATTGGTGTTATATTTGGAAGACGTACACATATGGGCTGAAATTCACAATGGTGTCTAGATAACAATTATAAAATTTGAATGCAAATTCAAATTTTGTTTGAATTATATGTCTTGATATATATTCAATTTGTGACAAGAATTTTTATATTTATGAGAGTTTATCGATATCGATCCATTTTAACTTAATTGCACGCACAAATGGATGTATCCTATTCATATGTGGAATATGTAAATTTTGATCAAACATATTATTTTATTTATGATATCAAAATTATATCATTTTTATAATACATGAATTTTTGGGGGTTGCTTTCAAATTTAATTGTATAAATACTACCTACATGAGATTATTATATTCTTAATGAATATTTCAAAATTCAAAAAGTAACTTGATTTTATTAATTTACTAGAATGGACTCGCGCGATGCGCGGGAGCCAAACAATAACTTCATTTAAATACTTATATAAGTACCAAAAATGTTATTATTTTCTCTCAGTCTAGTTAAATAGGATTATTAAGAAAAAGAGATTTAACAATCAATGTGAAATAAATTTTAAAAAAAATGATTAAAGTTAAGTGATCAGATTTTTAATTTTTCCAAACAACCCTTTAGTATTGATTTTATAGTCAAGATTATTCTTGAGAGGGAAGGTTGTACAACGGGAACGGAGGCAAAAAAATAAAAATTAAAGAAAGAAAAGAAAAGAAGGGATAGGTGAGAAGAAGAAGGAGAGGAAGGCTATACGGGGGAAGAAAAAAATAAAATGTAATAGATAGATAAGGCATTTTACTATCCACTGTTCACAGAACATTTTGTGAGAGCTTTTATTATTCATATACTATTCATGCCATAATTTGTGAGAGTTTTTACTGTTCATCCACTATTCCTGTCACGTTGATAGTCAGTTTGTAGCAAGTTGACTATCAACTTTTCAGCTTTTCATTGTGATGAATCATATCACGTTGATAGTCAGTTTGTCGCAAGTTGATTGTCAATTTTTCAACTTTTCTAATTGATGACAGCCATTCTTGAGCTTTGCGAAGCCTATCATATCACGTTGATAGTCATTGAGTAGCAAGTTGACAATCAATTTTTCAACTTTTCTAATTGATCAGAGAGCCATTCTCAAGGTTTGTGAAGCATATCACGTTGATAGTTAGTTTGTAACAAATTGACAATCAATTTTTCAACTTTTTCTCCCATGGATCACGCAGCCTTTTCTTCTTTGTTATTGCGGAATTACCTTTTTGCCCTTCTCAATTCATCTCTTTAGCTTTTTTATTACTTGGCTTTTTGGTCTTTTGGGTGTAATAGAAGGACTGCTAATATCATCATGTGGGTCCAAAATGAATGAGAGAAGGAGATTTTGGAGGGAATGGTTATGCACTTGCCATGTCACCTATTGCTGATGTCATCATAAATCTTAAATATAATATGTAATAGATAACCATTGGATTTAATAGAGTTAATTGCTATATTCAGTTACAAAGGTTATAATATTAATTAAATTAGAATTAATTTTCAGCAATAAGGTTTGATTATTGCTAGTCAATTAATTATATTATTTGGTTACAAAACTTAATTATATATTGTTTAAATTTGATTTAATTTTCAGTCATGAGAATCATAAGTAGCCAACTGATTATATGATTAATTTTGTAACTAAATAATCATTAAATTTTTATAGCCGTTAGAAATTTAATGTTTGATTCTTGGGTTAAATATTTGTGACCGTTGAATTATTAAATATTGGTGATGGTTATATTATTAATTTATTTTGATCGTTAGAGTTCGGTTATCAATCTATATGTTTGATTGTTTGAATAATAATATTCTACAATTATTTCTTTGATTAATATTTCAGCCCAAAGGTGATTAAAGTGAATATATATGACTAACCTTTCATTTATCATGCTTAAATAAATATTTTAAATTCATATATCTTCTTAGTCAATACAAAGTTGATTGAATTTAATAGTGAGATATGATATTATTAATTTATGTATGCATATTACTTTATAATTTTGATAAAGTATGTTTTAAGCATACATAAATAATTTTTATGAAAAAGAGTATGATATTTATAAATTTTATGACTTTAGATATGGGATGAGAGATTATGCTATTAACATCATGAAATACTTATATAACTTGGATGTTGTATTTGGGTATTATTATTTCATATAGTGAAAAATATAATTTGATGATAAGATAGATGATAATTGAAAGTCATGTCAAATTTTGTTTTGAATTTACATGCATACTTATATGTTCAACTGTGGGGGTTAACAATATTGAATTTAATAAATTTATTTATTTTAAAAAATATTTGGTACGTCAATTGAAATTAAATGAGATTAAAAATTGTGTTTTCTCAATGGTGTTGAACCATTTGTTATTTGGTTGCTAAGACACATAAATTTTGATTATGAGCATAATTTCTTAGTATTGAAAAACCTTGAGAAATTTGATTTTGAGTAATTTAGGTATGCTTATATAATTTAAGGTGTATTGTTTTATCAGTTTGTTATTATTAGAAAGATACAATAACAATGTGAAAAATATTAGATGAGGCGAGACTGTAATATTATTGATAAATTTAAGTGTGGATTTTCTGGAGACATATCAAACATAAAATAAATATTTGTTATGCTATTTAATTTAATGAGATTAGAATAGCAATATTATATGTTAACATGATTATGATATTTTCTCGTGATCCAAGATTCCAATTTATAATCGAAAATATCTAATTATAAATATATTGTGTAACAGTAGAAAAATAAATCTACTTTAAATTTATTCTATATGAATAAAATTTATATGGAAATTGTAAGATATGCCAATGTGTTGAGAATACATTTTATGTGAAATTATGACTATATTTTTAAGTCATGTGTTTTTTATGTAAATGCTAACATTGTATTGAGATTAGTAAGTAAAACATTATATCTCGAATTGTAGGGGCACATCTTGCGGAGACACATTTTATGTTAGGATATATGTTATTTTTTTTAATTAACTAATTATTGAATTTTCTCAATATATTGTATGTTGCCATGTTCGTTGGTTTTATTAATAGAAGAGATAAAATGAGTTTAATCATTTCAATTTCTGAAAATGGGATTAGTTCAGACCCATTGAGATTATATGTGATATTGAGAAAATGGCATATGTGAATTATTAAAGATTTTGAAAATAATCACTTGACTTAGTAGTTAAGGAGATGTCTTAAAATTGATGATCATATAAATCTTATTTGTATTGTTGCACTGAAGAAAATTATTATTGAATTTTGAGATTAAAGAAATCATGATGATAATTTTGATAATTACTGAGTATTGTATGATATATTTTTATTTATATTTTTAATGATATAATGATGTGAGATGAATCAATGATTTATAAGAGAATAATTCATAAATTGGATATTCCTATTTGAGAGGTATAATTACCTAAAATTTATCACAGGTGACGTGTGTACCCAACTTTATTAGCAGTCATCAATTTTATGAATTTCTTATATTACTTACAAATTATGATGATTATTAAATCTTTGATTCAAACGAAAAGAAATCCATTTGGAACTTATTGCTTATATGGTATGGTGCTTTGGAATTATCCAATAAGATACGTTTCATTGTCCACTTTGGAGTTTAAAATTGATGACTTGACTTGCAGAAAGTTATGAGAGTGTTGAAATAAAATTTTTAGCATTTATATAATTATGAATGAGACTTGTGCTTATTCAAAATTTGTTAGTTCGAGTAAATAATTTTGTAGGGTAAGCTAAATGCCTAGAAGCACAATATTAAATAGCAGCTATTTAGAGAATTAGATGTGAGAATTATTAAGCCTCTGGCTATTTCATTTTTATAGTGAATAATACATCGAGAGGAATAGAACTTATGCCTGTAATAAGAGTCAACAGAGATGGTAACCCAACCTATGTAAATGGAGATCTTAGGAAGTAGGTTCATACATATGGGTAATAACAAGTTATTGGTTGATTTGGAATGCACTATCATTTATATAATATATTTTGAGTGTCTCTTCCTATGATGTAGATAATGCAAGCTGCAACTTTTAAGATTGAGCCTTAACTCTTAATGGATTCCATAATCTTATTTGGGTGGTGTGTTTAGTTGTAGTGCACACTTGATGGATCCACCTATATGGGTGTGGACGTGGGGCCGCTTCCTATGAGAGCTTAAGCAGGTTCTTTAGAACACTCATGAATATCTAGGTATGGCGCATGGCCTATTCGTGCCACCCCGATTAGAACAACTCAAATTTCGAGAATAATATGTGGGTTGGGAGTCAACTGATCTATAAGAAGAAATTTTGGTTCATAGAAACTTATAGTTTCACTATATTTCTGTAAGTCATACTCACATATCCTAAGGATGGTTTATAATCTAAAAGACACTACTACCGATGCATTGCATTCCCATATTTTTTATACTTTTTATTATATAATTTGAATTATGTGGGAGATTGTTGTATTTTTTATAAATAAAATAAAAAAATGTGTGATTCAAATTATTATTTATTATGTGTGATTTTATGACCATTAGTTCATTTATTTATTTGGTCCATTATTATGAGTTAGTGGGCATATTATTATTAGGGGGTTACACATCTTTTGAAAAAGAAATGGTTTTTCCACGATCATTTTTTGATGGTTTTTTGTTGTCTTTTTTTTTCTTCTTTGGAATGAGAAAAATCACAAGAGTTTTAGAAAACCTTTTCCTAATCCTTCTTTTCTCTCTATGTATAAACGTTTTTTTTTTTTTTTTGTATAAAATTCTATCTATCCTTTTTCAATTTTTGTTACATACTTTCATGGAACGATTTAGAGCTGTTCAGTTCCTTATACTTGCGACTTGCAAGTGCAAGAGTATAAGAAACACGATTGTTGTATCTTGAAGGGTTGGGGCGCTAGAGGACCTAGATGCACCGAGTGATTCACTCCGAGGGGCGCAAATCAACTCTTAAGAACAATGTTCACACATGCCTCAATCGATAAGTCTATTTATTTTATTATATATTATATTTTTGCATATTTTGATTTTTGACATCTATGTTTTTTGTTCAATATTTCCAACAATTATATGTAATGGTAGAATAGTAAAATCCATACTTTTTAGTATTTATCCTACCAAATACATTGAAGGGAAAGAGAAAAGAAGATAATTATGTTTCCATCCATCCTACCATATAACATGAAAGAAAGATGATCTCCCTACCTTGGGATGCAAAGTCCATCCTTCCTTCCAATCCTTTTGGCAGCTAGAAAGGAAAAACTTTATATATATATTTATGTGCACACCAATCATACATGGAAAAACTTGCATCAATTGCTACTATAGGCGTGACTACATAAATCCATGAAATAAAAATACTGTGTTGAAAGATAGAGTAATAGGCGAGAGAGAGAGAGAGATTGAACACACTTGATTATAGAGAACAATTTTGGTGGGAAAGGGAGAAAGAGAATTGTTTTGGTGGGAAGAAGAGAGAACCCTTTTGGTAGGAAGAAGAGAAGAAAAAAGATACTCATAATGAAATGGGTAGTTTTGGTTTAGGTTTTTTATTCTTCTTACAACTTTTTTAATGAATTCTAATTCCCTTGAAAATTTCATTCCTTTAGGCCAAATTTTAATTCATGTATTGAAATCTCATAAAATCCCTTATAATTCATTTCCTTTTATAAATCCCTCCATTCCAAATACTGGAATTGGGGTTTTAGAAATGAATTCCTTTCGATTCACCCCAAATCCCGCCATTCCAAACATAGTGTAAATATACCACAAAAATTACTCTCGACCCTCATTTTATCTTTACACCCATTACTAAAGTTTAAAAACCATTTTTTCTCTTTACATCCTTCATAATATCAAAACTAATCCCAACAACAACCCAAAACACGGAGTTGATAAGGTGTGTACAATGGTGAAGCCACATGGGAGCAAATGGGGGCCGATTTTTTTTATGTTTTTTTAATTTCGATTTTGTATATGAAATTAAATTATTTACAAATTGGCCTCACTACGATTTTTTTATTTCCTCCTTAATATCATTAATTTGTACACAATTACCTCATTTTTTTTTCGTAAATACTCATTCGATTTTGTTTAAATACAAGACACATTTCTCTCTCTCTCTCACTCTCTCACTCTCTTGCTTGTAGGTGTACACACATCTATTAGTTTACTTGAATGTCATGAGCAAGTAAACTAATGGGATGAAATAAGTTTGTCATCCCATTATTGTGTTATGATACAAAACACTATCAACTATATAAAATTTTGGAAAGAAAAAATATAAATAAAGATCACCCCGGTTAGGGTAAATTCTTGCTTCGCCTTTAGATGCAAATCGTCCGCACCATCCAAATTAGATCACATGGCTTGGTGCGGCTCATAACTTTTACAAGCTGTGCAGGTTCTTTGTTACATATGACTCCAAACTGTGTGATCCCATCCGGGATGTCTTGGATGGTTTGCACCTCATAATTTTCATTTGGGCTAGGCTATTGCCACCACTCAAAATACTCTAAGCCCCCTATTATTTAAAATAATTTGTTAAATTCTTTATATCTAAATGTAAATTTACCAATAAAGACATGTCTACTTCAGGACTTAAAAAATTTCCTATTCCTACCCCCCATTTCACCCCAAACTCCAAAAACATTACACCATCTGTAGAGTTCATGCTCTCACAAACCCTAACAACTTTGACACTAAATCTATATTTATATGAAAAGTTAGTGTTTCTTATATTATATTGATAATGGACAAGAAAAGCATTGATAGAGATGATATTAGCAACCAAAAGGTAAGTATTTATACACTTTTTATCGAGTTTAACTTAAGTTTTTCGTATATTGAATTTCGTCTTGTTCGGTTTCTCGAGTCCGAACATGTTTACAATGTTCATTTCTGTAACACCAAACTCTTTTAATACATTTCGACTTCTAAGTTCGAACAAAGTTATTTGATTTCGTTTCCCAACTCCGAACAAATGGATATTTTTCACCTGTAGGAGTCCGAACAAGCTTGTGTTGTTCCGTTTTAAAATACCAAACAACTTAACTATACAACAATTGAGAATTGTTTGTTTATGTAACTGTGAATGGATTTTGAGTATTCGTGTTTATAAGTCGGAACAAATAAGAAATGTTCGGTTTTAAAGGTCCGAATGTTTTTATATTGTTCTTTTCTATAAAGCCGAACATATATACTCTGTTTTTACTAATAGGTCCGAACATATATATTTTGTTCTTCCTAATAGGTTCGAATAAATATGAGATTTTCGATTTTGAGTAATTGATCAGTTTTGGGGTGGGGTGGAAAAATGTTTAGAGAATTTTTTATTAAGGGTATTTTAGGAATATAAAGGGATGCTTTCAGTAAAATTTGAGAAAATTTAATTAGTGAAGGGTTTAGAGTATTTTGAGTGGTGGCAATAACCTACCCTTTTTCATTTTAAACATAATTTTATGCAGGCAAGCATTGGGTTGGGTTGAGTAAATTCAAGCTTAATTTGGGCCAGGTTTCAAAAAATAAGCCCAGGCCAGGACTTAAAACTCAACTCTTTTGTACGGATTGAAAGGAAAGAAGATGCACCGATCCAGGCAATAATCTTCTTAACCAATAAAAATGCGTCATTCTCAACACACGGATTGAAGACCACAGAGTTAAACCAACACAAGGATTGACATTGATGCAACGGCCCAAAACACATCCCACTCGAAAAGACAAAGCTGTAAAACCACATCACCTCTTCATGAAAAAAACACACAGCTCATAAGTTAGATAATAGAGAGAGATCAAAAAGGAAAGAAAAAAAAAAAAAAAAAAGATGTTAGGAAGAGGCAAAGGAGGCAAGGGATTGGGAAAGGGAGGGGTGAAGAGGCATAGGAAGGTGCTGAGGGACAACATCCAGGGGATCACGAAGTCGGCAATCCGACGTCTGGCGAGGCGTGGTGGAGTCAAGTGTATCAGTGGTCTCATCTACGAGGAGACCAGAGGCATCCTGAAGATCTTCCTGGAGAACGTGATCCGTGATGCTGTTACTTACACCGAACACACTCGCCGTAAGCCTGTGACTACCATGGATGTCGTTTATGCTTTGAAGAGGCAGGGTAGGACTCTCTATCGGTTTGGAGGGTAGGGCTAGGTTTTTTCAAAGTTTGGATATATTCGAGATTAGGGTTTTGTTGGTATTTGGGCTTAATCTGTTGATATCAAACGATACTGTATTTTTTGTACTCTTTTCTGGGATGTTGATGGATATGATTAAGAAGCTGAATATTTATTTAATGCTAGTTTTGGGTTTTTAGTTCCAGATAATGGAAAATTTAGTGGCGTTCAATTTCACCCTCACATTTTCTGTTTAGCTGAATGGAACGTAAGATTGGCATTAGCCGCTTGCCTAAATCTGGGAAAATTCAGCTTTGGTAGAAGTGTTTTTTTTTTTTTTTTTTTTTTTTTTTTTTTTTTTTTTAAAAATAAAAAATAAAAAAAGAGGCTTTGGTAGAATTAAAAAATGAAAATGAAAATGAAAATGTATGTTCTCAAGAAAACAATAATACCAAAAATGTATTTTCAAAAAAATGGCAAGAGAGATTTTCAAATATTTCAGGGTAGTAGCTTTTTTTTTGTTGATTATTTAAATTTTAAAAATTTTGATCTATGGACTAGTAAATTGAAGCTGAAACAACTAAATGAACCTAAACAACCCTATAAAAGGTGCTAACATCCTCAAAATCCCCCATTATTCGAGCCTTAAACCATATTAGTATTTTCGAATGGGTGAAAGAGTTGCTCTCTAATGACCCATTAATCAATATGGATCAATTTGAGGCTCCAAAGTTGCTTGCGTTTTGAGAATTGCCTTATGGCCCTCTCAAGTGGAGAAATTGGTGAAGGAGCACACTTGGGCTTCTCTTTATGTGGTGCGACCCCCACTTGTGGTACCTTTTGGTCTCCTCCACCTGATGGGGTGGCTCTAGTTTGAATTTTATGGCTATTATTTTAGAATTGAGAATTAGGGTTGGCAATTTGTGTCCAAACCTTTGAACTTGCTCAAACTTGTCAAAGTTAAATGGGTGTGTATGGATAATTTTATTAATTGGGTTGTAAATAGGTATTCATAAGGAGCTTAACTAATAATTGGATCTAATCGGGTTTAATTAAAAATTGTTGGGTGAGAAATAAATCTGATAGGATCTAAAAATGAAATGTTTAGTTGAAAATGAAATGAGCACATTTATAATTCAATTAATAAAAGGGTAAAATACATTTACACCCCCTCTGTTTACTGACTATTACACTGACATCCCCTATACTTTCTGAAATTACACTGTCCTCCCCTGTCAGAACGGTTAAAGTTGACGGATTAACGGAAACATGAAATGACAATTTTACCCTTTAGTAAAACACAGCGTTTTGCACATTTTTTTTGTACGGTGGACAAATCCTACCATTTTTTTCCAATAAAAAAACCCCAAAGGGCAGATTGAAAGAAATTGAAAAAAAAAAAAAAAATGCACGAAGAAGATGAAGAAGAAGCAGCAGCAGCAGCACCCATGGCTGCCGCCGGCGATGTCCCACCATCGCAGCAAACCCCGTTCACCTCGCCGCGCCGTCGCCATCACCGTCGCGTTTGGCATCGTGGTGCAGAAGGAGGGTGGGTGGGATGGGGGTTTGCTACTGGAGCACCCCATAACCAGATCTGCTCCATGAAGAGCATCGGCGGGAGCCCGCCGCGATCTCCTTCTCCCTCTCGTCTCCCTCTCGTCTCGTCTCCCCGCCGCGAGCATCCCCTTCACCGACGAGACTTCGACGCACGGACAAACCCAAAAAATGCTCGCCGGAAAAATGGAGGCTTCAACGCCGGAAAAAATGGTGGCTGTGACGCCGGAAAAAAGCTCGCCGTGCCTCCCCCCACTGCCATCACCGAAAAATGGAGGCTTCAACGCCGGAAAAAATGGTGGCTGTGACGCCGGAAAAAAGCTCGCCGTGATGGCAGCCACCATTTTTTCCGGCGTTGAAGCCTCTATTTTTCGGTGATGGCAGTGGGGGGAGGCACGGCGAGCTGTCGCTGCTTCTTCTTCGTTCTTCGGACTTCGGTGATGGCAGCCACCATTTTTGCCGGCGTTGAAGCCTCTATTTTTCGGTGATGGCAGTGGGGGGAGGCACGGCGAGCTGCCGCTGCTTCTTCTTCGTTCTTCGGACTTCGGTGATGGCAGCCACCATTTTTTCCGGCGTTGAAGCCTCTATTTTTCGGTGATGGCAGTGGGGGGAGGCACGGCGAGCTGCCGCTGCTTCTTCTTCGTTCTTCGGACTTCGGTGATGGCAGCCACCATTTTTTCCGGCGTTGAAGCCTCTATTTTTCGGTGATGGCAGTGGGGGGAGGCACGGCGAGCTTTTTTCCGGCGTCACAGCCACCATTTTTTCCGGCGTTGAAGGAGGGAAATCCGACGATGTGGTGAAGGAGGGAACAAAAAAAAAAAAAAAAAAAAAAAAAAAAACGAAGCATGAAGACGAAGCAGCAGCAGCAGCAGCGTTTTGGCAAGTCCAAACGCTGCGTTTTGGCTGCACTAAGGTCAAAATGGGTATTTTGAGCCCATATTTTCATGACGTCAGCAATCAATGCTAACGGTGCTCAACGGCGGGTTGACGGATGGGTCTAAGTGTAGATTATTTTCCAAAGTAGGGGAGGGCAGTGTAATTTCAGAAAGTATAAGGGGTGTCAGTGTAATAGTCAGTAAACACAAGGGGTGTAAATGTATTTTACCCTTAATAAAATTAGGTTATAAATGAAATGAAAATGTCTTTTAATAAACATTTAATAATGAAATGAATACATTTATCTGAAGGGATCTGAAAATGCCCTTTAGGTTTTCAATGTTTCTCTCTCTCTTTTTTTTTTTTTTTTAATTTTTGAATTTGGTATTTTTGGTAGATTTGAAAATGAAATGTTATAATAGTTGGAAAATTTTTTTTCTTTAAAAAAAATCCGGGTCATGACCCGATTAAAATGTTTTTGGGTTAACTTTGAGATTTTATATTTTAGAGATCTAAAAATGTGTTGTTGTGGATAAAAGTAGCAAAAATAATGGACAAATGTTTTTTATTTTTTTTTTTTGGGTAAAAAAACAAAAAAAATTATAATGCAAAGTCACCTAATATCAAAAGTAGAATCACGAGCCCAATTAACGTTTTAAATAGGTCAGCGGAGGTATGTGGGTTGGGTTTCTACTTGCGATAAATGGGTGAGTTTGGGTTTTGCTTAAATGGGTTCTTTATGTAAATGGGTTGGGTTGGGTTTGGGTGATATTATGACTAAACCTGTCCAAACCTACCTAAACCCACCCAATTACTAGGCCTACCAAGAATTTGAGATCTAGGTCCTTACTGTTGTGGTAAGAGATCACTCAAAGTCCATCTTGTTTGCTTGGATAGAGAAAACTAATCCCCTTGAGGCCTTGACCCTTCCTTGGCAGAAAGCAAAGGCAGCCTACAATCTGGATTATATTATTTTTTAGGGTGATGCTGATGAAGTGTTATCCCCTTTAGTTGATTGGAATGCAATTCCTTCTTGGGTTTTTGCCTTCGTTACCACATATGCCAGATTACTAGAAAGATGTTGTCAGGCTTCTCATGAGCTTGCTCAACAGTCAGCATTTTGCAATTTTTTGGAGTTCTTCCGTTTGTTCTGGACAGTGACTAATGGTTTTGTTGCCTTTTGTTTGTTTTTCTTATATAATCATCTCTTTTATTAAAGGAAAAGGGGGGAGGTTTTGGGTTTGGATCTATTTAATAATCATCTGCTTGGTTTTCTCTGTGTTCTAGGTTTTTAAATAAATAAACAAAACAATGTTGTTTGGGCCTTGGGGTAACTATATCATAGTTGGTCTTTATCCTTACTAAAATAATGCTGTTTGAACTCCCCTTTATCTACTTTCTCTTCCTTTTATATATATATATATATATATATTTTTTCATCAAAATTTTAATTTCTTGCTTTTTAATTGAATTTATTATTATTATTTTAGGGTTTTTACTGACCATTGAATCAATTGAAACATTACTTGAACTATATTATTCCTTGAATTTGTGAAGATCTTGGAGACAAGTATGAATGTGTAATTATTGATGTCTTAATTTTAAGAAAATAAATACAAAATTTAATCTATAACAATGTTGTTTTGTCAGGATTTGGACCTACTATGTGTTTTTGTTACCTTAAAACAAAGTAATTTTGCTGATCTAAAATAATAATTATAAGCAATCCCTGTGGGGTTGGTTGAGTGGTCAGGTCTTATGTGTGCTTTTTAGAGATTATCGTTTCAACTCCTTACAGAAATTAGTACCTGTGTAGGTATGGAGCATTTTACATGGATCGTTAGGAGAATAGTTTAGGTTGAAACCTTAGCATAAGTAAAGCTTAGAAAACCCCTAATCGTTAACCCAAAAGGAAAAAAAAAAAAATAAAGACAATAAATATAAACAAGCACAGGAAAAATCAGGTACATGCACAAGTTAGATTAGGTTGGTTTGAGCCTATTGTTCTCCCTCTATTTATTTTATTTTATTTTTATTTTTGGGTTCATTTGGATACCTTGACTTTCCAATTGGATTTTAATTAATTTAGAAGAACTCAAGATAAATAAAAGTGAACCCTAAGGGCCGGGTAGTTGGTGAGGACTATGCCTCAAGAAGTGGAGGTCTTCAATTCCATTCTTATTAAACCTTTAGGCTATGTTTGGTTTAAATGAATGGAATGGAAAGATGATGGAACTGGAGTGAGAATGGGAATGGAATAAGAATACTCGATCATTCCATACCAATTTTTGGTAAGGGGTGGGAATGGAATGGAAAAGAATAAATGGGACCTATTTTTAGTGATTTTCATTCCTTAAAAGGTGGGAATATCCATTTTTCTTGGCTTAGGAATGAATGATTATTACCTCATTGGAGGAAATAGAACCTTACAAAGGAATTTCCATTTCATTCCCTTGTGCTACCAAACATGTACTCACTTTTTTTTGGAGTAATGAAATCATCATTTCATTTTCTCTCTCATTTTTTCATAACAAACATAACCTTAAAGGTTACTCACACAAAATTTTATGATTCTCATGAGTCTTGAATTTACATGATCCATAAGTGTTGTGGTGTCTTATAAGGGTTTGCAAAAAACTTTCTTCATTATAAGAAAAAAATAAAGATATTCTGATTAAAAGTGTCCATGTTTCCTTCTTCCTTGTCTGTTCCATTAGTTGTATCCTTCTCGATCACTACAAGGCATGAAGTTTGTTTGTACTTTGTGGTCTGAATTGGCTGGCAACTGCATCGTTGCCTACATTGTTTTAATCAGTCAAAGAGGCCGAGCAGTACTTCCACATTTTAATTTGAGCAAACACGTCAAATGTTTAGTAGTTTTTTTTTTTTTTTTTTCTCTCTCCAACACGTCAAAGAAGCCTTTGACTTGTTTAAACTAATGACAAGGATTATAATCAAGGGCGCAGCTAGGATTTTCATAATTAATGAAAATGCACGCACGCGTACCAAAAAACATTAAAAAAAAATACAAAAAGAAAAAAGGCATAATGGGGCACATAAAGAAAATATAATTCTAACAATGAACTTATCAGTTGTGGGTTGTAAAAAAAGTTATTAAATGGTGTAAGAATGAAAGTTTTAGATCATGTGTAATTTGATCGATCCCACATCACATATAGGGGGGGGGGGTTCCGTTGATACACAGTATAAAACTTTTTATATTTACACTTTTTTTTTTTTTGGTTGTAAAAAAAAAACATATTTCGCTAATTTAATCGTTGGATTACATATTTCTATCATGCATGTGATACATGCCAAATTTCAAGTTAATTGGATATTGGGTAGTGTTTGATCCATAAATTTACATTTCTTTTAATAAATGAAACTTTAATTTCAAGTATTTTGTGAATGACATAGCTCTTAATTTCCGATTAACTTGAAATTTGGCATGCATGACATGTATGATAAGAATATGAAATATAACTATTGGAATGACAAAATATGATTTCAATAGAAAAATATTGATAGGTGTAAGTGTAAAAAGTTTTACACTAGATGTTATTGGAACTCTTCTCATATAATATATATATATCAAGAGAGAGAGGGGGGGGGGGACAAAAAAAAAATCACAAAGGGCAAATTTATAAAAATATGTAAAACATATATAGAATTTTATAAATTTCAAAAGATGAAAAGGGTAAGGTGACCCCTGGCTCCCCTAATCATCTACTTATTTATATTTGCTCCTTCTTCGCCACCTTACATATTAAAATAAGTTTGGATGAAATTAAACCCCCTAAAAAGGAAAAAAAGCAAAAGAAAAGAAATTGTTGAATCAAAGTTATGGGTATTTTCTCTAAACACAAAACAAATCGGTTCCGTCCACTCGCTAGTAACTTAGGAATGGCGACACCTCCCTGTGTTGGTTGTCATTTCATATCATATGTAGAGCAACCAGGTTGGCTAGTGAAAAAGAGAGACCACCAAACTTCTATTAAGTGCATTTGAGTCCAAATTATGTGGGTGATGAAGATAAAAGAGGACTTCTATGAAGAAATAATCATCAAAGATGTCTGTATAAGAATTTTATTTGAAATTCATGCATGCTCAATTAATCCATTAAAAGAATAATGGGTTATAGTGCATTTTAGTCATGTGTGATCACCTGCTTATGCGTTTGGGAATGTAAACTTTTTGATAAAATTTTTATTTGTCACGATTCTTATTAAAGCCATGATTTTAACTTTCCGCATATTTTTTTGTGGTCATCATAAAATTATGTTAAGAACGGAGCCATGAAGGCTAGAGTGTCGGATTTTATTTCTTATATATTTTATACTATATATTTTCTAAAATTTTAAATATGCCATTCCAAAATTTTCTAAACCCTCTTTATTTTCCTTTCCCACCCCTCTCATCTTATATTTTTTTCCTGCATATAAAACCTCTACCAAATCCCCACAATTTCTCATTCCCTCCTCTCAAAACATCACAAAATACGCTTCCCTTGCACTAAATTCTTGACTTTGTCCTTGATCTTAAGCAAACATTTTCTCACATAAGATTGTAGTTATTTTTAAAAGCGTGAGATTAAGTATGTGCCTAAATGCCCTAAGACTTTTTAGCATGGTTTCACAAATAATTGTGATGTTAAGAATCTTTTCATTATGGTTCTCATAAAAACCGTGATTTTACGCACGTGTAGTGCCTAAACGTTCTAGAACATTTTAACATTGTTTTCGGAAATAATTATGATTTAACATATTGACATAAATTTTCATTCTTCCCATTGCATCGTCCGCACATTTTCAAAATGGATTTACTCATATTTTTACAATTTTTTGTAATTTTTCTTAAAAATGTGATTGTGATCGTAAAGTAAATTTGTAGTAATGTGTATATAAATGCATGTGATATAGCGGAAAGCATATGGAAAAAAAAAAAGGGGCGCCGCCTTCTTCTTAGAAATCACTCAAATCTACGAACAATAGAGTAACACACTCGAATCCACGAGCAAAGTGAATAAAAATTTAGAAAAGTTTTTTATTAATTAAAAATTAACCTTACAATTAAATAAGGCAGCCTATATATATAAGCTGTGAGTAGTAGTTTTAATAGAACAAATAAACTTAAGAAAAAAGAAACCAAGTTAAGGAAAATACCAAAATACCAAAAATATTAAAATTCCAAATAAAGACATGAATCAAAAGCCCTAAACTTAAGCAGTAAGCTGGCAAAATGGACCCAGACGGCAATCATAGCTCCTAAAATTAAGTAGTAGATTATTACCAAAAATAGCAAAAACACGCTTTTGAAAGCCAAAATGAAGGAATTTGCCCGATAAGCGTCGTATGTCCTAGCCCAAGGCAAAGAGTATTGATCAACACATCGATTTCAGTTGATCCTTCGAATTTCATGTGATTCTAACATTTTGGCTTTCTCTCCCTACTAGTACTTTTTACTGTTTGTTTTTTGAGGTCCATCCGAACTAGGAACTCTTCAGCAAGTTGTTCTACATTAGCATGCTGATAACATGCAAAAAGGTAACATGTTTTCATTTTTATGGGAAATGATAGAGGTGATGAATAATTACTCTAAACCAATGCAATAAAAACAATGCATTATTATTTAATTTCTTTAGAGGGATTAAGAACTTCAAATATGATATAATGCTTAGTAAGAAAAGGATAAATGGGCTAGATAACCATTTCGAGCCGCAATAAATTGAGAGCCTCCACGAATATTGTTGAGAATGATAAATGTATGTGTCAGATAACCATTCCGAACTAATATTGCAAATTTGCAATAACCATAGAACGCCAAAAGAGCAATTCTCTTTCTCAAACTCTTTTAAAATCAAGAACCAAACAAACATAAATAAATAAGAAATTTCAGATTTGGTTATAAGAGAAAAAAAATTTTGAGGTTTGGTAAGAAATTGAGCAAATCCTCTATACCACACAAAAAAAAAAAAAAAAAAAAAAAAAAACGGGAATACTACCAATTAATAAGAGGGAGAGACAACTACATAGAAAAAACATTGCAATCATTCACCATCCAACACTTCGCTGAGAGAGGGATCGAGAGAGTAAAGAAAAAAGTAAGTTGACAAAGATAGCAATAATTTACGCGCAGATCACGTGAGTGGGAAATTAATTAGTTGGGTGCCAAATTGGGATGCCATGTGGCTCCAGCAATGCATGCATGTAGAGTCACATATGTTTTCTAATTGCAAAAATGCTATTTTACTTGCTACCCACTTTTATCACCCACTTTATGAGTGAAAAGTGTATAGGTGAAAGCAATCATTTGAGGCCTAGTATGAAGTAAAGAGAAACTGCCACATATGGATAGGTGAGAGAATATGAGTGAAATAACATAGTCTTTTCCAGTTTGAAATTGAACTATCATATGTGATTTAACTACTTTAAAACACTTAAATGCATTTTAGGTACCAAATTAAAAATCTTTTTCTTTGAGTACTAGAATGAAAAAACTTCAAAATATAAAGAAAAAAGTGTAAATAATCCTTTTCTTAAATATTTCCAATATTTTCTTGACCAATTCTTGGTTTATGTACAACTACTCCCACGTTGAAAATTCTCAAATATCAAATTTGTCACTATGCTCATAGTAAGCCTATAATAAACGCACCTTCCTAATGGCCTTACCTCCGATAATACATACATAGGTAATAATTTCTAAGCCGGATTTGTTTCTTTTTGTTAAGTTGTAGTTCCCCATTGAGTAGAACTAATATGATGGTTTCACCACTGGTTTTTACAATGACGGATATCCAAATTTGTGGACATGCATATGTCTCACATATGATTTTATATCCATCATGCGTGAGTATCAAGCAAGTATTTTCGTCTAAAATTTTTCCAATTAAGACTTACAAATTTGGTCCGTATAACTTAGCGAAAATGGGTATCTGCCCTTTTCGCATAACCTAGCTAGCTACCTGTATTTAAATGTCTTAATTCTTCTACCATGTTTTCTATGTAGCCCTTTTTTTTTTTTTTTTTTTTTTCGAATGTAAAAAATTAAGTAACATTTTGACTAAAAGCTAGATGTTTTGGATGACTTGGGCCCCAAAACAAGGAATGGCCTGCAATGGTCACAGGTGATGCCAACATGACCCAATTGGGACCCAAAAGTGATTACATAGATCCCAAATAGGCCTGGCAATTTGGTGGGTTGTGTGGGTTTGGGTGAAAGATAAATGGGTTGGGTTGGGTTTGGGTTGGGTCATTAATGGGTCATGTCATTTGTGTCATAAATGGGTTGGGTTATGCCCAACCCAATTACTGTGCATACCCAAAACTGACCCAATTATGACCCAACCCAGATCCACACCCAATCCAAGTCCTAACCAGACTCATTATCTGACCCGACCCATTTTGTGCCCTAAGTGTTTGTTTGTTTATTTGTTTGTTTGTTTTTTTTTTTTTTTCACACACAAGATATCATTGGAAAGAAAAACATTAAACCCAATCGAAGTTCTAACCTAGTTGATTTTCTGACCCGACCTGTTTTGTGCCCTAAGTTTTTTTTTTTTTTTTTTTGTCCAACTCTCTCTCACACGAAAAATATCATTGGAAAGAATTTACCCAAGTTTACAACTTTAAAGAAGAAAAAATGAAAGTAAATTGAATTTTAGATCCCAAAAAGGTCTTTCGTATAAAATTGTGAATAGAAAAACATGAAACCCAATCGAAGTTCTAACCCAGCTGATTTTCTGACCCGACCCGTTTTGTGCCCTAGGTGGTTTGTTTGTTTGTTTTTTTTTTTTGTTTTTTGTTTTTTCCAACTCTCTCTCACACAAAAAACATCATTGGAAAGAATTTACCCAAGTTTACAACTTTAAAGAAGAAAAACATGAAAGTAAATTGAATTTTAGATCCCAAAAAAATCCTTCATATAAAATTGTGAATAGCTACAACTTCACAAGAACTACTATTGCAAATTTGAAATGCAATAAAAATTATAGTCACTGCTATAGGAAGATGATGCGATATCAAAGGAAGCGGCTCCCTCACCTATAAAAGTGCAATAAGTAAAAGAAAAAAAATATTAGGAACTGATAAAAAGGACCAAATTTTATTTTGCTCACTATCCTGTTTGGTTGCTGAGAAAAATAGACCAATGCTATGCATCGCAATTTTTTGCTCACTATTCGATTTCAAATTTCACAATTAAAATTTGTGGGCTATCATGTCGCATTGTTGCCACATCAGTGATGTTGAATTTGGGGGGGAAAAAAAACCAAAAATTGGGACAAGTAGCATTTTCCTTTGAACAAACAAAGAAAATAAGAATCAAGATCCAGTCTTCCTTTCTTTTCTTCTGTTTTCTCAACAACCAAACAGAGAGCGAGAAAGATATGAACCTATCAACCCAAGCGCTGAGCCTGGTTAAGAACTTCTCATTTTCCGAAAAACCAAAATGACAAAACCCATCAGAATCAAAACTAGAGATTCATTTTTTCCCTCTATTTCTCAGCAACCAATCATAGGGTCAGGAACTAAATGTAAAATACCGCAACAACGAAACAAAAAGGTATCAATTGAGTCAAATATTGCTAATGAATAACTGATTATAATGTTCAGAAAGTAATATAACTCGCCGCATATTTCTGTAATATACCTCGCCACGAGAAGGAAAGCAAACCTGCTGCCATGTGATCCTCGTCGGAAGCTCTGCCGAAGCAAACCAGGTGAGGGATGATGGTGAAATCTAGAAGCTCTGTTGATCGCATGAGAGGTAGGATGAGAACCAGATCAAGGGAGTGGACGGCCAGAGGTTGCTTAAGGGAGTGGACGTCACCGATGAGAAGGGAGTTTAGAAGCAGTCGTTGGCGAGAGGCAGGAGGAAGGGGGAAGTCGGCAGGAAGAGGCAGAGATGTAAAACCTAGGGTTATGTTTGTTAAGTTGAAAGTTGAAACCCAATGGGTCCCGCTGTTTAACCCATAACCAACCCATTTAAAATTTGGCTTTTATGGGTCCAACCCATTATCAACCTAATTAAAAATTCATTTCACCCAAACCCATTTATTGCGGGTGGGTTTAGGCGGATTCACGGGTTTGGGTCAGGATTGCCAAGCCTAATCCCCAACAAGTCTATATACATATGTAGTCTAACCTTCCCAAGGCCACATTGCACATAAGACGGTAGTTGGAGTTGGCGGCTCTAGCTTTCAGGGTACCCTCAATGCATGAAACAAAATTACAAAGCACGAGGACAAGCATGGAGTTGGTTAAAGATTTATTTCACTTTGGAATAACTTCAAATTTGATTCTTGGGAAATACATGCATATCGGGAACAACTTAAAGAAAATCAAAGAATGAAGTTGAGTTGATTATAAATTTATTTAGGGACATTTGTTAATAATTTGAGAATCATTACACAATTAAAAAAACAAAAGGAATATTGAGGAATAATATGGTTGATTTATTTCAAATAAAATTATTTTGGAACACACAAATATTTCTAACAATTAGATCAACAAAACAACCGTGAAGAAAAAAAAATCGATTTCAATTGCGTATTAGACAAACTATCACCTTTTCTATTTATTTAAGAATCACCTTTGCGGGCATTAGTGAGGTCTTCTAGGAATAACCAAAGTGCCAATTTTTCTATCGTGATATAAAGCAGAAAGAAGGCAAACTACAAAAATAAAAAGAAGACACCCCAAAGTTGATCTGCAAAGAAAAGAAAAGAAATGCATGGTCTATGTGTTCATTCCATTTAGGCAAGGCATACCCTTGATGAATCCTACTTACACTAGAAAAAGAATTTTGGGAAGCAAACCGGCCAAGTTTAATTGAGAGGGAAAAATTATCAAAAAAATTTTATAATTAAAAAAGACAAATGGAAAGAAACTTGTTACCATTTAGCCTTGAAGCCTCTTATGTAATCTTGCCATATTCACTTCTAATATCACATAGAGCCAATCTCTAATGTCGTTTAAGATTTGAAAACAGGCATATCTCCACGACTTATAAAATTAGGATGGCAAATATAAAATTATTTGATTATCTGATTCCTTAGGGTGGCGAGTATAAAATTAGAATGATGAGTATGAAACAAACACAATTGGGAATCAAACAAGAGAAAATCGGGTTAATTTTATACTTGCCAGTCTAAGGAACCCACTTAAAGGATAAGAGTATTGGTAAAACTTGCCACCCAAAGGAATCCACCAAAGGGATAAGAGCAATAGAAACATGAAGAACTCCTTCTTCTTAGAAAGCCAAAGGTTGAATTCTCATTCAAATTCTCTTCATTTTTTACATAAGATTTCTACACCTTTATATAACACTTCTACCATTAATACATACCTAATACCTTGTACAACTTCCAACAATACTCCAAATTACAAAATAGTTAAATACATTTTCTAAAATAGAGATACAACTTACTAGACATAGCAACACAACTTGCTAGCAATGTTTTAAAACCCAGACCGGACCGGCCGGTTCAACCGATTAAACCATCGACTAGTCTGGCTTCCGGTCCGGTCAGTCCCTTTTAATCGTTCTAAGTATAAAACCATGTTATTTAAGACCGTTAAAACCGGCGGTTCAACCGGTGCTTTTTGAGAACCGTTCACGGTCTGATAGACCCGAACGGGTTTTTCCTTAAGTGGCCATGTGACTTAAAAGGCCAAAACCCAAACGCCGCCCCAACTTCGATGGGATCAGGAAGCCGTAGCGTTTTGCTCTTCCACGGACTGCTCTCTCTAGTCTCTCCAGCATCAAACTAAAGTATGTCATCTTCAGATCTTCTTCTTCCTTCTTCTATCCTCTCTCTTCTGAGTACTAATCTATTTTTCCTATTTCTTTTTTTGTTGGCAAAAGGCAAAAGCCCCAATTCGTTAAACTAGGGCTTTCGCAACTCCCTAGCCTCGTTGTTATCAGCTTGTATCTTTATCTTTCTCTCTCTCTACTACACCTCTTTTCTTTTCTCAGCCCCTTTCTCAGTGCTGTGATGATTATTTATTTATTTCTTTTTATTCTAGACAGTTCCTCAGTCTTTGAAAAGTTAAAACTCTCCCTCTCAAACGGTTTATTTCCCATGTTCCTACTTCCGTCCAAAAGGATAGCCAGTTCCCCTACTGTCGTGACACGTGGAGTTTTTATTAGTCGTCGAAGTGATGGTACGAAAGTGAATGATAAGGGTTAGGCAGTGTTTAACTACCAATCTGCTAGGCCATCTCGTAGTAAAGTGAGACCACCTCAGCTGGCTTCAACTTCTACTTCCTCCTCTAAAGAGGTCAATGTTCACATGCCTTCCACTAGTGTGTCTGTTGATCTGACCCGCATTAATAAAGGAAGTGTAAACTCTTTTTGCCCTCTGCAAACCTCTACTACTCCAACCATGGTTACACCCTTGGTTAGTCCTACTCCCACTTTGGACTGTCAATTCCATTCTCCTAGACCTCCAGATCCTTCTGGTTCTACGCAGAACCCGTCCATTTCACAACCTCTTCTCCCCTATTCTACCAAATCCAACTCCCACACTTCTTTCCCTCCACATAACCAAAGTCTTCCCCCTAAACCTATTCCCACATTTGACCCTCATGGCATGGAGATCATGCCCGTTTGCAAGACCAGAGGCACCTATACGCCAGATTTCCACCACCTGAGCTCCACCCCTCTCTTCACTCTGATGGAGACCCTGAGGGAGAATGACAGCATCATAGTGGTCGATCCTCTTCTCCTTCCGATAAGCGTTATCGTGAGGTACTCTCATTAGCAAGGAGTAGGAGTCCCCGTCATTGATGTGGTTATGAACACACAACAGGAGCATATAACTCTAGGCCCAGTAGAGATAAGGACTCTCTTGAATCCTTTCCTCTCTCAGCACTACACTCTATAGATTCCATCCTACCCCCAAGCTCCTAGTATTTTAATGAAAGTTCTAACCTGGAACTGTAGAGGAGCTGGTACCAATGTTTTTCGTCGGCATTTGAGGGAGTTGTGTAGAGAACATAACCCAGATATTCTTGTTGTTATAGAAACTCGCATTAATGAGGATCGAGCTGCCCGTGTTTCTTCTTCTCTTGGGTTCCAAGAAGTTTATAGAGTGGAATGTGAAGGGTTTTCTGGTGGTATTTGGTTTCTTTGGAATCCTTCGAATTTTCAAGTTCAAATTTTGGGTTCTTCTCCGCAGTCCATCCATGCCCTCATTACATCTTCTCATAATGCTATGTGGGTGTGCACTGCAGTTTATGCTAGACCTAATCCCCGGCTTCGGGAATCTTTGTGGAGCTCTCTTCGAGATTTTGCTTGTTCTCATAATTTACCTTGGCTTATCACAGGTGATTTCAATGATATGGCTTAAGCCTCTGAGAAGCGTGGAGGAGTTCCTATTAGCTTCCACAGAAGTGCTCTTTTTTTTAGTTTGATGGATCAGTGTAATTTGATGGATCTTGGATTTCAAGGACCTGCCTTCACTTGGACCAACCTGCGTCATGGCTGTGCTAATATCAGAGAGTGCCTTGACCGTGCTTTGGCCAACCCAAGTTGGAGACTTCTTTATCCTGAAGCCCTTGTTACCCATCTCCCTCAGACTCATTCTGATCATAATCCTCTTTTAATCAACCTCTTAGGTATAATTCCTAGTACTAGAAATAGGCCTTTTCGTTTTGAACTTGCTTGGACTTCACATGACCAACTTGAGAGTGTAGTGCAAAATGCTTGGAATTTTCCCAATACATCTCTTACTGAATCAGTGACTAATCTTACTGAGAATTTGAGGGATTGGAACAAATCTGTTTTTGGAAATATTTTCTATACTAAAAGATGTATTGTTGCTAGACTTAATGGCATTCAAATTTCTCTTGCTCGTCGTTATTCTTTTTTTCTTGCTAATCTTAAGCAAGCTCTCATTTTTTAGTACAACAAAATCCTCCTTCAAGAGGAACAATTTTGGTTTCAGAAGTCTCGTGTTAATTGGCTTACTTTTGGGGATCGAAATACCAAATTCTTCTACATCTCTACTTTGGCTCGTAGAAGGAAGAATAAAATTAATACTCTTAAGCTCCTTGAAGGCAACTGGTGCTCTGACCATGAGTTATTTGTTTCCCATGTTCAAGAGCATTTCATTTCCTTGTTTGATTCTACTTCTATTTCCCCCACCTCCCAGTTCCCGACTCTTGTTGGCCCTACTCTTTCTGAAGATGACACCCTTGCCCTCTCTCAACCCGTTGCTTTGCTTGAGACTAGGAAAACCATCTTCTCTATGAAACCTCATAAGTCCCCTGGCCCTGATGGTTACCAGGCTTTTTTTTATCAGAAGTTTTGGGACATTATTGGCCCTAAAGTGCACTCCATGATAGCTTCTGCTTTTGAGTCTTCTTGTTTCCCTGAGGATATTAATAAGACTCTGGTTGTTCTTATCCCTAAGATTGAGCATCCTGAAACTTTAAATAATTTTAGACCTATTTCCCTTTGCAATATGACCTATAAAGTCCTCACCAAGATTATTCTTGAGAGGATTAGACCTCTCATGGCTAGCTTGGTTTGCCCTCTTCAGAGTAGCTTTGTTCCTGGGAGGCATACTAAGGACAACATTTTGATTACTCAAGAACTCCTCCATACCTTCAAAAAATCTAAGAGCAAATCTGGCTTTATGGCTCTTAAAAATGATTTAGAGAAGGCTTATGATAAAGTTAATTGGGATTTTTTGGAGAAAGTCCTCTTGGATTTTGGGTTCCCTACCTTTCTTATCAGTCTCATTATGTTCTGTGTTTCTTCTTCTTCCTTGTCTGTGCTTTGGAATGGGGACTCTCTCCCTATTTTCAAACCATAAGCAAGGTTTAAGACAAGGAGACCCTTTGTCCCCCTATCTTTTTGTGCTTTATATGGAAAAACTTTCCCAACTTATAAGTAAAGAAGTTTTTTATAAGAATTAGATCCCTACTAAATCATCCCCCAGGGGTCCTCTCATCTCTCATTTATTTTTTGCTGATGATTTGTTGCTTTTTGCTAAAGCTTCCTCTCCACAAGCTTCTATCGTTATGGCAGTTCTTGAGGAATTTTGTACTCGCTTTGGTCAAAGTATTAATTTCCTTAAATCTAAACTCCTTTTTAGCTCTGCTGTTCCTCGGGATAGAACTAGGCAAATTCAACGCATTTGTTAAATTCCTCTCACCTTTGATTTGGGGACCTATCTTGGTGTTCCCCTTGTTCATAAAAAGGTGTCTAAACACACTTCTAATTTTGTTCTTGATAAAGTTCAGAGTAAACTGTCTGGATGGAAAGCCAAATGTCTGAACTTGGCAGGGAGGGCCACACTTATCCAATCTGTTACTTCTGCCCTCCCTATTTACACGATGCAATCTGCTTGGCTCCCTACCAGTACTTGTGATAAGTTAGACCTTCTTAATAGATAATTCTTGTGGTCTAGTATTCCTGAGGTTTGTAAGGTCCATATGGTTAGTTGGGGTGAGGTCACTAAACCTAAATGTGAAGGGGGATTGGGCATTCGGGAAGCTAGACTTGCTAACATCTCTGTGCTAGCTAAATCTAGTTGGCAGATTATCTATGAACCTGATAGCCTTTGGGTTAAAACTCTAGAGGCCAAATACCTTCAAGGTTCCTCTCTTCTTGCACATTCTCCCAAGGCTGGAGTTTCTTCTACTTGGAAGGGTCTTACTAAAAGCTTTCAATCTATCAAGGGTGGACTTAGTTGGAAAATAGGCACTGGTGCCAATATTTCTTTTTGGTTTGATCACTGGTTGGGAGATCGTCCTATTTTTGAAACTCTTGAACATGATATTTTTGAAAGCGAACTACTCTTTACTGTTAGTGATGTCATTAGTGTGGGACGAGACTGGGATCTTTCCATCATTCTTACCCTCTCCCTCGCACTATCCTTTCTCTTATTCATGGTACTCCTCTCCCTCAAATTAATAGTATCCCTGATGCCCTCATTTGGAGGAGCTCGTCCACTGGGATTTTGACTTCAAAATCTGTCTACTCCTTTCTGAAAGCTCAAGTGTGGTCCCTTGATTCCCATGGCTCTTGGAATTGGATTTGGAAGATGAACAGCCCCCAAAAGTTTAAATTATTTTTTTGGTTATTTCATTATGATAAAATTTTGACTAATGAACAAAGGTTTAAAAGAAACATGGTCACTGATGCTTTTTGTCAAAGGTGCCACTCCACTATTGAAAATTCCTTGCATGCGCTACATGACTGCTCTAAGGCAAAGGATGTTTGGCAGGAGTTTCTTCACCCGAATGATGCCTCCTGGTTCTTTCACCTTCTTTATAATGACTGGCTTAAAGCCAATTTGGATACAGATTCTATTTCCCCTGCCCTTACCCATAACCTTTCTTGGCATACCTTGTTTATTGCTACGGTTTGGACTATTTGGCGGGCTAGAAATGCTGAATCCATTGACCAAATTTAGCAAAGCACTGTCCTTACTTGTCATCAAGCCATCCTTCTAGCTACAGATATTTCTCTTGCTTTGGGGGACCATAAGTCTAGCATCCCTCCTTGTACCCCCACCTATATTTCTTGGACTTACCCCCAAATGGGTGGGCCAAACTTAACACAGATGGGAGCTCTTTTGATAATCCCGACTCAGCGGCTGCAGGTGGTCTTATTAGAGATGAAGTAAGTAATTGGTTAAAGGGTTTTCTATGCAATCTGGGCATTGGTTCTAATAACACTGCAGAATTATGGGCTTTGCGTCAAGGAATCATTTTAGCTTGGGATATGGGCATCAGGCAGCTCATTATTGAGACTGATTCTCTTGCTTCTCTTCATGCCATTGAGCATGCTATTTCCATATTTCACCCAGATGGGAGTTTGATTGAGGACTGCAGATATCTTTTAGCCTGCTCCTGGCATTGTAGGTTGCAGCATGTTTTTATAGAGGGCAATCAATGTGCCGACTTTCTTGCTAAAGAAGGGTACCAAATAGCTTGTACTTTTTTTGTTCTGGATTCGCCCCTTCCAGGGTTGTGTAATTTGCTTTTGGCCAATGTTTTAAGTGTTTCTACACCCCGGCTCTAGCTTGTCTTTTGTATCCATTTAACCAAAAAAAAAGGAAAAAGAAAACAACTAATTTGTTATAATATCATAATTATTAATTAGTATTTATTACGTCATGATGACGTCACAGTTCAATTATGGTTTGACCTAACGGTTGAACCGGTGACCCTTAACCTGGTGATTTTTCCGGTTCGATCAACGGTCTGAGTTTTAAAACATTGCTTACTAGGCTCCAATAACAAGATATAATTAATAATACTAGTTTCTAAAGTAACTTCTTTTTCCAAAGGCATAGCACAAATACTAAGTCTTTGTTACTTTCCAACATTAAGGTGCCAAGATTTGTTCACCTAGTAAACATAAAACAATAATGTGGCAACCCATAGAATTTCCGTGTCGATCACGAACTCCCCAAAATCCCAGAGTGAAACCAAGCCCCATACTAACATAAAACCCTGGAGTTATAAACCTATTCTCATTTTCTTCAATGTTGGTATCTTCACTTCCACTAGAGACCGGGGGATCTTGAGCTGTTTCATCTCCTGGACACTTATTTGCAAGTGGTGGTCCACAAAGATAAAGATTTCCCATATAAGCTGAAGCATTGAAAGTCAAGATACACCTCTCTAAGGATGACATATTTGTTAGATCAGGCAACGACCCTCCGATTCTATTTTCCTTCAAATCCAAAACAACTATGGAAGAAGCTAGTCCTATGTTTTTATTAGAAAACCCAGTCAATCGGTTTCCACTAAGTCCTACTCTCTCAAAGATGAAAATCTTGTCATATCAGGCAACCACTCAGTAGATTCCAACTTAGATCTTCAAGCAAATTATAAGAGACGTCAAGTCGGGTGAGCGACTCCATGCTGGAATGTATCCGGAATTGAACCTTGTAAATCGTTACTGGATAATTCAATATCAAAAAGGCTGGCACAAGTTGAACAACCCATGGAAGTTTCAGTCATCTTGGGGCATGATTCACACGAGGCGGCACCTTTTGTCGGTGAGGAAAATCATGATGGGCAAGATGGTATCAGTAAGCTTCAGATTCTGATTGGGCTGGCCCAATTAAATATCAATGGATCTGCATCCGGACTCTTATTGATTGGGCCAACCAACGGATGGCAACAACGGGAAGCACAGAAGTTTGGGCAGGATTTGTCCAGCCTAGAAGTTTGTAGTGGCCAAACCGATCTTTTTGGTGGGCCCCTGCCCCATTTTCTTGATCGGATCAGTTGATCTATCAGTCCGAGTCACATCTATACTGTAAAGGTTTCCATTTCTATATGTTCTCTATTTTTGGTAGGTAGAAGGATCATGCAATGATGGTCACTCCAGGTTTTTGCCTGGCAAAATTTTTCATTGGTATGCATCTTTTAGCAGGCTGTATTTTATATACGTTTCTCGGATTGCAAAATTAATGAAATGTTTGTGTTATAATGGATAAGTCATTCTTTGATGCAATGCCGGTTTAATATGGTACCAATTGGGGCGGTCATCTTTTAAAAATATCATTTTGAACAATTTTATTTGCAAAAGAAAGCTTTATTCAAAATCTGTCATTTAAATTGACTTTTTTTACTATTTACCGTCAATGTTTTACAAAAAATATATAAAGTTTTTATGAAAACTAATAACGAGATCCATTAGAAAACATCATTGATTTTGGAATTTACAAAGTTATTTAATATGATATTTTTTAGTGAATAACATGACTAGTTTTTATAAAAACTTTTTTATTTTTCTAAAACCTTGAGAAATTAAAATTAGTGGCCCATATCTATATCTATACTACCTATAAAAGGTTGAATCTTAGAAAAACTTTTGAACGACCAATATACCCTTATTTTTTAAAAAAAGCACATTTCTACCCTTCCTTTAATTGAAATACATAATAAACATTTTTATCATTTGGTAACAAATGAAAGTTAGATTTTAATTCGAACTCTTAACAAATTAAAGTTAAATTTTTACTCAAATTCTTTAAAAAAAAAAAAAAGTACTTTTGAATTTTAAACTTAAAAAAAAAATACATATCTACCATTCCTTTAACTAAAACACATAGTAAACGTTCTTATCATTTGGAAATAAATGAAAGTTAGATTTTAACTCAAACTCTTAACAAATTAAAGTTAAATTCTTAGTCAAATTCTTGAAAAAAAAAAAATGTACTTTTGAATTTTAAACTTTATCTTTTATGAAAAAAATTTAAAAAATTTATGTATTTATTATTTTGTATAACTAATATTATTTAAAAATATTCACGTGCAACACATGTGTGCTATATCTAGTTTATACAAATGGCGCTTAGTGCTCTACCCTTGGATCAAAAATTTTTGGACCGAACACTTTTGGATCAAACAGTCTTGGACCGAACAAAGCCCGAACTAAGATTGGGGCTTGGTCGTGGCTTAGTTATGAGCTGTAGGGGTGTTAATGGTTTTGGTTAAAACCGAGAACCAAACCGAACCAAATCGAACCGAGCGGTTTGGTTTGGTTTTTTTGTCATTAGGTTTGGTTATGGTTTTAATTTTAGAAAACCGAACTCAATTGGTTTGGTTTTGGTTTTCAGTTTTAAAAAACCAAACCAAACCGAAAAACCGAAAAAACCGAAAAATATAATATATATATATATAATACTTAAAGTTTGTAAATTCCCAATTCTAATAAGGGTAAAACATGTAATGGGCTTGTTTTTGTTGATTTTAAGTTTCTTATTGTTTCCCTTTTTAGATTGGCATGTATTAAACTAGCTATTAATGTTGTGTGTATTAATGTTGTGTGTGATATTGATGTATTGATATATGTCAATATGTTTCTATTTTGATACAATGTATTTTTTAGTTGCTAATGTAATGATTTTATTAAAAATGTTTTTATTTGGAGTTTAGCATGTCATTTTTTTTCATTTTCAATTATTTGTTGTTACTTGGTAGGTTAAAACCAAAACCAAACCGAAATATAATGGTTTGGTTTGGTTTGGTTCGGTTTTTTTATAATATGGTTTGGTTTTGGTTTGGGAGGAATAAAACCAAAGTATAATGGTTTGGTTTGAAATCTCCCCTAAAACCAAACCAAACCGAACCATTAACACCCCTAATGAGCTGGTAATTTGATTGTGTCTAGGTGGACCGAATTGAGTTCCCTTGTTTGATGCCTTGTCGGAGATTAGAGACCAGCTCGGTTAAAAGGAGGTCACTGCCATGTGTCCTTTGGCTATTGGTGATGTATTTTTATGCGACCTCTAATAGTCTAATCTATTAGGGAGAAAAACAAAAACAGTGGTACCAAAGTTGGCTCTATGCAAAAAGTGGTTAAGAAAGATAATGTGGTCATTTCATGAAGAAAGAAAACTAGAAACTTAAAATCCAGACTAAATTAACAAACATCATGATAAAACAAACTATAATAAAAACAGTTCACTGGAGAAAGTTGATCTGTTTCCATTTAAGCACACAATTTTATTTACATTCAGCGGATTTGTTGAGTCAAAAGATATCGATACCCTTCTAAGCAAACCAAAAAAGGGGAAAAACAAAAAAAAAAGGAAGATTATAGTGCACACTATATAAAGCTTAAAATTACCCACTATATAGTTCCCACTTGCCAGGTAGAGGAAAGCATGGTCATGCCGATCGTGCAGCAGCTCCTAAAACACAGGTAAAACGGAACCCATTAGGTTTTTTCTTCGAAAAGATAAAAATGAAAGAAAAAGAAAACAAAATAAAGGATGAAAAAATGGTACCTAAAATTTGTCCAAGCGAAGCAATACTGAGCAACCATCCCTAGTTCGATCACAAGCAAGAGAAATGTTGAGTATTGTAACTAAATGCAGCACCTCAATACCATTTTCAGAAGTTGATTGAACAGACATAAAGAATTAATCAACAAATCTGGAAGATTTGAGCCCAGCAAAGGCATTAAATGAAAAAAAAAAAAAAACCCCTCTGCAGGCTAAGGTGACCCGTTGATGGGATTCTACTTGCACTAGGAAGAGAATTTTGGGATCAAGTTACCCCAATTAATTTGAAGGGAAGCTAAAAAGAATAAAAATAAAAGATGGAGGGAAATAAATTTCTTACCACTTAGCCTCGAAGCCTCCTTTGCAATCTAGCCATATTCACAGTTGTTATTACATAGAGTTTGTCCCCCATGTTGTTTACGAAACGAAAATAGGCATATTTCCATGAATTCTTCAAAAGTAGAGATCCACAGACTCCCCAAAATCCTAGAGTGAAACCAAGCCCCATACTAACATAAAAACCTGGAGTAATAAAGGCATCCTTGTTTTCTTGAATATTGGGGTCTTTACTGCCACCAATGATGGGGGGATCTTGACCTGTTTCATCTCCTGGACACTTGGTTAGAAGCGGTGGCCCACAAAGATTAAAATTTCCCATATATGCAGAAGGATCGAAGCTTTGTAGTTGAGTGCCTTTTGGGATTTTGCCTGAGAAGTTGTTATTTGACAAGTCCGACACACCAAGAAAATTTAAAGTAGAAAGGCTTGCTGGAATTTCCCCAAAAAGCTGGTTTCGAGACAAATCAAGAGATTCTAACGATTTCAGCTGGCCAATCTTTGGAGTGATCCGTCCAGTCACATTGTTTCTTGATAGGTTCAAGGAAAACAATCCTATCAAACTCGAGATTTCTTGAGGAATTTCTCCGATTAATTTGTTGGTTGAAAGATCAATACTCCTTACTAATCCCAGATTATTTCTGTACTCAAGCTGTAATCCTTTCAGTACTACCATTGCGGTATCAACATAGTCTTGACCGTAAAAAGTCCAGCTATCACTGCTTGAACCACGACGGCTTGAAATATATGAGTGTGAAATGGTTTTACTCAAACTTTCCTTTTGAAACATGGCAGTGAAATTGTTGAGGCATGAAGGTATGGTCCCTGTGATATTGTTTTGAGAGAGGTCCAAGATTTGAATATTTTTTAAATGATAGAGATTCCCAGGTATGCTTCCATAGAACTCATTGCACCGAAGGCTAAGAACAACCACCTGTGAAAGGCTTTTCCCAATCCATGCAGGTATTTTTCCAGACAATTTATTCTCTCCCAGATCTAAAACTTCTAACTTCGTGCAGTTTTTTAAAGTTGAAGGCAATTCTCCAAAGAACCTATTTCTGCGTAAATGCAATGATTTTATCTGATGTAAGGAGCCGATCGAGTGAGGAATTTTCCCAGACAAATTATTGTTTGCCAAATTAAGAACGACTAATGCTTTAAAATTCATCCAACAATCAGGAAGCCCTTCAGATAAGAGGTTATTCGAGAGGTCAATATAACTCAAAGCTCCACCCATGATGGCACACAAGGAAGACACTGACCCTGAAAACATATTTTTGGAGAGATCCAGTGACGCCAAATTAGAAGGAAATAGCGGTAATGGACCATTTAAGTTGTTGGAACTCAAATCTATGCTAGGAAATCCACCAGTGAGTGCACGTAGGGAAGAAATTGACCCCGAAAACATATTTTTGGAGAGATCCAATGATGTCAAATTAGAAGGAAATAGCGGTAACGGACCATTTAACTTGTTGGAACTCAAATCTATAATAGGAAAAGCAAAAAATTTTGATGATAAATTTGGTAACCTACCACTTATTTGGTTGTATGAGAGATTTAAATACGATGATCTAGTAGATAAGTCCCAAAACCATTTAGGGATGGAATCTGAAATTTCATTTCTGGAGATATCAATCCCAACTAAGTTTTTTTGAGTGTGAAGCCATTTTGGGAAGTGAGGCCCTGACTTGCAAGCAGCCAAGCTTATTCGCTCTAGTTGAAAAGGAGGAACCCAGTGGGAGCTCAAATTTAAAGACAGAGAGTTGAAAGATAAGTCCAAATCCTTTAATCTGGGGAGATTTAGAAGGTGAGCTTCAGAGATAAAACCTTCTAAAGAATTAAAAGAAACATCTAAACGTTCAAGCTTGGAAAGTTGTCCAACAGTTTCAGTTAAAGTCCCGTTGAGTTGATTCCCAGAAAGAGACAACAATCTCAAGGATGAAAAGTCTTTTAGATCAGGCAACGACCCTCTGATTTCATTTTCCGCCAAATCCAAAACAACTAGGGCAGGGGGTTGTCCGAGCTTTATATTGAAAAAACAAGTCAACCGATTGTTACCAAGATATTACTCCCTCAATGATGAAAATCTTGTCATACCAGGCAATGAACCACTCAGTTCATTCGAACTTAGATCCAGTGTCTCTAATGAGTCCTCAGTGCACCCAGACAAGTTCCGAATAAATTTGGGAAGCTCTTCAGTGAAACTGTTCCGAGACAGTATTAGTGTTTGTAAAGTACATATATTCCCCAAGGATTTTGGAATACTTCCTTCAAGTTGATTACTAGAAAGCTCTAGTGTTTGTAAAGAAGATATATTTCTCAAGGATTTTGGAATACTTCCTTCAAGTTGATTACTAGAAAGCTCTAGTGTTTGTAAAGTAGATATATTTCCCAAGGATTTTGGGATGCTCCCTTGAAGTTGACAACCTGGGAGAAAGAGTCGGGTGAGGGACTTCATGCTCTGGAACGCATCTGGAATGGAACCTTTTAAGTTGTTTCCAGACAAGTCAACATCAACAAGGCTACTACTGAAGTTGAACAACCAATCGTATATTGAAGAAGAGAGATATTTTCAGAAAGATCAAGGATTTCAAGAGATGTAGATGAATTAACAAATGAAAGACTTGGAGGAACAACAGCAGGGAGTTGACATGCATATATATGCAATTCTATAAGGGAAGGGAGCATATTAATTGCTTGAACCCAATCAATGGCTCTAATGAGGTTGACAACGCTCATGTCAAGGTATCTCAACGAAGAAGGGCGAGAAAGCCACGCAAGGTTTTCAACACTGACACCAGTACGCCCAAGAATAAGATATTGCAGGTTTGTAAGATTTCCAAGATGATAAGGAATAGTTCCACCAAAATTAGCATTGGAGAGATTGAGGTATCTTAGTTTGGGGAGATTACCAATAAACATGGGAATGCAGCTCCCTCCGAAATCATTGTAACTCAGGTCCAAAGAATTCAAATGCTCCAATTCAAGCAATGAAGGACTAATCTTACCTCTCAGTGGCTTAAAGGAAGAAGCCGAGTTGTAATCCGCGACTTGAAGATGGAGCATGATCACGTGACCGGTTTGGTTTCTACACTTGATCTCTCTCCATTTGCAGCAATCTTTTTTCCCATCTTCACTCCCCCAAGAAGAGAGATGGCCGTAGTCATCCACGAGGCCTTGCTTAAACGTGAGAAGTACGTGCTTCTCTCTCCTTGTCTATGCACCTAATGTTGGCATCTCCGACTGCTGAATTAAATCCAGAGGCCTGTTTCATGCATAGTAAAAGCACGACAAGCACTTGGAGAAGATGTAGGAAGCTTTCACCCATGATCATCTTCAGGACCATAACGACACAATCAAGATCAATTTCCAAAATCAAGCAGCAACCAGCTTATTAAAAGATGAAGCAAGAAACTTAAACCATCTGATTTATAATTGTGAGTTTGTGACTTTTCAAAGCCTTTAGGCTCTATTTGGTTTGTGGATTTTATCATGGAAAAAAAATAAAATATAAGGAATTCTACTTTTCTTTATTTGGTTGCAATGGAAAATTGAAAGAAAAAGAATAATTGGAATAATTTTGGCTTGATATGATTTTATCTTTTCCATTCATTTTCTTTCCTCCACATTTTTTTTCCCTTCCTTTTTTTTTTCTTGGTAGAATCTAGGAACCAAATAGAGGGTTAAAGATATAGGAGTTTCTACGAAACTACGGCGCTACCCTTCTTGGCTATTAAACCACAATTTAGGCATGACTACATGGTAACATCCGGTCGAAGATGGCCTAAATGATGAGTCGGTGAGGCACGAAAAAAAACCAATGAGAACAGAAAAGCAATTTCAATTCTGCATCATTCATCTTGAGGTGAAATTTCCTTTGTCATGTATTGAAATGAATGGCATGCGTAAAGCAAGCAAATTTGTCCAAAACACACAGGGCGCCACATGATAAAGATCGAGCTGTGTGGGCACAAGTACTTGTGGTTGCGTTTAGAAGCTAGTATGCAAGCCCGGCCTGAAGCTTTCAATCAAAGGGGAGACCAATAATGTGGGGGGAGAAAATTCAGACCAATAATGTCACTTTTCAAAAAAACAGAAGAAAAGAAAAAAAACCCCTTTTAGAAAATTGTAGAGATCGGAAGAATGCCTTTATCCAATTCCATGATGATATGATGATATACAGTAACGTAACCGTGGTTTGTGGGGAGGTGAATGTGGTACTCCGTATTTTTTTTTTCTTTTTATAAACTCAAATATCATTAAATAAATTAAAAAGTATAACAAGGAAACATTATATCATAACTGTCTTTCATACAGATCTTTCAAAGAGTATTAGGAAATCTATCTACATAAATACAAGGATCAAATCTAGAGTAACCTAAACTAGCAACATAATTGGCAGCCCTATTGCTTGCCTAAAAACATGATGGAAATCAACAGTTTCAAACTTTTCAGTAAGTTCCCAAATATCTCTAATCAACATAAATATATTCCAAGGATAATTGTACGTTCTTTGGCACATCCGAATTATAAGTTGAGAGTCTCCTTCAATTTGAACCTTTGAGAAACCTCTCTGCCAAGCTTGATATAATGCATTGCTAAGAGCCGTACATTCAGCAACCAAAACAGAAGTGTTATGTAGATTGAAAGAAGATGCCATGAGAGGTCTACCGTCAGAGTTCCGAATTACAAAGCCACCTGTTGTTGTCTTCTTGGAATAGTTCCTAGCACCATCAAAATTTATTTTCAAAAAAGAACTCAAATTTTTTCGAATGATAATAATTCCTGTTAACATATGAGCATTTAATCCAATCAGAAAAGGTCCCAGCAAGCAGTAAAGGAATAGGGCAAGCATCTTGTACAAGATCCCAAATATTCCTGATAATATATAAATTAACAATTTTTAAAGACATGGTCTATATTTTCTCCTTGAGATCGACAAAAATGATGATCATTGGGTAAATTGCATCCACGTTTACAAAGAAAATCCATAGTATGGAGACATTCTGGAATTAAGAGTTAGATGAAAAAATGTATACGAGGGAAAAAGATTTTTATGCCACATCCAATGGAGAATATTAGCCATAGGATGAATAAGAGAATCATGAGAATTATTTATAGCAGTATTTGTTAATTATAAGAAGTTTTCCAAAAGACATATGTGCCTTACTGCTACATCATGTACTATAAACAGGTGCTATTTATAGCATTTTCCAATTAGCATTTTCCAAAAACATTTTGTAAAGTTTAGGTACTCAATTCAGATTATACTAGAAATTACAAATCGTGACCCTTTAACCTAGTTAAATGCTAATATCTGATGCTAGTGAGGCTCATATAAATTCGTACATGTGACACTAATCGACCAATATTATCTCAATCTCGAAGGCTACTTCAAGAGTTTTTGAGAGAATTTCACAGGAATTTAACCAAAATATTAAACTAGAGATTGGCCTTTTTATTTTTATTTTTTTATTTTAATTTTTATATTAGGAGGTTCAAGATGCTTTGAACCTGACTAATCTCTCTAGGCACATGCAGTCTCCCGTCTCACATGCACTGGGCAATTATAGGACAAAATCCATGAGGGTAGCCTTGAAGGTAGTGGTGAGAGTTGAACCCAAGACCTCTTGATTGGCCTGCTATTATATTCTAAACATCTAGATATGACAACCTATAACATCAAGGAAGAGAGAAAAAAAAAATACATATAACATGAAAATATTAAATACTATATAAATTGGGTTTGCATTAATCGGATTGCCAGATCCCTTTGCTGAAGCCCAACCCAAATTAGGGTCCAATTAAGGTTTGGGAACAGCTTTTGCAACCCCACTTATTTATCACACACTCCCCCCCCCCCCCCCCCCCCCCCCCAAAAAAAAATCCTTTAGGTTTTTAAGGTTTCATGCAAAATATAAAAGGTTTTACGAAAACCGGTCATGCTATCCACTATAAAACATCATTTTGAACAACTTTGTAGAAGAAAATTTTTCCAAAATCTATAGTTAAGTAGACTTTTTAGCCATTTATAGCGTTTATTTCATTTTTTGCCAAAACAACTACTTAAACAATAGATTTTGGAAAAACTTTCTCCTACAAAGTTGTTTAAAATGATGTTTTCTAGTACATAACATGATCAGTTTTTGTAAAAACCTATTATATTTTGCATAAAATCTTAAAAACCAAAAGAAAATGAGGGGTTTGATAAAAAAAAGTGGGGTTGCAATAGCCGTCCCCTTAAGGTTTTCCAACCCAGCCCAATTTTATGTAGAGAAACTGCTATCTAAGCCCGCTCATTAACGAAATTGGGCGGGATGAGCTCGTCCGGATGCTTTATAATTTGTTTTTAGGGAAAATTACACTGATCTCTCTGAGGTTTGAAAAAATGACACAGACTTCTTCTAACATTTAAAAAATTACATCGATCTCCCTTGAAATTTAATCAATTTAACACTCACCTCTCTTCCATGCATCTGTCGACCGTTTGTTTGAGTAACGGAAATGGATGATGTCATGTATAAAACCCACAAAAATACCAATATTACCCTTAATTAAGGAATAATGCATGAAATAACTAAATCAATTCTAAAATCTTATTTAAAGAAAAAAATATCCCAATATAGACATTAAAGTTCATTTTGTACCTATATACTGGTCATGTGAAAACACAGGTACCTTTATTTATTTTTGCTACATCAAAAAGGGAGCCAAAGCCCAAACAAAGAGGAAAAAAAAAGGAATTAAAAAGAAAACCCTTGTGGAAAAACAATTATCCTACATTGACTCCACTTAAACCAATGGCTTTTGACTCTTTAGAACACCTTAAATCAAGATCAAATATGAGAAATGGAAAAAAAAAAATATATATATATATAAGCAGCTTAGGTTTTATTTAGACTATGGGTGATTTGGACATTTCACATACTCCTTAATGGAAAAACTAATGGAAGGAAGGTCTACGTAGTTTTGGCCTAACCTCAGGGGAGGTCAATATGATTTTTGAAATGTCAGTAGAGGTCAGCGTTATTTTCCCAAACCTCAAGGTGGTTCAGTGTAATTTTCCCATTGTTTTTAATGAATAGTTTTAAAAATTTTGGTAAAAATATGTTATTGATTACTTTAATAAAACCATAAAAATTAACTAAAGAAGGATAGCCGATGGCATGATAGCATAATAACATTTTTCTGACTTATTGAGTGAGTATCAAGTTCAAACTTATGAAAAAGCATTAGTACCTTTTTATTGGTATTAAGGGAGTTAAGGGTATGAGTAGATTCTTTTAATTATCAAAAAAATAAAAATAAAAATAAAAAGCATGAAGGAAAGATGATTATAAAAGCTAGCATCTAGTTGCACCTATGTCGGGACTACATATCTAAAGAGTTTAGAGCCTGTAGTTGACGAATTAGACTGGCAAGCAATACTTTTCTAGTCATCCAAGAAGTTGTGTATGTCACTATCTACTTTAAGGCTGGGTTTGGTTTGAGGGAATGAAATGAAATGAGAGTGGGAATGGAATGGAATGTAAATGGGAATGGAATGAGAATATTCATTCCATGCCTAATGTTTGGTAAGGGGTGGGAATAGAATGGAAAGTAATAGGTAAGACCTAATTTAAATGATTGTCACTCCTAAAAGGAAGAGAATAACCTTTCCTCTTTGTTCAGGAAGGAATGGCCATTCCATTCCCTTGCGCTACCAAACATTCACTTTTTTTTGGAGGAATGAAATTATCGTTCCATTCCCTCCCTCATTCCCTCAAACCAAACACAGCCTAAATACGTTGGACTTTTCCTTCCTATGGGTTATGAACATGATGAGACAATTTCAGTCCTTTTGACTAGGTGGAAGTTTCTCAATAAATTCACTGAAATTTTTTTTATTATTATAAATAAAGGATTAAATTACACTTATACCCTTATAGTTTCTACCCCTAATAATCCCTTATTAAATAAAAAAGTACTGGCTTCCCCTCTTTCTTTGGGCGGTAAAACGAGCCAAGTTACATGAGTTTGATTTGAGATCGGCTCGATAGAAAGATGGTTCGAGTTTGTTCTTGAGATATTAAAACTTATCCAAAGTACTACTAGGGTTTAGTTTGATAAAAGGCTCGTTCAAATTCGTTTATAAGCTACATGCACCGATGTCAAGGCATGAAAGTCCCATCATACTCGGTTTGGATAATCATGAATGTGGGTTTGGATAATCATGCCATGAAAGTTCCATCATACTCAGTTTTTCTCTGTGAAATTTGGCTCTCTCTAAATTTGGTTGAGAGAGAGAGCGAGCGAGCTAGAGCACTCCCTTGCAACTGTTGGGCCACAAACACAAGGTCTAGTATAGTAATTTAATGCACCAAAATATTCACTTAAGACAAACAAGTCGTCTTGGGAATTAAATCAACTCCAGTATATACTACAAAGACACAAGTAACAACTATCAAGCCAATTAAGCTACAACAAAGCAAGCGAGTCTATAAGGCAATTTATCAAACACTTCTTGAGGAATTTCCTATTTTTGTTTTTGATTTCTCTGAGCCCAAGCAGTCACTACTATTTATACTTGACAACAGCATTGGGAAATTTCTAAAAGCCTCATAGAAATTAACTTATTAAAATAAAGTAAAACTACCCCTCATTAATTGGGCATACAATCCATGACAAACAAAGTGATCAAAAGTCCAAGTCTATATGTCAAAATCATTAGTGGGTATAATGTAATAATTATACCGATTTCCATTCTTGTTATTGACTTTGTTAAAACCAACAAGCAAGTTTCATGTTTATATAATGCTATAGTAAAAATTATATCTACCTGTAGTATAATCATTATACTAGGGTTGTTGTTGTGGTAAGAAATCACTCAGAGTACATCTTGTTTGCTTGGATAGAGAAAACTGATCCCCTTGAGGCCTTGACCCTTCCTTGGCAGAAAGCAAAGGCAGCCTGCCTTGCTTTGTGTGGTCTGGATTATATTATTTTTTAGGGTGATGCTGATGATGTACTGTTATCCCCTTTAGTTGATTGGAATGCAATTCCTTCTTGGGTGTTTTGCCCTTGTTACCATAGATGCCAGATTGCCAGAAAGATGTTGTCAGGTTGCTCATGAGCTTGCTCAATAGTCAACATTTTGCAATTTTTTTTGGGTTCTTCCGTTTGTTTTGGACAATGACTAATGGTTTTGTTGCCTTTGGTTTGTTTTTCTTATATAATCATCTCTTTTATTAAAGGAAAAGGGGGGAGGTTTTGGGTTTAGATCTGGTTAATAATTATCTGCTCGGTTTTCTCTGTGTTTTAGGTTTTTAAATAAACAAAACAATGTTGTTTGGGCCTTGGGGTAACTATATCATAGTTGGTCTTTATCCTTACTAAAATAATGCTGTTTGAACTCCCCTTTATCTACTTTCTCTTCCTTTTATATATATTTTTCATCAAAATTTTAATTTCTCACTTTTTGATTGAATTTATTATTATTATTTTAGGGTTTTTACTTACCATTGAATCAATTGAAACATTACTTAAACTATATTATTCCTTGAATTTGTGAAGATCTTGGAGACAAGTGTGAATGTGTAATTATTGATGTCTCAATTTTAAGAAAATAAAGTTTAGGTTATTTAACAAAAATAAGTACAAAATTTAACCTATAACAATGTTGTTTTGTTAGGATTGGACCTGCTATGTGTTTTTGTTACCTTAAAACAAAGTAATTTTACTGATCTAAAACAATAATTATAAGCAACCCCTGTGGGGTTGGTTGAGTGGTTAGGTCCTACGTATGTTTTTTAGAGGTTATCATTTTAACTCCTCATAGATATCACCACTTGTGTAGGTATGGGGTGTTTCACACGGATCGTTAGGAGAGTAGTTTGGGTTGAAACCTTAGTGAAAGTAAAGCTTAGAAAATCCCTAATCATTAACCCAAAAGGGAAAAAAAAAATAAAGACAATAAATATAAACAAGCATAGGAAAAATCAGGTATATGCACAACTGTAGGCCTCAGCATCGGGCCAGGGCCGGGTTTGGGGTTTTTTTTGGGGCCAGGCTATTCGGGCTTAAACTATTCATCGGGCTAGGCCATGAAGGAAATTATGAAGCCTAAGCCTAGCCTATGGGCTCGAGCTTTTTTGGGTCTCGGGCTTGGGGCTTAAGCAAAATTAACCTACTGGTAGTGTTGTAACAAAAGAAAAAAGGTGAAAACTTATGTTTTGGTGACCACTTCCCATCATAAAACCAAAAAAAGGAACTTTAGTAGTCACTTTGTATAAGTTGACTATCTATTTGTTGTAAGGTAATAGGAAATAGCTTTGTATTGGTATTAATTTGAAAAATGATCACCAAAAGATACTTCTCCAAACAATTGGAAAATATTCAAAATAATAATGCTACAGTGTCGAGCTTCAGGATTCAACTAAAGGCCCAGCCCTAGCCCAAGGGTTCTCGGGCTGGACTAGGCTCGGGCTCGGGCCGGGCTTTTTTCCTTCAGTCTTCGGGCTACCCATGGGCTTTTGATGAGGCCTAGCACAAGTTAGATTAGGCTGGTTTGAGCCTATTGTTCTCCCTCTCTATTTATTTTATTTTATTTTTATTTTTGGATTCATTTGGATACCTTGACCTACCAACTCGATTTTAATTAATTTAGAAGAACTCCAGATAAATAAAAGTGAACCCCAAGGGCCGGATAGTTGGTAAGGACTATGCCTCAAGAAGTGGAGGTCCTCAATTCGATTCTTATTAAACCTTTAGTCTGTGTTTGGTTTGAAAGAATGGAATGGAATGAGAATAGTCATTCCATACCAATTTTTGGTAAGGGATAGGAATGAAATGGAAAATAATAAGTGGGACCTACTTTTAGTGATTTTTATTCCTTAAAAGGTGGGAATAGCCATTTCTCTTGACTTGGGAAGGAATGATTATTACCTCATTAGAGGAAATAGAACCTTACAAAGGAATGCATATTTCATTCCCTTGTGCCACCAAGCACATACTCACTTTTTTTTTTAGTAATGAAATCATCATTCCATTCTCTCTCTCCCGTTCCTTCATAACAAACATAACCTTAAAGGTTACTTCACATAAGATTTCATGATTCTCATAAGCCCTGAATTTAAATGATCCATAAGTGTTGTGGTGTCTTATAAGGGTTTGCAAAAAAACCTTTCTTCATTATAAGAAAAAAATAAAGATACTCCAATTAAAAGTGTCCATGTTTCCTTCTTCCTCATTTGCTCCATTAGTTGTATCCTTCTCGACCACTACAAGGGCATGAGGTTTGTTTGTACTTTGTAGTCTGAATTGGCCGGCAACTGCATCGTTGTCTACATTGTTTTAATTAGTCAAAGAGGCCAAGCACTCGAGCAGTACTTCCACATTTTAATTTGAGCAAACACGTCAAAGGTTTAGTAGGTTTTTTTTATTTTTTTTATTTTATTTTTTTATCTCCAACCTTGTAAAAGCCTTTGACTTGTTTAAACTAATGACAAGGATTATAATCAAGGCCGCAACCTGGATTTTCGTAATTAATGAAAGTCCACGCATGCATACAAAAAAACAAAAAAACAAAAAATACAAAAAAGAAAAAGGCATATTGGGGCACATAAAGAAAATATAATCCTAACAATGAACTTATCAGTTGTGGATTGTAAAAAAAGTTATTAAACGGTGTAAGAATGAAAGTTTTAGACCATGTGTAATTTGATCGATCCCACATCATGTATAGGGGAGGGTTCCGTTGATACCAAGTGTAAAACTTTTTATATTCAAACTTCTTTTTTTTTTCTTTTTTTTTTTTTGTTGTAAAAAAACATATTTCGCTAATCTAATCATTGGATTACATATTTCTATCATGCACGTAAAGCATGCCAAATTTCAAATTAATCGAATATTAGGAAATGTTTGATCCATAAATTTACATTTCTTTTAATAAATAAAACTTTAATTTCAAGTACTTTGTAAATGGCATAGCTCTTAATTTCCGATTAGCTTGAAATTTGGCATTCATGACGTGTATGATAAGAATATGTAATCTAACGATTGGATTGACAATATATGATTTCAATAGAAAGATATTGATGGGTGTTAGTGTAAAAAGTTTTACACTAAATGTTACTGAACTCTTCCCATATAATATATATATCAAGAGAGAGAGAGAGAGGGGGGGGGGACAAAAAAAAATCACAAAGGGCAAATTTATAAAAATATGTAAAACATATATAGAATTTTATAAATTTCAAAAGAGGAGAAGGGTCAGGTGACCCCTGACTCGGCCAATGATTATAATCACTATAATACAATCATCTACTTATTTATATTTGCTCCTTCTTCGCCACCTTACATATTAAAATAAGTTTGGATGAAATTAAACCCCCTAAAAAAGAAAAAAAAGAAGGAAAAAACAAAAGAAAAAGAAATTGTTGAATCAAAGTTATGGGTATTTTCTCTAAGCTTGAAACCAATTGGTGCTCAACCGTTTCTTTTCCATCCACTCGCTAGTAACTTAGAAATGGCGACACCTCCCTATGTTGGTTGTCAATTTATATCATGAAGAGTAACTAGGTTGGCTAGTGAAAAAACGAGACCACCAAACTTCTATTAGGTGCTTTCAAGTCCAAATTATGTGGATGATGAAGATAAAAGAGGACTTCTATGAAGGAATAATCATCAAGGATGTCTGCCTAAGAATTTTATCTGAAATTCCTGCGTGTTCTATCCATTAAAAGAATAATGGGTTATGGTGCATTCTAATCATCAAGGATGTTTGCATAAGAATTTGGGAATGTAAACTTTTTGATAAAATTTTTATTTGTCACGATTCTTTTTAAAGCCATGATTTTAACTTTCCGCATGTTTTTTTGTGTTCATCATAAAATTGTGTTAAGAACGGAGCCATGAAGGCTAGAGCGTCGGATTTTATTTCTTATATATTTTATACTATATATTTTCTAAAATTCTAAATATGCCATTCCAAAATTTTCTAAACTCTCTTTATTTTCCTTTCCTACCCCTCTCATCTTTTTTTTTCCTGCATATAAAACCTCTAATCCCCACAACTTCTCATTCCCTCCTCTCAAAACCTTACAAAATTCACTTCCCTTGCACTAAATTCCTGACTTTATCCTTGATCTTAAGCAACCATTTTGTCACATAAGATTGTAGTTATTTTTAAAAGCGTAAGATTAAGTATGTGCCTAAATGCCCTAAGACTTTTTAGCATGGTTTCACAAATAGTTGCGATGTTAAAAAAATCTTTTCATTATGGTTCTCATAAAAACCGTGATTACGTTTAGTGCCTAAACGTTCTAGAATATTTTAACATGGTTTTCGGAAATAATTATGATTTAACATGTTGACATAAACTTTCATTCTTCTCTTTGCATTGTCCGCACATTTTCAAAATGGATTTACTCATATTTTTACAATTTATTGTAATTTTTCTTAAAAATGTGATTGTGATCGTAGAGTAAATTTGTAGCAATATGTGTATATAAATGCATGTGACGCAGCAAAAAGCATATGAGAAAAAAAGGGTACTGCCTTCTTCTTAGAAATCACTCGAATCCACGAGCAATAGAGTAATACATTCGAATCCACGAGCAAATAAAATCTTAGAAAAGTTCTTTATTAATTAAAAATTAACCTTACAATGAAAAAAGGCAGCCTATATATATAAGCTACGAGTATTAGTTTTAGTAGAATAAATAAACTTAAGAAAAAAGAAACCAAATTAAAGAAAATACCAAAAATACCAAAAATATTAAAATTCCAAATGAAGACATTAATCAAAAGCCCTAAACTTAAGCAGCAAGCTGGTAGAACGAGGACCCCAAATGGCAATCATAGCTCCCAAAATTAAGCAGCAGCAGATTATTACAAAAAATAGCAAAAACACGTTTTTGAAGGCCAAAACAAAAGAATTTTCTCAAAAAGCGTCGTATGTCCTGGTCATGGCAAAGAGTATTGATCAGCACATCGATTCTAGTTGATCCACTGAATTTCACGCGATTTTGACATTTTGGCTTTCTTTCCCTACTAGTACTTTTTACTATTTTGTTTTTAGAGGTCCATCTGAAGTAGGAACTCCTCAGCAAGCTGTTCTACATTAGCATGCTGATAACATGCAAGAAGGTAATATGTTTTCATTTTTCTGGGAAATGATAGAGGTGATGAATAATTACTCTAAACCAATGCAATAAAAACAATGCATTATTATTTAATCTATACTACCTATAAAAAGCTGAATGTGAGAAAAAATGTTGATTGACTAATATACCCTTGTTTTAAATTTGAAATACACAACTACCCTTCTACATCCTTAATTTTAATCTTATTGTAGTTGAATAGATGACAACTACTATTATAGTAAAGTTTATATAAGAGACATCTATACTCTTATAGTTAACTTATATAAGAAACATTTCTTTTTATATTTCATTAGAATTCTATGTAGGGTTATTCTTTAGCTTTTTCATTGTGAATGGATGTTTCTCCATCAAAACTTTAAAGTTAGAGGTTAGAATTTGGTAAGCTTGAATTCATTATTTTTCTCTATAACATGTATGATGATCATTTCATAATTATGATATACTTACGAAATTCATCAATGTTACTTTGATTTGTGCAAATAGCTTACTTATTTTATTTTATTTTACTCGAACTCATCAAGTACTAAAATATAATACCTTTAACTTATTAAGCAACGACATTTTTGTAAATTGGTGACAACACATATCTTCAATAATGATTAATTTTTTGGGAAAATTACACTTTGCCCCCTCAATTGTTGGGCCGAAATCACTTTTCACCCCACATCTACAAAATCCTACAAATACCCCCTCGAACTACTGGAAGATGATTATGGGCTGCTGGCGTTAATGGAATGAATGAAATGACAATAATGCCCTTATGGGTGGAGAAACAAAATGACATAAATACCATCGTGTTTTCCCGCCCTGCTACTTCCAGCCATATAAAAGCTTCCCAAGGAAGATTTGAGAACACTTCTTTGCCTTTTCGTCTACCTGTCTCCATGGCTTCACAATTGCACCATCATCACGATCATCACGATCCTTGAGCAGAAGCCTTCATCCTTGCTAATCTTCCGCTACTATGGATGTGGTTCAAGAATTTGTAGAAGAGAGAGAGAAAATATCGGTGGGCGGGTGTGAAGTTGAAGGAAGAGAGGAGAAGTCTAATTTGTATGGGTAGAGAGAGAAAATGAGTGTGTAAAGGTGAGGATAGCACGTAAGCCCTTATAAAAGGGCATTTTGGTTATAAAATGTGCTAATCTTATATCATGCGCGTCGCACATGTCTCTTTTTGTTAAATTTATCACAGTAGCTTAACGGTTTGATGAAAAGTGTTGTCTTCCAATAGTTCGTGGGGTATTTGTAGGATTTTGTAAATGAAGGGTGAAAAGTGATTTCGGCCCAAAGATTGAGGGGGCAAAGTGTAATTTTATCTAATTTTTTTAAATTTAAATTTTCATTTCAAATTGTTGAAGTTTTGTGGTTAATCAATATAATATTGAGTTACTCTATATTTTTGGGAATTAGTATATTCTAAATTTATTTGTAACTAACTTAAAATTTTTCAAATTAATTATACTACTCACTATAAGTTTTATTAGAAGTAAAAATCCAACCAAACTGATATTAATATCTAATTTTTTAAAAACTATTTTTTCCGAGCCGCAATAAATTGAGAGCCTCCACAAAAATTGTTGAGAAATGAGAAATGTATGTGCCAGATAACCATTCCGAACTAATATTGCAATAACCATAGAACCCCAAAAGAGCAGTTCTCTTTCTCAAACTCTTTTAAAATCAAGAACCAAACAAACATAAACAACAAATAAGAAATTTCAGAGATTTGGTTATGAGAGAAAAAAAAAATTGAGGTTTGGTAAGAAATTGCACAAATCCTCTATACCACATAAAAAAACGAGAATGAGAGGGAGAGACAACTACATAGAAAAAACATTGCAATCATTCACCATCCAACAACTTGCCAAGAGAGGAATCGAGAGAGTAAAGAAAAAAGTAGGTTGACAAAGATAGCAATAATTCACGCGTAGATCACGTGAGTGGGAAATTAATTAGTTGGGTGCTAAGTTGGGATGCCATGTGGGCTCCGGCAATGCATGCACCTAAAGTCACATATGTTTTCTAATTGGAAAAATGTTACTTTATTACCCACTTTTATCACCCAACTTATGAATGAAAAGTGTATAGGTGAAACCAATCATGTGGGGCCTAGTATGAAGTAAAGAGAAACTACTATATATGGATAGGTGAGAGGATATATATGAGTGAAATAGCATAATCCTTCCCAGTTTGAAATTGAACTACCATATGTGATTTAACTACTTTAAAGCACTTAAATGCATTTTAGGTACCAAATTAAAAATATTTTTCTTTGAGTACTAGAAGGAAAAAACTTTAAAAATATAAAGAAAAAAGTGTAACGAACCCTTATCTTAAATATTTCCAATATTTTGTTGACTAATTCTTGATTTACAAGTGTTCCCACGTTGAAAATTCTCAAATATCAAATCCGTCACTATGCTCATAGTAAGCCTATAATAAACGCACATTCGTGATGGCCTTCCCTTCGATAATACATACATAGGTAATAATTTTTAGGCCGGGTTTGCTTCTTTATGTTAAGATGTAGTTCCCCGTTGAGTACAACTAATATGATGGTTTCATCATCGTTTTTACAATGACGGATATTCAAATTTGTGGACATGCATGCGTGTGTCTCACATATGATTTTATATCCATCACGCGCGAGTATCAAGCAAGTATTTTCCTCTAAAATTTTTCCAATTAAGACTTAGAAATTTGGTCCGTATAACTTAACGAAAATGGGTATCTGTCCTTTTCGCATTTAAATGCCTTAATTCTTCTACCATATTTTCCATGTTGCCCCCTTTTTTTATCTCAAACGTCAAAAATTAATATTTGACTAAAAGCTAGATGTTTTGGATGACTTGGGCTCCAGAAAAGGAATGGCCTGGAATGGTCACAGGTGACGCCACATGACCCAATTGGGACCCAAACGTGATTACATAGATCCGAAACAAGTCTATATACATATGTGGTGTCTAACCTTCCCAAGGTCACATTGCCATTACTACGTACTCTGCCTCTAGGTCAAGTCCGTTGACGTTCTATACAAAAATCGTGGGGTCACAAATTGGAACCTTCGGCCGGTAAAGATTACCATTAATAGAGAGAAGAAAAAAATGCCCGTAAAGAACTCCATCGACAGAATAATTCTTTGGGAACTCTAAGTTGGCTCCAGACTAATATATACGTATAATTTCTTTCTCTCTCTCTCTCTCTCTCTCTCTCTCTATATATATATATATATATATGTTCTAGCGTAATGTTTAGTCTTTAAATGTCTTCTCTTTCGATTTAGTTGTCATTTATGTCCAGAAAGTAGAGGAGGTAGAATGAGCGCAGTTGGTTAGATCTAGCTCCTAGGGTACCCTCAATGCATGAAACTTAATTGCAAAGCACAAGGACAAGCATGGAGTTGGTTAAAGATTTATTCCACCCTGGAATAACTTCAAATTTGATTCTTGGGAAATACATGCATGTCGGGAACAACTTGAAGAAAATCAAAGAATGAAGTAGTGGGTGAGCTCAGCCAAGAAAAAAATATAAAAAAAATAAATTAAATTAAATTAGAGTGTGAGATCGGTCCACACACACACACAAAAAAAAAAAAAAAAAGCGGGTGAAACAATAATGCTTAAAAAGGATGGAAAAGAGTAGAATAACCTAGAGGGTGAGACAATACAAGAAATTCAACCAATTGACGAGTTGGTTATAAATTTAATTAGGGATATTTGTTAATAATTCAAGAATCATTTCACAATTAAAAAAACAAAAGGAATATTGGGGAATAATATGGTTGATTTATTTCAAATAAAATTATTTTGGAACATACAAATATTTCTAATAATTAGATCAACAAAACAACCGTGAAGAAAAAAGAAATTGATTTCAATTGCTTATTAGACAAATTATCACCTTTTCTATTTATTTAAGAACTATAATATTTTGAGTACTCTAGCTACTTCCAAATTAGAAGACATTCTACTCAATAATTTACAAACACAAATCATAGCCAACACACAATGATCGATCTAATATCTCTTAAGGCGATTAATTAACATCTAGCATCTTGAATAAATGTCGAGAAATTTTTTTTCTTTTCTTGGCCTGGTACCAATCTTACGTCTGATCCCATGATAGGTCTCTTTAATCCAATTATTTAGACATCGTGAGGTGGAGGTTTGAACCCCCAACCTCTCCTTTACAAGTGATGGAAAGTTATCAGCATGACTATTAAGACCTTCGGCCGGTTTATGATTTATTGTTAATGCTAGAAAGTTTGAGAATTTTATAATCAAATGACCCCAAGATTATAGAAAGGGTGATTATCCTAGACCAACGATGAGGTATTGAAAGTAACATAGGAGGCAATTAATAGTGAATGAGGTATTGAAAGTAACATAGAAGGCAATTAATAGTGGATTAAGTCTTCAAAAGCAAGACTTTTCGCCCAAAATAAGATTAAAAAGATTTTAATGACAACGTCTCAATTGACAGCCGACCACTAAGCTCTATTGAGAGTTGGGACCTCATGGCCAAGCAATAGTTACCAAACCACGTTCTAGACTCTGTTAAGAGAAAAATACAAAAGTACCCATGAGGACATCACACGATTATATAAAAAGAGCAAATTAGGGATGTGTGCACGTCGGTTTAGATTGTATATATGAAAGTAACGTTTAACTCGTCAATCAAATCAAATCATCAATTTTATTGTTCAATCCATTAAAACCGTGTCGTCTAACCTCTCAAACCTTCTAGATTGGTGTGGGATAGAACGAATTGGCATGGTTTAGTTTGGCAGATTGTGCGGTTTTTTGCACATCTCTATGGCTGGTAGGGGAAATTCCATTAGAGATGGTTACGTGTTGGGCACCCATTGGTGGTGATGGTGATAGGTAACCTCAGAGGGTAATGTTGCAATGGCCGACCCAAAGACGTCTCAAACGAGAACGGCATTTTCCCACCAAGTCCAGCTAAAAATGGCATCTGGACATGTAATCCAAGAGTGGCCGCCTCTTAAATTTAGAAAATACCTTCACTCGCCATTTACCAGGTGTGTCTCTCTCTCTGTCTCTGTCTCTCTCTCTCTCTCTCTCTATCTTCTTCCAGAAGCCGTGCTGCTATTTCTAGATGCATTTCCCTTTCCTGCATGGCCTCTCTCTCCTCGAACTCTAGAAGCCATCAACCATTAATGAAACAAAAAAAAACTTGACCAATTATCACTTTATGTAGACTCCAACAAACACTGTTCGAGAAAGAAATTACATTCCACTGCACCTTACGCTCAACCTCCCTCCCTCCACCAAAACCAGATATCAGTTTATATATATATACCCCATAGATCTGTTCTGGATCTAGAAGGCATTGATTAAGCAACCGTAGATTTCTTTTTTCTTTCTTCCTTTCATTTCTTTCCAAACACAATGGGAGATATCACCAAAGATGTTCATGACCCAGAAGAAGATGAAGCGGAGGAGGCACTATCTCTCTGCGACTTTCCGATCGACAAAGATGATACTAGTTGCTTTAAAGAATTCACCCAAAGCGATCGTCGATCCTCTTCTGAACCACCTGATTTCTTTGAGTTCTTGGGCGACCTGAGTTCCGAGATGTGCCCGGCCGACGACATCATCTTCTGCGGAAAACTCGTACCTTTCAAACACCCATCACCCACCCCAACTCACAACAACACTACCGCCACCACCACCACCACCACCACCACCACCACGAAAGATCACCAAAAACACACCGCGTTTCGCCGCCGATCTGAGTCCTTATCAGAAGCACAGACGCCTCGATCAAATAGTACCAAGAACCGCCTCATGAGGAGCAGTCGTTCTTTGGATTACCGGAAACTGCATCGCTCTTCCAGCTCAGAACCAGAATCTGACCGAAATTTGTCCGGTAAGAGTTTTGGAAAAGCCGATATATCAACTCCGAAGGTGCCGAAATCTCCGTGGTATCTGTTGATGTTCGGAATGGTGAAGCTTCCGCCGGAGATGGAGCTGAGAGATATCAAGAACCGGCAAGTTCGCCAGAATCCGGCGTCATTGATCCCGGCGGTGGAATCCGGCAGGAAGGCAGCGGTTAACCGGAGCGGCGGGAAGGGTGGTTCTTGGGGGCTGCTAAAAGTTCTGAGCTGCAAGGACCCTGCTAGTGTTGCTGTAACGGCGTCGTTTGGGTGCATTCCGCAGGTGTGATGTGCACAACAATAGCACGTGCCTCTAGCTATTCGGCACAAAATCCACTTTTGGGACGAAAATACCCTGCACGTTTTGCCGCACCACGCTACTTACAGGTAACATGTATGAGGAGGGGTAAATCGGTCTCCAGGGAAGTGGGAGATTGCTTTTGACTAAAGGTTACTACATAATTATGTCGTTTAACGTAGAAGGAAGGAAAGTGTAGTTCTGGGGATAATTGCTGATGGTGTCCTTCTCAGTGCTGGAGAAGGCTTTGTCCCTCGTCAGCCATAGAAATGAGTGAATGAAGATCACGGGGATCTCGACAATGACCAAAACATCATAATTATTCTTATTTTTATTTTTATTTTGTGGCTAATGGACATAAATATCCTAGTTATTTATTAATGCGTAGAATATATATATGTCAGTTTGAGAGTATTGTGTTGAGGTTGGATGGTGATAATTTATTTTTATTTATTTAATTTGTAGAGGTTAATTGGATGGTTATTATTTAATTTACACTTTCATCATAACAAAAGAACAAAACAATACATTGATATTGCAACCATTCATTTGTAAATTAATGAAAGATAGTGAAGTGGTTGTTGTTGCAACCCATAAGCATAGTACATGCTGAAAATTTACTCAAGCTGGTGAAAAGGAAAAATATCATTTGTAGAGGCAAGATGATGGTAAGTTGAACTTTACCCCAATAAAAGGAAAAACAAAATTGTACATTGTTATGTCAATCACCCAACTCTGATGTTGAAAAAATAGAGGGCCAAATGAACCAAACATGATGGGGAAGTGGACAAGAGGAAATTGAGTTATTACGACTCATTACCCTAGGGAACTCACCCAAAGGATAAGAGTGTTAGTACAATGGAATCTATTAAAGAAACATAGAGCAAAGATAACAAGAAACCTTTCTTCTCAAAAGCCAAAGGTTAAACTTCTATTTATTATTATGAAAACTTGCTTTTAATTACGAGGTTAAGCACTTATATGAGCATTGGTATGAAACAACCTATCAGCCGTGCATAAGATGAATATTTAATCTAACGGTTGCAATTAATATAAAAATTGACATACATGACATGTAGGTGAAGAATAACTGCAACAGTAAGTTTAACGAAATATATATGAATCCATCAATATATATATATATATATATATATTGATGGGTATAAAAGTAAAATAACTTATAGCATACAACTATACAAGGTGTAAGTTGATCTTACCTCTTACCTTTGAGGAAGTTTTGAGCATACTTGTTTAAATCTTTATCACAACCACCACGAATTTACAATCATCCGCTTTCCCCCCACTTTTGGGAGGACTTCAAAAAGGTAAAAAAGAAGGGTTCGCCCCTTCCCTCCCCTTTTCCCTCCTTCCCCCATTCCCCTCAACCAAACACACACAACTATCCCTATCCCTCCCCTTTCCTTCCCTCCTCCTTTCCCCCCAACCAAACACAGGGTTATAAGGTTCCACATCATTGCATGCCATCACCTTATCATCATTACATGGACTAGTGGATGCAACCGTGTAGCCAAACAAGTGCTTCAAAATTTCACATTTATATATTGCAAATCTGTATTTTCGGATCAGCACAATCAGCATAGACAGTCTGTAGTAAATAGCCATAACTTTGTCTATAAAAATTGAAATCGCAAGTCCTTTGAAGCTTTAGAAACTAGACTTAATAGGCTTCGAAACCATATAAGGCTTGACAGCTGAATCATTCAAGCAAATTCATATTTTGACCAAGAACAAAGGCTATTTACAGAGTCTGCAGAATTCTAGTCCTTCTACTTTGAAAATTGTTTCAGATTAGTTGGCCTCGTTTTGCTTGCTTTAATTTATAAACTCTTGGTCATTACCTTTTTAATGCTATTAATTTTAAGTACATAAATATTTCTTTAATTATGGTTAGGTAGTATTTAAGTTATAGTCAAAATTTGTTTAGGTTTTTTTTCCACTTCTATCTTACTTGGAACTTGTGTTGTGAATTTAGGAAATGTTATCAGCTTTGGGAATCTACCAAGCTAAAATTTTGATTTGGTCAGATGTGGGAAAGCCTATAATTTTTGTCAACTCACGTTTCGATCTGTTTGTAAATAAAACTAAATAATTTAAAGCAATTGATGGGTATGATAACTTTCAATATCTGATGAACTTGATATATGACGCACATGACGTGCATAAAAAAAGTATCTAATCCAATGATAGATAATGTAAATTATGAATCCAACAAAAAGATATTGATGGTATAAGAGTAAAAAGTTTTACGTACACTTAGTATAATTTGATCCAACCTTATATATATACACAACATACACATCACACAATAATTTTGGCTAAAAAATAACTTTTATTTTATATGAAGCTGCGGTAGGAGTTCAAATTAATTTATTTGATATCAAAAGGAGAAAAGATCTATTGGATTTATTTGATATCATGCACGCTTATATCGCATTCATCAAGTTAAAATTATTTTCTTTTATAAGAACTCTAAGTCTCTAATCCAAGTAGAACTAATTGAAGCATATTTATCCATATTCAGTCTCGTAGTTCTAATGACGTAAATCTAATTCACTGTTCACTTACAAAGACATTTTTCTTTATAATTAAACAAATCCAAGTAACTCTCATTCATGGATCAGAACTTATTTCAATTTCATGGGACCATGATCAATCCTTAATCAGTTTTGTTTTATCTAAATTAAAGTTTCTAAAATGAACATAAAAATCAAATCTTTCTATTTTGACTTACTATGCTTAAATTTAAACTATGCAACTTTCAATATCCAAGTTAAATAAGAATTTCCAAAACTCTTTTTTTTTTCGATCACTTCAAACAAAAATAATTCTATCACAATTGAAAAAAGAACATAGGATAACCAAACAAATGAAAAAAAGCACCTCTAGAAACAATAAAAAATAGGATAGCTCCAAATGGGAAGTCATGAAAACTCAAACTCATCATAACAAAAAAAAAAAAAAAAAAAAAAAAAAAAACACAAAACTATACATTGATATTGCAACTATTTGATTTGTAAATTATTAGATGATAGTGAAGTGGCTGTTACGACTTGCATAATAAATGCTCAAAATTTACTCAAACTGAAAAGGAAAGATCATTTCTAGAGGTTGGATGATGGTATTTTGAACTTTATTACAAGGAAACAAAATGAAATTTTTCATTGTTATCTCAACCATACAATTTATAGACTAGTGAGTGATTGTAAATTGGTGGTGGTGGTGATAAAGACATGCTCAAAACTTCCTCAAAGGTAAGCGGTAGGATTAGCTTATACTTGTATGGTATAAGATTTTTTCCTAGCTGTTATACCCATCAATATTTTTTGTTGGATTCATATTTCGTCAAGCTTACTATTGGAGTAGATATTCCTCATCTACCTGTCATGCATGCCAAATTTTCTATTAATTACAACTATTAGATTAGGTATTCATTTTATGCACATCATTAAAGCTAAAATTTTCATTTGGTTGGATATAAGAAAGCATATAATTTGTTAAATCACATATATTTTTGTAAATAAAACTATAATTTAAAGCACTTCTGCTATTTCACTCGAGGACCAATTTTCGTTGAACCCAACAAGAAAAACTAGGTTATGGCAAGCTTCAGCTCTTCCAATCCCCAACCTCTTAGCTTCGTCCAAAACCGCTGTCGCCTTTATTTTGCATAATATCGGGCTAGGAACGTATCAATTGATATCAGAGCAGTCATTCTGGGATGGCTACACCACTGGAGATTATCAATTCATTGTGCGAATATTTTAAGAAGATGATTGGAATCCTTGATAAAGCTATTGAAAGGCAACAAGAAATGAGTGTAGGCTATACCAACATTTTGATGATGCTTAAAGAAATGAATCATCATGATGAAGAGAAATTGAATGATGAAAATGTTAATTTTTTTCCAGAAAAAAATTTTGTTGATCATGAAGATGAGTTTCATGTCATTGAAGAAGTTCCAAAAATCCATTATGACCCAAAGCTCTTGAGTATTGAAATGAGTTACAACACTTATTTCCTTCACGATGGAGCAAGGTGTCTAGATTTTCTAGATTCCTTCGCGTATTCCATTGAGTCAAGGTACCATATCGAGAAGATATCTTTGGTTCCAATTACATTCGCAACACTATTTGAAGATGGAGCTTTCTTCATCACAATTTTCTCATCCATAAAGAAAGGCAGTGGCATCAAATTGTCATTTATAAATTTATTTTATGGTGCTAGATCAAGCAAGATGTGGGATCTAGTTGGAATTTTTTTTCTCTTATATGTTGACCTTGAGGACAAGGTCGATTTCAAGGGGCATGGAATGATAAGTACCCAATAATATACTGAGAACATTGTAATACAATGGATGGCGCTCCATAATAATAAGTTACTATTATCTATTTTAGGTATTTATATTAATAAGTAATTATATATATTAGGTATTTGAATAAATAATTACTAGATTAGATTTGTTTGAATATTTAAATTAGGTAAGTAACAAGTTTGGTTTGATTTGTTTGAATTATGAGTTTTTATGTCATAAAAATGTAGATGTTATGGGTTCTTCTCCCATTCTCTATTTTTGTTTTATTTTGCATTATATTGGACTGGGAACGTGTCAATTGGTATTAGAGCTAGCCACCGTGTTGAGTATAGGATTGGACGTAGTATGGGATGCAACTCTTTGTAGTCAATTGCCGCAAAAGGAGCGACCTATAAGCTGGATTAAGGTGACTTAGTATTGTGTATGGGCATAGTACTATCTCATTGAATACTGATAGATAAGTGAAGCCGCTAAAAACGAAATGACTACCACTAGGTTAGTGTCGCTAGAGTAGGCCGTCGTGGACATCGGCTACAGAAGCATAGTTGTATGTTACAATTCTAATGTCCCATATTGGTTAAGTTACGGGCTTGACTATGTGTATATTAGCTTTTAGGCACCCTCCCTTTGCAAGCCGATTTTTAAGGGTGAGTTCTATCCAGGGGTTCGTATCACCATCGTGTAGAACACTTCGTAAAGCTTCCTATAATCCGATTTGATAAAAGAAAAAGGCATTGGAAATGTGTGTAGAAGTAGATCTTCAAGAAATTTTGGTACCACTAACAACCTTAGTGTCATCAATGGTGCAAGCTGGCAAAATAGCCATTTTATGACCAATTTCGATCCTTTGTCTCCGATCTTAGTGCCAAAAATATTTTCATTTTGAATGGAGAACAAACCAACCATGAAAGTGCATCACATTTTGTCATTGAGGGCATTGAAGTCTGCTTCGCCTTTCTCTGAAACACCATCTTCGATGGCGATGAATGGTGTGCTTGGGTTTAGAAGGGTTGAGGTAGGCGTAAATGTGGTGGCTGCCGGTGAAGGAAGTGGAGGGCATGTAGGTGCCATTGAGGATGTTTTTCTTCTCGACTCTCGATGTGTCGAAAAGGACCGGGAAGGTGACGGTGTTAAGGAGGATGATGGCATTTGGGTTAGAGGAGATATATGAGCCTGGTGGCATGTTGGTTCTAAAGACTATAAAGTTGTATTTTTGCATTTGGGTTTGGAAGAATTTGTCTCAGCTTTGGTTGTAGAAGTAGTTGAAACAATCTTTTATTGGGCCGAAGAAGGAGAGGCCATAGTCATTGGGATTTTGTGGAGTGGGAGTTGAGGAAGTGGTGGTGAGGTTCTGGAGGGTGACCGGTGGTTTGCTGGAGAGGAGGAAAACATTGTTTGGTTAGGAATCAATGGGGAAAAATGGCAACTTATATAGAAAAGAAAACCGTGGTGAAGAGATGATTTTTAGTGCACATTTATTTCATAGTTAGACTAAGCCATGTGATGAAAGACAAATACCTTTAAGCTGCATTTGGGAACGTGGATTTAGATTTACAAATTCACTATTTGGATAAATTATTTTGAAGGAAGGATTTGAAATTATGGATTTCTAAAATCATTGTTTTATAATCTTATTTCCATACTAAAATTCAACCAAATGTACAGTTTGTCTTTCACGGAATGATAAATTTTCCTTGTAAAAAAAAAAAAAGTTTAAAAAATAATAATAAATAAATAAATAAATACACGCATGCGTATTCACAACCTCACACAACATTTGTGTAGTTCATATAAGGAAAAGATTCATTAAATATGGTCTTTATTAATTTTCTTACCATTGACTAGGCCTGGCAATCTAGGTGGGTTGAGTGAGTTTGGGTTGAGGCATAAATGGGTTGGGTTGGGTTTGGGTTGGGTCATTAATGGGTTATGTAATTTGTGCCATTAAAATGACTGTGCATACCCAAGACCAACCCGCAACTGACCTAATTTTGACCTAACCCAGATTTAAATCCAATTCACATTCCGACCTAACCCATTTTTTGACCCACCCCATTTTGTTCCTTTTTCTTTCCTCTCTCTCTCAACCTACAACAAACTCATGATTGTGGTAGATTGTTAAAAGGATGCCAAAAATAAATATATCAGGAAAAAAAAAAAAAAAAGAAACTAATGAGCTATGATTCTGTTACTCAGTGTCACATAGTAGATGTAAAAGTAAAGCACATAAGAAATTCATAAAGCTAAAGCACATAGAGAGGGAATGTGCCCAAGCACATATGGCATGACAAAAGCCCTCTTTTCATGCATAATGTGATCAATTATACAATAATATCCTGAACTAAGTTCTTAAGTGAAACATGCAACTGTCAAAACTTAAAATAAAGGAGTGAACAGTTATATAACTACATCGCATAAGGAATTCAGCAATATGACCCTCCCTAGCTAAGAAGTCCACACATTTGTTGCCCTCCCTAAAGGTGTTGCAACCTGCATTGCCACAGCTTAGCAACAGAGCCCTACATTACTCTATCAAAACTCCATCTGGATGGTCATCAGGGTCAGTTGGTAAAGCATCCTCATCAGAAGCCAAGACCTAACAATGGAGATGTCCAATTTTGAGCAAGAGCATTTTTGTGCAATAAGGATAAGAAACAAAAAAAAAAAAAAAAAAAGTATTAGTACAGGAGCTGAAATAATAATATATAAAAATGACTGCAAGTAAAGCCCAAATATTGAAATGTAAGAAACTTGATTGTGTTTCCTCGCAAATGGAGATGTAGCAAGTGAACAGTTGCTCACTAGATCTAGCGAGCAAAAATGGCAAGCCCGATGGAGAACATCTTTCACCGATCTTGATGGTTAAAAGCCAAGGGGACTGGATAGCTTGGAGATGCTCTCATCCTGATAAAAATAACATGCCATATTGCTTCAAAAAGCAAAGCCATGGTTATGTATGTACATCCATGATTACGTAGAGTAGACAAGATGATAAAAATGAAAGCAATTAATTTCCATTCAAATCAAACAAAACAATCAACTATAAACTTGGATTATATCCAAAAAATTATAAGGTATAAATTTTTTGAGAACCAATCCATTCCGTATATCACAAGCACTTTGTATTACATTTTTAAAATTTATATTCCTAACAAATACATCACTGGATTATGCAAAAGGTACTAGAAGCCAATTTCTATATATATAAGTAAAAGCCTATACCTGTTGAAAGTTATTATTGTTAAGCATGTTAGTGGCGAACACAGTTTGATCCCCTTGCTCATCCATGGGCTTAATTGGACCCTTATTTATCCTCACAGAGTTTTTACAGAAATTTCATCAAACACCTAAAGTGTATACTGAATTTGTCATTACGAGTGTCCAATAACTTAGCTTCGATACCAGTATCAATGTTAGTAAAAGTTGTTTTACATCTAGGTTAGATGACAATGCAAGTAATAAGCTTAACCATGATAGAGGATGATAAATTTTCAAGATCATGTTGAACCCATTCAAGCCAAAAGTTCAACAACAGCAAACATATTTGAATCTCATAACCCACCGTTTCTCACTACCCATTGATCACTAATCACACCAAAAGGGCAATTTGCAAACAAAGTAAGAAAGAAGTAAACCCTTTGCAAGTAGAGGAAGATAAGTAATGATTGAATCTTCAAATTGAGAAATTTACACACAAATAGAAGAGAACCTAGCGTTAGAAACTTACTATATGTGTCGTCGTCGTCGTCGCCGTTTTCGTCACCGTAGCCATCGCTGTTGTTGTTGTCGTCATCATCGCTGCTGCCCTAGTCAGCCATTAAGGTAGGCGAGGTATACAGGAGAGAGAGTTGAGACTTTAAAGGAGTATAGTGAGAATGTGAGGAATGACCTCCCTAACATTGTCAATTTAGAGAATGTCGGGAATGAAGGTTGGGCATCGAGGTTAATCGGAACGTGGCTTTGTTGGGATGGATTTGTGAATAACGTCTATCAGGTGTTATTTCAAATCCCTCGATTTGGAGCTCTCAAATCCGTTGGTGAATTTGCCCAAAATCCAAATCCTAAACTTTTTAAAGCATCTAAACAAGGGATTTGGATTTGGGGTCCCCCCAAATCCGTGTTCCCAAATGTACCCTTAAATTCTATGTATTCATCCAGTTTGGTAAAAAATTGAGCATATTAAAATTCTTAATCTCAAACGAAGCCTCGGTTTTGATGATAAATACTATTGGATGGGAATGAATTGAAAGAAAGTTATTTTCTCTTAATGAGGTCCAGTTAACTAAGCAGGGTAAAGAGAATGTTATTTTCTCATTCTTTTCTCTTAATGAGGTTTTCTTATCTTTTTTCGATTTCTTTTAATCCATACAAAACAATAAAGCAGCCATAAAAGAAAGAAAAATAATTCACTTCATAGAAATGAAATGAATAGAAATTGAATTCATTTCTCTTTATTCAGTTTGGTATGGAGGAAGTTTAAAGTGAAAGAATTCAATTAGGTTTTTTATTCTTCTTATAACTCTTTTAATAAATCAAATTCATTTGAAATTCCACTCCTTTGGGCTGGATTTCAGTACATGTTTCAAAATCCCATCAAATTCCTTTTAATTCATTTTCCATTATAAATCTTTCCATTTTAAATTTCATTCCCTCTAAATCCCTCCATTCTAAACACAATGGGTGGGAATGACCTTTTCTCTTGATTTGGAAAAGAATGACTATTTCTTTCTGAGGAGGAATAAACCCCCCACAACAATATGGTGATTCCATTCATTAAACCTACCAAATGATTACTTGTTTTAAAAGTAATACAATCGTTCCACTCCCAATGCCATTCACACATAACAAAAGCAATCTTATGATGCGTTTGGCTGAGGAATTTGCAAGAAGGGATTGAGCTAAGATAAGATTTCAATGTCATTCGCTTTTACTGTTGTCACTATAATTTGACAATAAAATCCCATATTAACCCAAATCCTTCCGGCAAATCTCTCGTTCAAACGCACTATTAAATTTTGAACCAAACTCAATTTGTACTTCTTTGCCCATTACATTCTTATCACTCACGGTTCTTATAGAATGCGTCATATCAAAGCCTTGTATAACATTTTGGATTGTAAACACCATGCTAATGAAGTCCACCTTCTCGATAGCTCTCACTCTAGCAATGGGTAGTCTTCTTTTCTTTTGGGACAATTCATACTCTACTCCAGGTAAGCCTTTTTGTCACCTGAAACCTTGTAAGTGAAACCAACTTTGTGTTTTTTTTTGGGTGTCTGGTGGTATCAGTCCTTGTGCTAAGCTCTCATATATGTTGTGTTTTTTTTTTTGGTGGCTGGGTGGGGCAGGTGTTTTTGTTGTACTATGGAGTTGGTTGTGTGGTAACTTATCTTTGTATCTTTCTCTTCTTAGCTCCTTGCTGAGAAGTGATTTTAATAATATATAATTTCTTCTTTGCTGATTAAAAAAAAAAAAAATCTTGATCAATACACCAAAATCCCTAAGATTTATAGAATACTTCAAATCAAAGCATATGACATTTAGGATCGTAATAGAAACTGATTGCATGCATGTCTTTATACAACATAATGGATCTAATAATTGCTCAAATGGGTTAGTTCAAATTATCCCTCACATAATTTTTCATTGAGCAAATGAAAATTTTGTAAGACTTGAATATTTTTGCAATAAACTCATTCTAAATGCATGGAGTCATTTTCTTAAAACTGTAGCTGAGGATTCAGCCTTCTAAACCAGGCAAATGTAACAAGGCTGTTGATAGTGTTGATAGTGTGGCAAAGTTTGCTTGTAAGCTAGTTGACTTTCAAGTAGGACTGAAATTTGGTCCGAGCCAGAGAAAAATTTGGACCAAACCGAATTATTTCAGTCTTACAAAATCTAAACTGGAACCGAATCGGAAAAAACGGTCGAGTTCTCAGTTTGTTTTTTTTTTTTTTTTTTTGGGTAAAAAATAAAATATTATTGAATAAGTATTATTATTCATCGAATAATACTTATATATGGAGTATTAATATTAATATTAACATATATATATATATAGAAAAATGACAAAGGAGCCGAATTGTACAAGGACGAAAAGTGAGCCGACTACATATATTGACGATCGTACCCTCTTACCAAAAAAAAACACATATCTCTATCTCCAGATATTTCTCTAAATCTCCTTTTCTCTCTCTCTCTCTCTCTCTCTCTCTCTCTGCCTTCTCTTCTCACACACTACAACCCAGAAGCTCCTCCCTCCTCTTTTTCCCCTTCTTGCTATCTCTCTATCTTATCTAAAGATCTACCATTCTCTCACTCTATGTTTATGTACGAACACCCTCACATTCCAAAAAATTTTCTTTCTCCTTTCTTTCCCACTTTTTTTCTTCATTCCCCCCAACCAAAACCATGGAAGGCAACGGAATCATGAGAGCAGCAGGGAACTGGGGAAGGTTGCATGCCGAAATCAGAGTCATCTAAAGGTCGGCTATGGGCTTTGTTTCTGGCGACAAGCATCACGCCCTTCTACCTTCAACCACTAGCTTTTCCATCTCCTCCATAGATTTGCGCAAGTGATGCTCAGATCTTTGCCATTAACCACTAGTTTCTCTTTCTCCACCAATTATCTTCTTCTTCTCTTCTTCCTTTTTTTTTTGGTTTCTGGCTGCGTCAAGTTGTTGTTGTTGTTGTTTTTTTTTTTTTTTAAACTCAAGATAATTATCTCAAAACTCAAGATAATTATTGTGAAAATCCTATATAATTAACTACAAAATCAAGATAAAATTCTAGTTTTTCACAAAATAACTTCTTTTTATCTCAATTTTTCCAATTGCTTTTTTTAAAAAAAAATTTAAAATCTTGACTTTTGTGTTGCTGGTTGCATAATTTCTTATCTTTCATTTTCTAGATAATTTCTAAATAATTATCTTAATTATCTAGATAATTATATTTCATGCTTTTTTGTCCTACTAGTTGGTTAAACTTGCTGATTTTATCTTGTTTTTCCTTTGATTTTTTGTTTTCCTTTTCTGGTTTGATAAGGTTATTTCAAACTCAGATAGTTGTTCTTATTTTTATTTTGTGCGTGATTCTCTATTCTTGATTTTGACCGGGATTTTTGGTTGGGTATTTAATAGGAATAGGAAAGTGGTTTTTTGGTCATTTTGGTCATTTTGGTATGAATGCACCAAATTCGTTAAGGATTGTTTTTTGTATCAACAAATAGGAGCCTGACTTGTCAGTCGGCCCTTTGGTCGGCATGTATGTTTCGGCATGGGTATCACTACCCATATATATATATATATATTTCGGAATTTGGGAATTTGGTCCGAGTCCGGTTTTGAAATCCCTTAAATTGGAACTAGACCAATTACTATTCGGATCGGGCCGGAACTGGACCAGACCGGTTCGGTCCTCGGGTCTACCCAAACTATGTTGCACCCCTACTTTCAAGCCTAGATTGAAATCCCCCAAGTTGGTTAATCTCGAATTTAGTGAAGGATTCTCCCTCCGTTTTGTATTGATGGTTTTTCTAATGGAATTTATCATATCTGTTGAAAAATAAAAAAATAAAAAATTCTTTCTTCCTTTCCTTTATAGTTTCTCTTCTTTAATTTGAATACGAACGCCCTTGTAGGACTGGGTAAGCATCTCACATGAGCCGTTAGGGGTATGGTTTAGGTCGAAACCTCAGCAAGAGTATGATTTAGGATACCCATAATAGTTAACTCAAAAAAAAAAAAAAAAAAACAAAAAAAGAAACAAAAGAATACGACGGAAGGAACCCGAAGTGAGTCGGCACCGTTTTGTGCAGTGCAACCCACTGATAAAAAATTCCTTTTTTTTAGGTTAATATTTCTTTGGCCAAATGAAGCCAGCCAGGGTTTTGGGGATTTTTAGGAAAGAGAATATTAGCGAAGAGCTTAGAAAGTTAGAATGGAGAGGCATTTTCGCTTATAAGAGAGAGAGAGAGAGAGAGAGAGGGGGGGGCAGAGTTGTGAGGGGACTCGTCGGTGCCGTGGGGAGTGGAGAGGGGTGTTTTCGGCATGTTACCAAACTTAACCTCCACCCATAATCAGCAGCTTTCCTTCTCCTGGAATTAGACTATAGGAAACCTTTTTTTTTTTTTTTTTTTTTTTTTTGTTTGGTATTGGTTCCAAATTAGCTAACTAAAAAGGAATTTTCCTAAGGTATTTTAATGGGTCAAATTCCAAAAGCAAAAGAGGCAACAGCATTACAGCAAACACTGAAACAGACCCCGCGCGGAGGAGAAAAAAAAAAAAAAAAAAAAAAAAAAAACTAACTTATTGTAATTCCTTTTATTTGATAGCTTTCAGAAAAGGTACATATATGGCTTCCAAAACATTGCCAAGCTACCCCATTACCAATTTCCGAACATGGCCTAGTTATGGCATTATACCATACATTATACATCTAAATATGTCAAAGTAAGAACTAGGAAATAATGCTTTTGGTAATCAAGGAATTAATGGCAACAATCATACCCAACGTTCACTATATAAGAGAGATCTTTGTTCAGTTCTTGTCACACCATTTTTTTTTCTCAATTCAATTCGTAGTTTGAGTTTCAGTATATTTCGCAATGAGTGAAGATTTTGGTTACCCACTTGGAGAATTTGATTCTCAAATTGGAAGAGAGAGTGATGGTAAGATGGAAGCAATGTTTGGAAAAAACGATTGGCCCATTACTTATGAAATTGAGGAGGATGACATAATGTTGGGTGAAATTGCTTTCGATGAGTCTGAAATTGATGAGCTAATTCTTAAAGAATTGAAGCAGACGGATCTTAAGAAATTAAAGGTGGGGAAGGACATAGATATCTGTGTCTATGATGATGACACTAGAGAGCGATACGATATGACGTTTTATGTATTTGATGAGGATCAGTATTATATTCAAGGCATCGAGGAATTGTTTCAAAAATATAATCTCGCACCCGGACATCGCATTGGATTCAGATACGAGGCCCATTTTGCAATGTGGATCTTCAAAGTTTTAGACAATTAGAGGTAATCAAAATAGAATAGCCTCTCCTTTGTTTTTTTTAACTCTTTTGTGTCTTTTAATTTGATTTTATTTTTAATCTTTAGATTATAATTATTTTTTAAAACTATTCATTGTGTAGGAGGAGTTTTGCCATCAAAGCCTCTTTGAAGGAGAATAGTTCGTTAGTGGGATGAAAAACTGGTGGAGAGATTGAATGAGGGTCAACCTTTTCATGGGGAATAGCTACGTATAGAATAAAAAGTTCTTTAGTAGGATGATAAATTAGTAGATTGATTGAATGAGGATCTCTAGTTTTTCTTACTCAAGAGGCCTCTTATTTATGTAACTCATAGTCTTTTATTGCTATTATTATTTTAATTAAGTATCGCTTGATGTTGAACCTTTTTCGTGAAGATTTTATTTTCTACCCATGGACTTATCCGACTTGTGGCATATTTTCTTTGTGAAGACTAACATGTGGACCTCATCTGTCAATGATCTTTGGGTCTAATTGTTTGTCCTGTAAAAACGTATGTAAGTGTGTGTTCTACTATCGTTTTACCAAAAAATTTTAAAAAATATAATATGGACCTCTCACGAAACAATTAATCTAACAAAGTAATCACTGTTAAATAATTGGGTAGTGTTCAGACGAACACCCGTGGCCTAAAGAACAAAAGTGTCCTTATCTCATTTGTATACCCCTGTAAATCACTGTTAAACAAAAGCCCCACAAAAAGTGCCCTTATCGTTTGGCCAAAATATTTAAAAATTTTAAAATATATTAAACCAAACCTTATTCCCGAGTTCCAACTATATGAGGCTGACTAACCTTAAATTCTATGTATTCATCTACTTTGGTAAAAATTTGAATTTTTTAATGAAGGGCTGCTTTTATTTTGTCTTAATTTGGATGAAATTTTTTGTAGTTGTTGGTTTTTTTTTTTTTTTTCTTCAGATTACTTGAAAACTTTTTGAATGATTAAGAAAGTAAAAAGCTAAAAATTAAAATTTTGACAAATTCGGATTCAATTGCGATTTTTAATTTGACATTGACTTAACAGTTGACACCCTGCCTCTGCATCATGCATGATTCCAATTATTCACTCATGCTTCAAAGGGGACCCTTGTTTTAAGCAGTGATAATAGCATAATAAATATTACACTTGATCTTCTTACATGTTACCAAAAAAAAAGAGAAAAACAACAACACTACTCTTGATCTCTCTCTATTATTTTTTATGTCCTTGAGAGACTCTAAATATGCCCATCCTACATCGATGCCATGCCTTGGCTTAGCTCTCGAGTAGTAAAATTCTAATCAAACTATTTTTAACGGCAAACAAATCTCAAGCCTCAAGATATGTTTTTCTTTTGTTTTCTTTTTTGGAGACTTTGGCCATAAGTCCATAAAATAAGACTCATGTAGGCATAAATCCTTTCTAAAATCTTATACGGCCTAAAGTCTACTAATATATGGAAGGACAAAAATACCCATAGATGTTCTCAAACAAGCTACAAACCTAGATATGATTATTGCTTCATAAATAACGGTAACATTAAAGGCATTGATTTTTATGGAATCTTCTCAACAAAACTATTTTGTAATTAAAGCGATTTCACTCTAATGTCTCCATCCATGTTATGTATAACACAAATTAGAGTTTTTTTAAGAAGTAAACTTCCAACGAAGAAGACGACTACTGTCAAATATGAATGCCATGAAAACTTAGAAAACCTAGGGAGAAAAAAACATATTTTTCCAAAGAATGGAGAAAAAACGTTAGTAGACCATCATTGAATTCTATTTTTTTTAAACAATTTTGTAGAACATGGGAAAGAAATATTATTACTTTTACAGTTTTAAATAGTTACAAGGTTGTTTCTAATTAGGATTTAAAATCTTAAACAAATTTTGTTGTTAAAAAACAAATTCGTTTTGGGGTATTGAAAACAATTACACTAGAATGCATATCGGAGCAAATAGTTACATATTTTTTAGCTGTGACTTTTGTTTGTTAAGGCATTAGAATGCCATCGGAACAAGTAGTTACATAATTATGATATTACGTAACTATTTTTCTAGCAGAGTTTATCAGCAAACAATTAATCATGCGTGATGCATGTGCTTATCAAATGATTACCTATTTTAAGTAATGCAATTGTTCCACTCCCAATGGGTTCGCACATAACAAAAGCAGCAGCCTTATAATGTGTTTGAATGAGAGATTTGTAAGATAAATTTAAAATACGACGAGATTTTAACCTCATTCACTTATATTGTTGTTTATCATAATTTGACATTGAAATCCCGTATTAGCCCATATCTTTCCAGCAAATCCCTCCTCCAAACGCGATATTAAAGTTTGAACCAAACTCGTTTGGCGCTTCTTTGCACATTACGTTCTTATCACTCACCGTTCTTCACAGATCCACACCCAAGAGCAGGAGATGACCCCAGAAAATCTCCTTCACGGTCCCCTCACCACCCAAAAGTGCACCTTTGGCTGTCCCATCATCGATCGCTGCCTCGGCGGTGGCATCCCCATTAACTCCATAACAGAGCTCGTCGCCGAGAGCGGTTGCGGCAAAACCCAACTCTGCCTCCAACTCCTCCTCTCCGCTCAGCTACCTGTCTCCCATGGCGGCCTCGCCGCCTCCTCTCTCTACATTCACTCCGAATTCCCATTCCCATTTCGCCGCCTCCAGCAATTGTCCCACGTTCGCTCTAGTCTTTTCGCCTCCAACTCCAAGGATAACCCTTGTGATAACATATTTGTTCTTGGAGTACACTCTGCTGACCAACTGTTTGATCTATTGTCCAAGACAGATTCTCTTTTCACTAACCCGCCAACCGGAATGCCTGTCAAGTTAATTGTGATTGATTCGATTGCGGCCTTATTTCGATCTGAATTTGATAATACCCCGTGTGATCTTAAGAAGCGTTCATCGCTATTTTTCAAGATTTCTGGGAAGCTGAAGTCGCTGGCCAAGAGGTTTGGGCTGGCAGTTGTGGTCACAAACCAGGTGGTCGATTTGGTGGGATCGGATGGTGGAAATGGGCTCAGAGTTGGAAATTTGGGTTCTATGTGTTCATCTGGGAGAAGGGTTTCCCCAGCTTTGGGAATATCGTGGTCCAACTGTGTTAATTCGAGGTTGTTCTTGTCTAGAAATGAGGAGATTGTCGGTGAAGAGACTGGTTTGGTGGACAAGAGTGGAGGCGATTTCATAGCTAGACAAACAAGGAGGCAAATTCAGGTTGTTTTTGCACCTCATTTGCCCAAGTCATCTTGTGAATTTATGATCACGAGAGATGGGGTTTTTGGAGTTGACAGATAGTGATGTGCTTTTGGAAGAGATGGTATCAGGTGAAGGTGAAATACAGATTTTTGTGTGTTTTAGTTCATTTATTTAATTCAGGATTTTGAAAGAGCCGTGCAGTATGTTTTGCCTTCAAACTTTTTTCTCCATTTTTTGGTGTAAATTTCTTGGAAAAGAGACCATTTTGTTTTGGTTTTGTTTTGAAGTGTAAATTTATGAAATGATAGTACTAGATACCCTGCAGGCTGATGAAGTTGCTTAAATTTTTCTATATTACAGTCTCACAAATTTTTTTTCTATTTTTTCTTTAATATTTTATCCTTGGATGTTTGAAGTGAAAAAAAGGATGGGGTTAATGAAGAAGCTTTTTTTAAATCCTGAATCTTGTGGGCTTATAGAATGATTCAAATAAACCAATTCAAACCATTGACAAGATTGAGCAAGGGTTATTATTCTTATTTGATCTGACTATTCCCATTGGATATCACTTCCCAGCTGAAATTTTACACTTAAAGGGTTAACTTCGCCATGAATTAACTGTTTCATCCTTGGTAAGCGGATTCTCCTCAATTAGGTGTCGCTCCAACTCTCAATCCTTGAATTCTCGAAATTTCATGTTGGAAATAGATTTTTTCCTCCCCAATTCTTGATCAAAGGCACTCTTTCCATGCTCCCACCAATTCACCTTAAGATGAATATACACACATACATATGAAGCGGGATCAAATTACACATAATGTAAAACTTTTTACTCTTAAACAATTCAATGACTTTATAGTATTCGTATATCTCTAAGCCCTTCGTTGGTTTACATGCTTCTTCTTTATCTGTCATGTTCATCAAACATCAGGTTAGTTGAATTTTTATTTTTATTTTTTTATCAGAGCAGGTTAGCAGCTATCTTATGCACAAGTGCTTCAGATTAGAGTTTTATTTATAAAAATAATTGCAACTTTATGGATCAAATGCATACTAATATTTGATTTATGGGATATTTGGCATGTGTGACAAGCATGTGGGGATATTTAATCCAATGGTGGGCTTGACAGAATGTAGATCCTACAGAAACTTATTAAAGGCTGTAAGAGTAAGCTGTTTAACTAACATAATAATGAGACCATTGGATATAATGAGATCCAACAGTTTAAGAATTGTGTAAAATATCAATTGCATAAATTGTGTCCCTTGATTCTAAACCCATTTTTACATGTTTATATATTTGTCTGCACACACTTTAAAGATCTTTAAAATAGGAATGTTGGGAATTGAACTAGGTCATAAGAAACCTTGAACATAAGAAGTCACCTAATATGATTTGAATTCTTGTTATGCTAAATGATCTTTTTGAGTTATATCATATATATGTATACATGTACATACACACGTTTAATAGGAGTTCATACCTATATGCATATCTATGTCTTCTGGGCTCTAATGTATTGTAAAAATTGGCTCCCTTGAGCTCATGCTACTGCATCTCATTTGATGCTTTGGTTACTTAGGTTTCCAAATCAGTTTCCATAATATGTTCATGTTTGCTGTCATATTAGTGCAGGACTGGAAATTGTTTCTAATTGTTTTTGCAACATGATGTGAAGCATCTTGACCACCATGATTGATTGTATTTGTAAGATGTAACCAGCCCTGTTGCTATAATCTCATCATTTGCGATAATTTTGTAACAAGTGGAATATGTATGACCAAAATTTTCATCATTGTAGTGAAAAGAGTACTAAACATTTGGGCTAAAGGTTTTACCAACTTATTTGTCCAATATGAAGAAAGCATGCAGAATTGTAGACCATGGTAATTGGTTGAATCTATTTGTAGCAAATAATAATCTCTCTGTGTTGATGAATATTTGTGACAAATCTTCTTAACATTACAGTATCACCATGCTATATCCATAAAATAAAATAAAAAAGGACTTGGCATCTTATGTTCCCAACTTCCCATAAAACAAACCAGGCTAAGCATTGCTAAAAGAAGAAAAGGAAAAAAATGAAAGCCTAAGGCAAAATGTAATTAGGATCATCTAATGGTATAGAAAGTTTCTTTTATGGTTGTCAACTTAGTGTTTTTATTCCATTTAGGCTTGACTCGAGTTGGATGGTCCCAATTGAAGTTATGGGTTCAAAGATGTAGTTCTTCTACTGTGTAAATTCAATTTGTTAAAAACTTTGTTATCGATGTCTGTGGATATTGTATGAGTGAAAATTGTTTCTGTAGCTTTGCAGTGAACTAGTGCATCCCTTAGAAATGAAGTCAATTCAGAAATTGGAACATGTAGATGATAGTTAAAAGTTAACAGTACCCCATTTCGTCAATTTAACAATGATCCCTATAAATGCAACTTATAATATCTTTCAATTTCTATCCAATATATTATGGAATGATCTCCTTTGTATTGGAGATCCAAAAATCCCTAATTTCTTATCTTGTGATAAGAAAAGCGTACAGTTATGCAACAAAATAAATTGGTGCCACTAAGGATCAGCCTCAAAGCTTTCTTAGACTTTTGAAAAGCAATCAACTTCATGATTGTAGAACAGGTTAAAATTAATTTATTTGGACATGAAATATCGACTACCAGTCAAGGTTTAAAAGGAGCACTACCATAACATTTATTTGACTAGAATATAACTTCAGTCAAGCCTAAATAGAGTCAAAATACTGACTGCCAACCATTTTTCAAACCATCCATCCATTGAAGATGTCTTTCCAAAGAAACATCTTACTCCCTCAGAACTCACCAAAAGCATTCTTCATATTCTCTTCTATCTCACCTGCTCTCATCTCTTAACCCTGAATAGAGAAGATAAAATGGGTGGCAGCCGCCAGACATGGTTCAATCACCTATGACCTATCTAATCCTATCACATTGGAAACCTCATACGCTTCCCTTCTCTCATGGTCTTCTCTCCTTTTGACCCCTCGTATATTTTCTTTCCTTTGCATAATTGGAAATTTGGATCAGAGTGAAGTTGCCATTGCAAATTAATTTGGACTAGTTCCCTTGGGGAGCAAACTAGATGTACCAAAGGGTTGAGGGGTCATATATGGGTCCGAGGTTTGCCCAAAGGGTTTCCTCATTATTAAAAAAACTAGATGTAAGCTATCCACTAGATATAAATACACTTTTGATATCCTCATTAAAAAAGCCTTCAAATTTATTCAATTACCTGATGGTGTCACTACTTAGATATTACAAATTTGTGATCAGTCGAATCTCTGTTTTGGTGATTGAGATTAAATTAATAATATATACTGAATTCAAGGCATATCTCTTGCTGCCTTGCATAAAAAGTTGTAAATTATTACTTGGTGTAGGAATCGTCACTGTTGTTGGAATTTTTTCCCTTCAAGTTGAAATTATCTACATTCACATGCATAGCTTCATTTGATCTTGATCATTCATATTTATTTTGAGCACTTCTTCTACTCCCCCACCCCCACCACACCTCTTATTTATTTATTATTATTATTTTTTTACCTTTTCTAATTATGGTTTCAGTCTTGGTCAATAATTGTATCTCTCTACTACTGATGTAATGCTTGTATTTAGATGTCATCTTAGTTGCCTAGATTAGCTGATCGAGTCATATTGGAATCCTTCTAAACTAAACACTGTTCTGTTTTTTTGTATTTTATAGCAAAACTATTAGTCAAACGTGTGTTCAGGTTGCTGATTTTTATTTAACCTAGTATCTTTAGTTCATTAGATTGTTTGATGGCATGATTTTATACAATAACGTCTTATTTAGGTGAATAAATATTTTAAATGGTCTTTTTGTTATGAAACTCTTATAAATGAAGAGATTGATAGTCACTTTTTCTCCCTTTTGGGTCTAAGAGCTTAAAATTTACTTGATTCACAGTTTTTAGGGTCCTTGTCCTTGTGCTTGGAGAGTTAGTAGAACCCATTAAAGCATTGCATATCAGCCCTTAAATCCCATGTACCATCCCAATGAACCCCTAATAGAGCAACTCATTAATTTTCCCTTTATTCTTGAATCTTGAATGATGCAGTCATGTTCTTGGACTCCTCCAGCTGCTAACATGCTTCCACATGTTTTGTTTGCTTTTAACACTTGTAGAACCTACTTTCATGCATGTTATAATCTTTCCATTGATGTTTGACTTCAATGGGTATGACATTTTATGTTGCGTGTTGTGGGATCCCTTTGCATGTTTTACTTGACTGGGTATTTTGCCTGGTAGGATGCATGTAGGGCATTCTTCTTTGCTTTTTCTGGGATGCACATTCCATTTTCTTGTCATTTTGACATACCGAAGTATCTCTTTAGATTTTCGTTTTCAACAGGACAACAAAAATAGTTGCTGCCCACAATTTCCAGCAACAATTTTTGTTTTTTTTTTTGGAATTCCAACTAGTTCTTGTCTTCAACCTTAGGCTGTTCCTACCTTAATTCATCTATAAAAGGGGGTTGATTCTTTTCTTAATTCTACAAATATAATAATATGTGCCCTCTTGTTTGAGTTTTCATTATCTCATGGTTCGAGGAGGCTATTCGGTGCTCTTTTCCAAGTCAAATCGTTGTTTTGTAGTTTATAAGCTGCTGTGTGGAATCTAACTGGTTTCTTTACTAACATCTTGCACATTTTGCATGACCATGGTCTCAATATTTCTGGCTTCTGGACTTCATTTAGGGCTTGTTTGGTTGTCTAAATGGATTCATTATAATTTACATGGTACTGTAGGAACTAATCCATCTTTAGAATGGGATTGTTTTGAAAATTTTGAATCATCGCTTCAATCGGTGTTATGGGATCAATTTTTTAAAATTCACATAATGCCTTTGTTTTTAATTTTTACTCCTGGACTTGTTCACAAAATTATATCCAAATTGCAATGAAACAATTTAAGCCTAATGATCATGTCTGTAGTGCATTATATGTTGCGTAACAGGTCCCATTCATCTACCCTTCCCTGGGAGTTGATGACTATTCATAGCTATGACCTTGACACCAAAGAAGTGTTTGACCTAATGCTTTATTTTTGTCCTAGTTGATCCTAATTTGACATTAGAAGTATATTTTTTTTTCTGCAATAACCAAATATTTTTCTCTGTAAATACTGCATATTTGATTCCATCCATAAATCTGTACAAGAGGACATTTGAGTTTGGAGATCACATATTTGTTTACTTTACAGGTTATATCCTGGAAAAAGTAGAATGGTTGCATATAAATCAAGCTCTGATGTCTAAGTTTTCTGATGGATAGATTTTGTCTATTCCTTTCGAACCATTTTCTCACTGTGTCTGGTGGAAAGGTTTCATTCACCTTCCATCTCTCTATAGATTTAACTTGTAATCTCCTTTTGCTACATACCCTTAGGGTTTGTTTGGGCATCCAAATGAAAATTAAACAATCATCATGTGTTTTACATAGTTACATAGTATTGAAGGTAAACGTCCGTCACCTTGAATGAGAGACTATTTTAAAAAGTTGGAGTTACACTACAGTTGATTTTATATGATCAATTTTTAGAAATTCATGAAATGCCATTATCTTTAATTTATACTCTCATTTGTGATGATGGTCATCCAACTTTTTTAAGTAGTCTCTCATTCAAGGTGATGGACTTCCACCTTCAATACTATATGAAACACACTACAATTGTTTAATTTCCATTTAGATGACCAAACAGGCCCTTACTGATCAAATAGGAATCTTTCTTCTTCTTCAGGTTAAGAAGTGAAAGTTGGGGTTACCAGGAGATGATATATACACAATGTTCGATATAGGTTCCAAAAAAGATGATGAATTGGCTCCTCATAAGTATCCTGTGTTTCTTCTCAACAAACCGGTAATGGCTTACCCCCTCCCCCTCTCTCTCTCTTTCTCTCTCTCATGAATATGCTTACTGCATGTGTAACATGTTTAGTAATTTTGACATTGTTTGGAAGTCACCATAAAAAGTTTTGAAAAGAAAGAAAATTAACAAATTTTGAAAAGCTGAAAATGGTTTTTAAAATAGATGACTAATTTGAGTATTGGGGATCATATGCCTATTTGATTCTATTAACCACATGTTCCTTGATTATAGTTTTTGAAGTATTACAGTTCTAATACCCACCCTTGGGTGGCCCAGTTGGTAAAGGTGAACTTATGATTATGTGGTTAGGCGCATGATCATGGATTTGATTCCCCGCTAGGACAACCCAAGATTTAAGTGGGGGTTGTGGCGATGAGTTGTTGTGCTTGTCTCCCTGGGGATTTAGGTTCCATGAGTGGGTCCACAGGCCCTGCTGTGGGATGGTTCCCCCATTATAAGGAATAAAAAAAATAGTATTATAGTTCTGATACAACATAAAGATGATTTTGGAGCGTGCAGTCTCTATCACAACCTCACTAACAGTATGTATTTGGATGTAGGTAGCCACTTAAATTCATGGACTATGAAACAATTAAAATATCCAGTTGATGAGAATGTATCATCTATTTGCTAGGCTCTACCTTTGTTGGTCTTCATTCGCACTTGCATCCCAGATTTTGTTCCTGAGAAAGCATAAAATTAGCTAAATTATCCAAGGGGGGAAATTATCAGCAGTTGCCTTTGAAGTGCAGCGCAGTCTGAAATTCTGGGAAAAAAGAGGAGAACAATTACAGTAGCGCATGTGTAGTTTTTTATCAGCACCTTGCAGCATATAATGCAGTTTAAATTATAAGTACTTTTCGTTCAATTTCAGTTGCATTGTTGTTGCATAAGTCTCTGGAGCCATATCTTATCATTTCAATGTGAGAAAGATCAATGACAGCAGTGAATGTGCAGTTTTTTCTGCTGCAATAGCCTTCTAACAAAAGATAAAATATGGTTGCAAATGCTTTCCATAAAATCTAATGTAACATATTGATTCTAATCAAGTAATGGCACCTAACTAAATTCTCTTGTCGAGCATCCTAATTAGATCAAAATTCCCTCTTTTCAAGTCGATTCCTCATTAAACAATTCAACTTGAAGAAACCGTATGGTTGTTGGTGCATCATTTGGTTTAACAATCATCTAGTTACTTTGTATAACTAGATTTTGTGGGGTGCTAAAACTTAATAATTATCATTTTAGATCCCAAAACTTGATTTTTCTATGTGGTGTCGCAGATATTGCAGTTAACAGCTCCAAAGATTTCGTAAAGAAATTCCATATCCTGTTTTTTTTTTCTTCATATTTGGATCAGAGTCTAATAGTGAAACTGCTATCCACTTTGTTGAATGTCCACACAGGTTGTGTCCATCAACTCCAACGAATGATGGTCAATTGGTCAAGAATCTGCTCATATCTTATTGGGGCCTTAATTCAACAACTCCAAACATTTATATTTTCCCCTACTTCTTTTCTTCTTCTTTTTTTTTTTTTTTGGGGGGGGGGGGGGGGGGGGGGTGGGGGGGGTTGAGGGGATGGTTTGAAGTGGAATACCACAGCAAATCATGTGCCCTTTTGACATTTGGTGAGGGTAGGGAGGGAAACGGAGAACTATACGAAGGAGCAAACCTCCATCCTGTTTGATTGTTTACATGGCAAGGCTTTATTGCTCACTAAGACCATACTAGGGAGGGGGAGAGTGAAGTGTGAACCCATCTCATTAGTGTTTTTTTTTTTTTTTTTTTGGGGTTTTCAAAAATGAATATTCCAAACATGCTCCCACCGGAGTTTGGGCCAGGATATATAGCCCCGCACGATGCGCAGTTAGTTGGGACCCAGATCCATACAAACATGTCTTCTTAGATTAGGTTGTGATAAAAGTAGTGCCATGCCTCGGCCACGCATAAACAATTTGGTTGTTCGGGCTGGGAGATTTGGGAAGTCGATGATGTCAATAATATCGATAGTCAATGATTTGCTAGTAAACCATAGCATTAAAGACAATTACAGCATGCTTACCGAACAGAGCTAATTCCTTACATAAAATAAAATGAAAAACAGAGGTGGCGGTGTGGGTGGGCTTTTTTTTTTTTTTTGGGGGGGTGGGGGGGGGGGGAGGGGGAAGAATGTATGAAAAATACTTCTAGAGACAAAATTTTGGTCCCCAACGACACCACAACAGACAATCCCTATATGATTTCACATCTTGATTTTAAAACATACATTCATATTGGATCGTATACAACAATCAAATTTTGGGAGCTTGTGCTTAAGACTACATTAATACATTGTGTAAAGGAAATCTAAAAAGATAACCTATTCCTGTTGCCAATAGTGTTACTTGTGCTTAAGAGAGGTAGGCAGTTTAGCCTACTTTAAAAGACAGAACACTCTGATGCATAGATGTCAAGAGTCACAAGCCCCCTTGCAAATTTTCTTTGTCTCAAGCAAGCTCTAGTAACTGCAAACAAACACGATTGACTGTTAAAAGTGATCTTATTTAATCAAACATGACTAATAGAAAAAATGTAATATTCTTAGTTCTAAAAGTCCTTCAGGAGAAACAGTAATGCTAACACTTTGTTTTCTATTCTTATTTATTGACAAAGGGTATTTGGTGTTAGGATTTCGCAACAGTATAATCTTAGGTAATGTTTTGGCTACCATTGCAAAAATACTTTTCTTGCTTGTGACAGCTAAATCAGAGCAACATTTGCTTTCAAATGCAATTAGTACTTCTCAATGCTAACCAAAAGATGCCTTAGTTTTTGAGCTATTATCAATTAAATATTTTATTCCATATTTCCATCAATTCTCAGATCATACACTACTTTATTGTAACGTGTGTGTATTTAATCCATACTGCCTCTGATTTTAAATCAAAGAGTGATCAGGTGAGATCTTGCATTTATATCAATTCTGCATGGTCTAAATGAAAAGGAGAAAACATAGTCATTTAACAATCATGGCAAAAACTCCTGTAAATCATGCAGGTTAACTGTATGTTCCAGCAAATAGTGGCCAAAATCACTTCAAGGGGAGGGAGGGGGAAAGAAGCATGGAGGACAGGCCTTTCCCAAGCACCCTCTCTCTCTCTCTCTCTATTTCTGGTTCTAAGACAGTATGGCAGGATCTGATGACATACTGTTAAAATATGGTGTGCTGAAATGGAGGACAAAAAAAGGGACTAAAAGCCCTACATATAGTTTATTTTTCATTGTTTATTTTTCATTTCATTTTCTCTGTGATAAGTTTCAAAAGCTATAGAATACCTCTCATCTTGAGTTCGAGCAATAAAAATACAACCTGCTCTCAAGTTGAATAGAGTACGAAAGGCACTGCAAACAGGTAAAGAAAATTTTAGTATGGTTATCAGCTGATAAACCAAAACATTAGCCCATAAACACTTTGCAGATTTACATTCATCTCATGCAGACTTTGGCTTTCTTTTATCAAAAAATAATAAAATTTCAAGCCCCTTCCCCCCTTTCCCTAGTTGAAGTATAGGTCACTGTCAAGGCACCAACTCTAAACAAATTCTACCACGTACTTTTACTTGTTTTATGAAACATAACAGATTGTTTAAAGCAATTTTTTTGTGAAAACAGATATGCAAGCTTTACACTCTATAAATCACATATATATGAAATGGTACCTTCTGAATCTATCCATAAAATACATAGTACATACAAAGAATGATGCTAAAATGCAACCCAATGTGATATTACCTTCTTTTTTCATTTTTTTTTGTTGAAAAAAATCCTTATGAAACATTGGGTTGGAATAACCAATGTGATATTAAGAAAGATAATGCTAGTAACAATTTATTAACTACAATGAATCAATGGAATTATTCTTAGGGTGTATTGGAACAAAATTCAAGGAGGAAAAGCTTTTAATGTCCACAAGGGTATTATGCACTTTGCATGGTGAGCATGAGATTGCTTTACAATGCAATTTACTTGGATATCCCAGCAGAAGTGATTCTTAGAAAAGGTACGCACAATCTGCTTTCTGAATGAAGCTAAAAAATATAATCTCAAGAGAAGCATTTCCTAAACATTACCATCCAAGCACTTTCTACCTGGATTATTTTTTTTGAGTGGGACAATCCTTGAAAACAAGACACTTGTCCTATGCAAATACCACCCCCCCCCCCCCCCCCAGCTCTTTTACTTTTTCGGTTTTTATGATTAGAATCAGAATACCTATGTTGCATGGACTTGGGTGCAGGTGTGTATCGGGGTGTTGTATTCATCAAATTTCCAAATTTAAGATACAGGGACTAGGCATAAAAGTATTCGAAAACTGAATACGGGTACAGGGATATGTGTATGCATATGTATATACATAAATAATATAAGGTAATTTTGATGAAGGGTAAATTTGACAAGATTCTAATTTTATGGGGGTATTGTCATAAGTCATAACAATCAAATGTGTGGACCCAAATAATAATATTAAAATTTAGAAATATTTTAGAAGTAGAAAAAGTATGAGGTTTTAGTTCCAAAAATAGATAATTAAAGGGGAAACATAAGTCTCTCTTTCACAGAAACTCTAGAGATCTCTCACAAAGCTTTGTGATGGCATTTGACGACTCCTCTGCTGACCCCCTCCTCTGATGGAAACTTCAGTGCCTCTTCGGCACCCCTCTTCCAGCAATATCTCCAGTCCTCTCTCTCTCTCTCTCTCTCTCTCTCTCTCTCTCTCTCAACCCAGCCATTTCCAAATTGCAACTGATGTATATCCCATACCGGTACTTGTGTCGTGTTGTGTGCTCAAGTACTTTCGTGTCACATGGCGAGTTCGTGTAACAGAGCAGCCTACTATGTTTTGAATAGAGCACCCGTGTAACTCAAAGGAAAGATTAAGCAATCCCAAAGTAATGTGGCATGAGACATTGGTAGTTGCACGAATAAAGAAAAAAAGAGTAATTTCCAGACATCAGAGTGTGCCCCTATCATTTTATTGGTCATTAGAAGACACTCTTAATTTGAGTTGCTTTCAAACACGTACTTAATGTTCAAAATAACTTAAGAGATTAAAGCCACAATAAAATTGATTGAAAGAGAAATTTCTAAGAAAATCTTGCATTGGAAAACATGTGTAGAAGATCAAAAGAATGTAGACTTTTTTAGGTGGGTATAGAAAGGAAGCCTCAAATCTATGGTGCATGAAAAATTCAAGTACTCATATCCAACATGTTTGGGATACCAATACTCCACAGATACCGTTACGACTTCCAATCTTTCTTATGTTTGTATTAAAAAATATACATTCCTTGCATAAGGAAATAATTTATTAGCTCGTTAAGCTTCTAGCAATTTACAAGACCTAAAATTGTCTAACATAAACATTCCATGCAACTGACATTTTTTACTACTTTATCCAAATTATTATTGATGTCCAGGAGTTCTTTCTTTTTCCTTTTTCCCTTTTTTCCCCAAGACTGTCAGAATCTGACACACATACCAGCACCAATGCAATATTGAAAACTTTGCTAATGGTGCAATTGTCATTAATTATTAACAAGGTTCCAAAATATATATAGCTAACCCTAATAACAAAAAGATTAAAATACCCCTTATACATGTATGTACAAAGTAAACATCTAACATCACTTCATGTATGGAAATGAACACTCGTATCCTCTTGCAAACAAGCTGCTATATCTAAAGCAATACTAAGAATGTGATTGATAGTTGAATCCTAAATTCACAAATTCTCAAAACTGTTCGATACATTTAAATTGATCACCAATCCCTATTTTTATATGTCCTACCACATACAAGAAGGGATTTTAAATAAATAAATAAAAAGGAGGGGGGCCATTTGAAGGAAGCATAGACATGGTTTCATAAATGTTATAACATGAGAGAATTTCCCCTTTACAATAGTCCTTGGTAATTTTTTCTTGATAAAGGTCCTTGGTAATTGAATATTTAGAAGCTTAAGAAGATCAAAAGCTTACCAATCAAAAATATAGTTAGCATCAAAGCAAGCTTAAGTTGGACAGAACAACTAAACTGCAAGTGTCGCGAGCTATGCAGTTGTCTCTGAAACCCACCAACCCGTCCGGAGAGCTGCAGAACAGAAAACTTATAAAGCTTCCCCAGAAATCACCCAAGCAAAGCATGTATTTCTTTTTCATGATCAAATCACAAATAATGCTAATATTCTTTTGACCGCAACACTAGTAGAAGATGAGATAACAGACTAAAAAAAGTACTGCCCACCTTTTTATATTTAACAATTTATTTTGTATCAATTAATATTTGAAAAATCCATAAAACTAACCTGGTTGATCCAGTTAATCCCCCTCAAATGGATGAAATATGGTATACCTCCTTTTTCCTTAGGATGCTCTCCACACTTTTGCTTCCAGAAGACAGGCTTGGACCCCTTTTCCTTGGGGGTGGCCTCAATGTCTGACTTTAGTGTCTTCCTCTGCTCATCTTCATCAGCAATTACAATCTTCCAAGCACCAATATTTGGTGAACTCCAAGTTCTTCTAGAACCAGTAGCTCTATCTGCTTGACAGTTTATATCATCACTTCTTTCAAGAATTTCTTTTGCTTCTAGTTCTATTACAAACTTAGCATCCTTATTAATTGTAACGACATCTTTAAAACCATTTGCTTCATCAGGAATATCTATGTTGCAAGAAGTATCAGGACTGAGATCTACATCCTTTCTCTTATAAGGGCTCTCACGAAGAGAGCTTTTCTTGGAAGGTCCAAGCTCCATGCATTCATCCTTTGGTGCTTGTGAGGTTCCAGAAGTTCCAGAGAGAAACATAGCTAAATCGTCACATTCTTCTTGGTTTAGATTTACCCATCGAAGGGGTTGCTTACCTTCCTCATTAAAAGATTCCATTAATGCTGCCTCGACACGGGAGATTTGGTTTTCTATAGCAGCAACAAATTGTTTGTGCCTGGTTGTTGAATTATCATTGGAACGACTTCCATGGCTCAACCTGACAGCCCTATCAAACTCTTCCAACTGATTTAATAATCACAATCCAACAATAAAAAATTACCATTCACCGAAGAAAAAAAAAAAAAAAAAAAAAAAAAAAAAAAAAAAAAAAAAAAAAAAAAAAAAAAACCAACCAACCTAACAAACTTGTGAATCAATGGCAAAAAGCAAAACAGGGTTGCTCTAGTTTTCATTTATAAAATGCTAAAATTACTATCGAAAGAAATTTAAAAAGATAAATATGAAATGGTGAAATGGAAAAAAGAAGACTACCTGCCATTTTGCAGTACCTAAGGCAGTCTGCAGCTCTCTACGAAGTTCATCCAAATCCTCAGGTGTTAGCCCTTCTCTCCTCTCTCTTACCCAAGACCTGTATGCTGATTCCATTCTGGACCAAACAAAAAAAATAAAATAAAGAATTGAAAAACCAAAAAAGTAACAACAATAAACAAACAATCTAATAACAATAAATTTCTCCATAATGTTGATTGCAGAGAAAACAGAGGAAATCATCTGGTTATGTTTGACGATTTGGAAAATTAAATGATAAATGGTACTAGAGGCCCTATTACAATTGTATTTGCAGTACAAGAAGATAATTTTGTTGACCAATAGTTCTAAGCTTCACCAAAATTGAAGAAAGTAGATTTATTTTTTACCTTGGGATGCAAACTTCCAGGAAATAGAAAGGCAAGTTCATCCCAATTATGAAAAAAATTCTGCAATAAGATACCTAACCATTCTAAAAAATAATAGTTTGTACATCATCTAATTCGTGTATTTAGTTTCCAGGTTTTTTTATCCACATGAAACAAACAGAGCCAAATGAAAAATTGTAGTCTAACAAGTAACAACCATCCATCCCATTATATATTGGTGTTTTTCAGCCATGTTTCTCAGCAGCCAAACGAAGCATCAATTGCAATATCATTCAAATGCAAAAAAAAAAAAAAAAAAGGGAGGAAAAACCAACAATACCCGATAGGTGGGGAAAAAATTACACAGCAATTGAAAATGAATAACAAACGTGGAAAGTGTTATATTACCTAAACCATCAGTGAATTATATTTACCAAAACATTTCAAAGCAGTAAAACCAACCCAAAACCATACCTACCCACATCTCCAACACTTAAAAAATAAACACTTAAAACACACAGAACCAGAAAAATGCATACAAAGACAAATACAAAATCGAGAGCAAAAGGGCTACAAATCTAACAACAAGTATCAAATTTTTTCTTAACTCCAACCCAAAGTATTTGGTGACCCACATCACCAAAACTGACATATTGAAAGCTAAAAACAATCCAAACCCAGAAAACCGAAAGCAAAGACAAAACCGCAATTATAGTGAAGAAAAAAGGTTTCAAATTTAAGAGAAGCATATCAATGACTTGAAATCCAACCCAAAATAAAACATACCCACATCACAAAAACCTATAAAATAAAAGGATAATACATACATATCTGCCGATTCTTGAACCTCCTCTGCTGCAGAGAAGAAGACATCCTTTCTCCATAGATCAAAACTGTTTGCAACCAACATCTTCACCAACAACTATGTCACCGCCGCCACCAACAACGACAATCCTAAATCCGTCCGAGCGCAACACAATAAATATATATATATTTATGGAAAATTTATGCAGCTCGGACGGATGAATTACAGACGCTACGCTTCTCTTCTCTTCTCTTCTTTGCTAAGGAGAAGCAAAGAATGAGGAGAGAGAAAGAAAGCAGAGAAGAGAAGTACAAACTATTCTCCTCCCCCTTTTCTACCTCTGCATTTGTTGGGCTGTGTATACATTTCTGTCCTTTTCCATTCTATTTTATTTTTGAATATTTTGGGTAAATTGAGAGTTTCCATCTAATGTATTTGTGCTGCCAAACTACCACACCTGGCAGCTAATGGGGATTCGCCACGTCTAAGAAAGTAAAGGAAAAGAGGACCTCTTTTTGTGACGTGGGAAATGTTGGTTGGGTTAATTTAGGGTGTGGTCGAGTAAATTGGGGTGTACAGAGCATGTAAACTCGAAATGAAATGAATAAGGTCACAAGGAAAGGCGTCGGCGGTTGAAGAGAGAAAGGACAAGGTGTGGTGGACTGGTGGGTAATGGGCCATGTGGCCATTAGCCTACAGCCAGTGCATGTTTGTCATTGGACAGCCAACCACTTTTACGTGGGTCCCTATGGCCACCCAATATAAATACACTACTGGTTAGTATAATAAGCTAAATTTGCACGCTTTTGAGATTTTTTTTTTTTAATTTTTTTTATTTTATATATATTTTTTTTCATTAACAAGGGTGTTTGAAATTTTGGTCCGTTTAATCTGTTGGACACATGTAGCATCCCGTCTCATAAATACCAAACAATTATTAGACCTTTTAGTTACTAAGGTTTCAAATCCTTGTTTAATATTTCATGAAGTTTTGAACACTCTATATATGCATGCATGCTTTTAATATATAACATATCAATCTAAATATTTCTTTAGGGAGAATTTTAGATTTCATTTGGTTACAAGAAAATAATTACAGTTGAGTGCTATTTTTTATTAATCTCCTAATAAATGACTACTAACTTAACTAACAATAACTACTAATTGTAATTATTTTCCCCTAGGCCTACCAATCTAAAATTGCCCCTTTTTTATTGTTTGCTAAGAATAATCTATCAATTAATATTAATGTATGGATGATGATGAGGTAAGTACATGCTAATATGACTTATATCAATATCCGCGTTGAAGGTTGTACCTCATATATTAGTAGATTATTAGATACATTAGGTCAATATACGAAGTACAACCCTAATACATAGTGCTAATATAACTTATTTCATCCGTTCCTAAATTATTAGCCTACTTTCCTTTTTAGGATGCTTCAAAATTATTGTCACATTCCAAAAGTCAATGATCTTTTTATTTCATTTCCTAAAATACCCTTAAAAGTTTATTCTCTCTTTTCTAATGTTTTGTACGCTTGAGGGCAAAATTGGAATGTCAACACATATATATTGATGTGAAAATATTAAATAGGAGTTTCAAACGTGTTTTTTCAAAAGAGATAGTCAATTAGAAACCAAATAATATATCAATACATGTTGACTTGATCGAGACTGATCAATATATTATGTATGTTAATACTTAGCACGTTTATTATTTTTCAGCTGGTTTTGTACATAGGAGGTCAGTAATGGATGGACATATTACATGAGGATGGTGGTGAATAAAAAAACAAAAATAAGAAAGATAAAAAGCTAGTAGGAGTGGTGAAGAATATTGGGGAGGGAGGTGTTCGGCGGAAGAATAATAATTAAGAAATGGAGTTGGAGTGATGGATAAGGAAATAAACAAGGGAAGGAAAAACGTAACATCTTCCTAGTCACAAGTCACAACCACCGCTCTAACTACCCACAATTTTCCATATGAGAGATGCTCTAGCCTCACTGACTCACTACCTCACAGGCCTCTCAATGGAAATTGGATACAACACAAAGTGTATTTTATGGGTGGTTTCAACCTGTGTAATCTGCCTAATGGCATCTCTCATCCCAGTAAAAAAAATGAGGTTTGTGAAAATTTTAGTTTTAATTTCGCGTATGCTCTTCTATTATATTACCCAAAAAAAAAAAAAAAAATCCCTATGTAATCTGATCTCAATTTGAATTTTAAATGAGTTTGGATCATATTTAACTAGTAATCGAGCACACGCATTCATCTTTTCAAGTTTCCACTTCATCAGTGGAACTACTTTGTCAATTTCCGAGTTTTGTAAACCGCATGTGTGCATGTGGGAGAGAATTAAGGAGAAGCAGGTTGTGGTGGGTTTTTTAAAGTTGGTAAAATTAACAAATCGTCTCTTAGATTTATTAACTTATAATATTTTAGTATTTCCAAGTGCAATCCAACCACAAAGGGAATTGACTTTATATAGTAGTATAGATATGTAGTATGGGGTTAGAGGGGAAATGACTATTCAGTCATGGATAGAGGACCAAAAACTGCGGATTTACCCCTTAATTGAGCATAGGCAAACCTCCCAACTCATTCAAGTTACACTCCCAATCCCTAAAATAAATTATCGTTTCTATAAAAAGAACTGTACAACCAAGGATGAAACAGTTGATGGCATGATAGTCTAATAGTATTTGCTTCACTTGTAAAGTTAGTGATATTGGGTTCAAACTTACAAAAATGCATTAATACTTTTTTGTTGATATCAAAAAGATATAATGGCGTATGGATAGATTCTATCAATTGTAAAAAATAATAATAATAATAATATGGAGAAAAAAATGCCAAAGAGTGCTAGCAACTATAGCATAAGAAAAAGGGTTCCCATTTAAGACCAATTATTCAGGAACGGCAGCCACTAGTAGTCAGTGCCATTTATGTGGCGAGGAATTATTATGTGGTCTTTCAAATATGGTATAAATTAAAGTATAAACCACCCCATTTCCATCCTCACCCTAACAATTGGGCAGATGCTGGAATTTTCTCTTAAAGCCACCCCACCACCTTGAAAGAAATACCTTTTTAGAGCAATTCAAATCATGTGAAGCATTTTGGTGATACAGAGTCATTTTTTGCATTATTATAATGTAAAAATGCATTGTTATAGTGAAAATATATCACATAAAAAAAAGTAGCTGTTCAAATGCATGTGAGTCAGTTTTTTTGTCTCACCCACCTTTCCCTCCACCTCCAGCCATCATTTCTTCCAAATGATGATGTAACAAATTTGCCTCAAAGCCATTTCTTGAGACAAATATAATTCAAAATTTGTCTCAACCTATATTTATTTCACCAAATGCATCACCCGTTGGAGCACTTGTTTTTTACACATGAGGCAAATTTTAGGTTTGCCTCACGTTTTACCTAATCATTGGAGTTGCTCTTAAAGCATTTCCAGTGGTTTTGTGCTATTTTGTCTATGCTATTATTAATTTAGCATATGCTATAGTAACAAATGTTATACTTTGACACAATGTACTCTAATTGTGCAAGTGACACAATATGCAAGCAATTTTTTTGACACAAACACCATTCGCTCCTTTATTCTAACAATCTTTGTGTTATTTTATCATATGGGTGTGCCAAATATGGCACAAGTCTATTTTTTAGCACACCCTTTAGATCATCTCCAATGGTGTGCTATAACTTGATCACATTTTGTAGTAACTTGGTTACATTTGTAGTGACGAGTAATCATTTTATGGAAACTAGTCGGATTTGTACTAATTGGTAATCACAAAATGTGACCAAGTTATCAAAAATGCGAATAATTACTACTTTTGTATAGGTACCTCAAAATTTTTGTGGGTATAAGGAAAAGAAGGGATATAACAATACGGAATAGAGTAATTATAGAACGTTTATTTCCCTATTAATTATCAAATTCATCCCTATCTTAATAGGTAATTTATCATAAATAAACCCTCCCATAATATATTAATATATCTAATGAATATAAAGATATAAAAGGATACAATGGTAAATTGAGAAATAAGAGTCATCTCTCCCTCTTTCCTCCCCCACCCAAATTCAGTAACCCACTCTTCCATGATTTTTTCTTCTTGAGAATAATTAAGCTGTCTTCCTCATACACACATCACATGTGCCTTCACTTTTAATAGGAATACTTGTAAATTCAATTAATGAAGATAAAGAGAGAGGGAACCTTCGTTATAATATAATTTTCTTATTTCTTTCAAATAAATTTTTTATTTTCAAGATAAGAAATTAAAATAGTATAAAAAACTTGACCCCATTTTTTTTTTTTTAAAGTTAAATAACTAAATTTCATTAAACAGACAAATGTTTACATCTGGGAATAGCAAGACCTTGATAGTCCTCTAAAATTATATCTCATAACTTCCTAAGAAATCTATACTCATATACTAACATCATTATAACAATAACCTGAATTGGTAGTAATCACCCACTCTATTCACCTGCCTATAAATATGTCTACTATCAAAAGCTACTTGATCAAACTGAGCTAAGAGACACCTAATATCTTGAACAAAATTAGCTTTTACTTCAATGTTGTTGATAAGTGCCACAAATCGAATTGATTAACAGCAGCAAATCACCTTAAATTGAATCTTCCTAACTCATTTTTCAAGTGCTATAGAAAGATCATTATATAAAACAGTGCATTCTGCAAATAAGGACAAGGCATTAGCAAGCTTATAAGAAGCAGTGTATCATCATGAAGAACAAAGAGCTGACTTCAACTGATGCGCTTCAACCACGTTTACTGAAAAATAACTACAATGAAAGGGAGCACTGATTCTCTCACAATGAGGGTAGCCTCTCGCACATTTTCCCAACACTACAATGTTTACCACTTACTTCAAACGAGCTACCTGCAAATAACGACCTTGTTGGACGGAAGACAAGATAAGGAGATTCATTCTCAAATCCCCCCTAAAAAAAAAAGAAAAGAAAGAAGGGGGTGTGTGTTACCTAGGCTTTTGTTAAAACCCCTTGATCAATGGACCAACGGGGATGCACTTTTCATTTTTCTCATTCTGATAGTCTTTTTCAAATTATCATACTCCATGAGTCACATAGCTTGTCAATCAAAAAAAAAAAAAAAAAAGTCACATAGCTTGGATGATCATTATCTTGAAAGGTTCAGAGCTTTCAAAATCACACATCACATATCAATGAATTGATTGACACCTCAGAAAGATTCTGTAAAGACATACTAATAGTTATTTAGAGTCAAAACTGTACTAACCACAACATAAATTATTAGAAAATAATAATGTTTTGGCCTACTAAACCCAATTGGTAGGTAAAGTCAAATTCTGGCATCTCTATCTTATCCCGAGGATAAAGCCCTTTTCCCCCTACACCTTCCCCCAACCCACCCAATTTTTAGGGGAATTACGGCCATTCCTTGGTTTTCCTTTTGCTTTTCAATCGTTCAAGTCATATTAGTATTATTTTTTTATTCTTTTATTTTTTATTTTTTTTCTGTTGAGGTGGGTTATGGTGGGTTATCAGAAGATGACGATGATGATGACGATGAACTTTAACAAAAGAATAAGGAACAGTCGTGCAAAAGCGAATTATACTCCGTATTTCATTCCTCATTTTGCTTACACCAAATATTCGGAAAAAACAAAAAAATAAAATTCCACTATTTGGTGTGACACTGACAGGTCACTGAAATTGAAGCCTAATGTTGATAAAACAAGGTTATGAGATCACTGTCATATTCAGTCCAAAAAATAAAATTAAATAAATAAATAAAAACAAAGAAAAATATATCACTGTCAAATTTGGTTGGCCTCGTTAAAAAGGCAATGTGCTTTACCTAATTTTCATATTTGGTCTGTGTTAAAAACTCCTCCCCAAGGTTTGAAGTACAGAAGCCAGACGTAGCCCATCAGCTATGGGCTCTGGCTCTCATCAGTTGTGCATTTGTGCAATTCATTTTTTACCAACTTGCAACCAGCATGACATGAAGTTATAATTGAGGAGACAATCCTCCTTTGTAGATCTTTGAACTCCTCTGCTAGCTTCACATCCCAACTGGTATTTTTGCTGCAAAGACGACAGAAATCATTTTAAGAATAGGAATTTTCTGCCGTTTGAACTACAAATTATACAATAAATGCCTCTGGACTTGTTTTACCCGTCATCAAGTTCTGTGTTGCCAATACTTTCCATCATGTCCTCAAAGGTCGAACAGAGGTCTTGAAGAACTTCCATCTCAATTTCAAAGTTCGCCTGTGTCTGAAAAAATAAATAGAAATAAAATATGGAAAATTTAAGTTTAAGAAAAATTCTGAATCACTGAATCAGATTTATCAATCACAGCACAAAACAGGTTACGAAACATGTAAGTGCACTAAAGTCTCAGGAAAATGCAATTTAAGGTAAAACTTTTCGGAGTAGTACCCAGGGCTGTTGGTTTCTTGGACTAATGTATGAAAATTTAAACCAATTGCAAATGAAAAAGACTCATCAAACATGAAAAATAATAATAGAAAGAACGGTTACAAGGGTCTTATCATGTGGCATCAGACTCCTAGCTCTCCGCAAATGATCAAGTAAAGGAGCTGGCAACCCATAATAGAAGATCTCATGGTTTTTTGAGAGCCAAGTGCCCCGCACCATGTGAGTGGTCCAACTAGACATGGGGCAGCCCTCCTCAGAAAAATCAGCCTGGGCAGCATCAATATCTACATAGAACAGAACTAATAAATTATCATTAGAGCACCATGAAAGAGCCTGTGTAAATTCACAAGTACATATAACTCTTGAATCCAGATAGAATGTTCGGCATTCCTTAAACACATGCAAAGATGTGCAAGAAGTGAATGTAAAACAGCAACAAAATTACCCAGTGGAATGATATCATAAGGGTTGTCTCCTTGCGGTAAGAAACCATAGAAGGTAATGAGATGGGAACTAGAGAAGTTCCCATAGCTAAGATAACATTGTTCTCCTACACTGCATGGTCTTGATAGAGGGAATTTCAAGGAATTTGTCGCAGAATCTACTTTGCCATAGTGCATTATGTGTGGGTATAGCTGAAAAGGGAACACAAAACGAGAACATGATCAAGGAATATACTTCACTGATTGATTACAAGTTAGAAAAGAAGAAATCTCAGCATTTGTTGAAAAGACAACAAGAACTTTCATGAAATAGTTGTAATGACCAACCACTAAGTGGGCCACAATCTAGGAGCCAATACAAGACCAACATTTGTCCTGATTAAAATGATTGTAACCATCAAAACTATTAGTATCTTTGGTAGCAGAAATGTGGCAAACAATGGACAAAAGAAAATTGCAAAGATGGTTATCATCAAGTGATCATCTCCATTTAAGGCTGAGGACCAGTGGAATGGTGGCTCCAGTCCAAGAAATGTATGCATTTCCCAGGAAACTAGTGATAAACTGTCCTTGTGGTTCACCTTTGAGTACCTAAGATTTCTTCTCCCGCAATTCAACAGCTCAATTAAATGCCACCATCTTTGATAGTCCTAAGAGCCCATCTTAACCATCTGGACATCCAATAAGAGGGCTAAGGAAGGAAAGAAGAAAAATGACATACTGAATGATTAAGAAAGCCAGCAATAGGAATCAAGCATGTCCTCAGCTTTCCATCAGCGAACATAATTTTCATGCCATTTGAGTACCAGAGTTCACAAGCCCACAAGAACTGCTCCCATGTGTAGAGCTCAGGTGGAAATATAACAGGATGATCATCACATAGTGCAGGGAATAACAAATCATATTGGAAACGCAAGTGCTGCAATAAAATAGAGAACGAACCATATTCAGAATATGGTAAAATGTTTTTACTCAAGCAATGCCTATATAAAACTGAGTAAGTTACACAAGAAGAAATTCCATGAAGAAAGAGGTGAGGCGAAGTTTGGTACCCCAACAATTTGAACTTATTCAAATAAAAAATTTAAAAAATTTTTTTTTTTGAAAAATTCTATCTCCATCTATATGTTAGTGGTAGATCAAATATTCTAATATTTTCAATTTTATCCTTCCTAATTACTAGAATCTGTCTCGTCAAAGGCTCCAACTGGTATTAGGGGAAACTAGATTGCTTGTGATAAACTCCAAAGTCCCAATTACCATGTGTTCACGGCACAAGAAGATTGACACCATTGAATGATTGAAAACAAATTCTATACACTTCAAATCGATAGAAAGCTATGCTAAATGGACTCAGGTACAGGTGTGAGGTGCGGGTATGTGTCCAGGTGTCGGATTAGTCTACTTTTCAAAGATTTTTCACTATTTTGAAGTGTCGAGCAGAGTACCCACACCCATGTCACAAGTGTCCGACACGGGTACTTCTCACATTTTGAAGTGTCCGTGTAACATAGATGGAAAGTGACTTCCTCTTTTAAAATCCACTTTCCAAGAAAAGGGCTTGCTTTGTTCATATGTCATTTACTCCGTATTATGAAAGTGAGTCCATGACATTGTAAACTGCCACCATGAAACTAACAATACTTCCTTTAGCAGCATTGATACAATTATTTTCCATGATTCCAATGTCCATTAAAAGAAATGTGCATCCTAAATGTCAAAAGTGTCAAATCTTTATGAAGAGTAGAGTGGAAGGGGTTGACGACCTCTTTTGCTTGCACTATCTCTTCTAACAGCAAAGTTCCATCTAAAGCCATGATCGCATCAATTCCAAAGCTCAATCCTGTAGCATAGAATTAATAAAAACAATCACAAGAGAATTAATTTTAGCAGACAAGATATAACGAATATTTATTGCCTAGATACAAATACACCTGAAAACATTATATATATATATATATATATATATATATATATATATATATATAGGATGATGATTAGGTAAGCACGTGCTGACATAACTTATATCAATACTTGCATTGGGAGTTGTACCTTCTGCATTAGTGGGATATGAGGTACATTGGACCAATGCAAGGGGTACAACCCCCAATGCATGGTGTTGATATAACTTATATCAACACGTGCTGATGAGAACATAACCGTATATATATATATATATATATATATATATATATATATAGGATGATGATCAGGTAAGCACGTGTTAATATAACTTATATCAAAACCTGCATTGGGAGTTGTACCTTGTGCATTAGTGAGATGTGAGGTGCATTGAATCAATGCAAGGGGTACAACCCCCAATGCATAGTGCTAATGTAACTTACATCAGCACGTGCTGATGGGATCACCTCTGTATATATATATATATATATATAGATAGATAGATAGATAGATAGGATGATGTTCAAGTAAGCATGTGCTGATACATGTTGATATAACTTATATCAACACCCGAATTAGGAGTTGTACCTTATGCATTAGTGGGATATGAGGTACATTGGACCAATGCAAGGGGTACAAACCCTAATGCATGGTGCTGATATAACTTATATCAAAATACAGAGAAAACAGTTGGAAGAAGATTAAGCACCATTTCTATTTACACTAATTTTTCTTTTCAAAATTTTTTCTTCCGGAGTTTTCTTCTATTGTGTTTTTTTTTTTTTTTTTGGGTAGATAATTATGTTTGACAAAGTTAATTGTAAACAATAAAAACAATATCATATCACCACCAAATTATACTTTGACAACAATAACAAGATTTTTTTAAGAATATGTTAGTTCATAACTCTGAGCTCTTACCTCTTTTTTTCATGCTAGTAACGCTCAAAACCATTAAAGAAGTGTGCGAGAAGGAAAAGACTAATTCCTTCTGGGCACATCCCCCCTCCCCCCTCTCTTTTGTTCTTCTCTGTCTACTCTAAAATTCTCCTAAACTAGAAAACATCACCAAACCTAGGTTCCCTTGCAAGAACTAAGGCTTCTTCCTTAGATTCACTAGTCAATTCATCAACAGCTATATGTGATAATATGAGATGGGAAGACCACATATCGTACCTCCTGCTAGAAGTTTCAGCACAGGTCTCATGGAGCAAAGTAGATTCAGGACTCCATATCTACAAAACAAGATAATTGACTCCCAACCCTAGTTATCTCAAGGCCACTTTGACACCCATACACGTCAAATGAATGAGGACTGTTAAATAGGTTTTACGTATAAAATTATTTTCATATTTTCTATTGTATGACCATATGTACAATGTACATGGCTGATGGGAAGACATTCAATTCTCTCCCACAACTTCCAAATCCCTAGTTCACTTCCTTACATGGTATTAGAGTGAACCAATCCTAGCCTATTGTCATTCGCATAATAAACTAAAAATAAAAATCAATTATTATATCATCATCGTGGTCGAAGTATGTGGTTCATCATCATCGAAGCTAATCAATTGAGATCTTCCCTCACTAGAATTGTCATTGACGTCATTGTCTCCTTACAGATTGTCGTGAAAGAAATCCATTATTGGATTATTTGTACCTTCTGTTATTTTTTGTTGCTACAGTCGGTTATGGATCTCATAATTCATTTGTTGTTGTTGCTCATTGATCACTATTCTTCATGCAGTATCCTTCACCATTGCCTGCACTGTCTTGTTAGTCGATATAACCCCTCAAGATACAGCCATCATTAGTCCAAAAATCAATCCTTAGTCGATCTTCCTCGCCGTCGATATGTCTTCTCATCATCACAAGCCATTGTTAGTGATTGTTCATTGTTAGTCCTCAATCTATAGTTATCAAACCCAGCTCGGACATTAACCCGATCGAGAGGCCGGTTCACTGATTCAACTGTCAGGTCACCGGTTGGATCGATCTTATAATTTTTTTTTATAAAAAAATTAAAATAATTATTAAAAAAAAAGTGAAATCTTGGTAAAATAAAAAAGGGAAAATATGTATGATAATTTATAATAATAATAATAATAATGACATCATAAAAAAAAAAAAAACATTTATCATAGGATCTACTTGGTTTCTATTATTTGACTTTTATTTGATTTATGCATTTCGAAACTAATAAATAATATATGTAACATTATTTTACACAAGTGATGTGGCTGCTGTAGCGGTAGGCATGGCCTTCTTTTAACACTTCATCCTGTTGTTAAGTCCCGCAATTGACGTTTTGTGTTTATTTTAAAACAAATGATGTGTTGGCTTGTACATAGAATCGGCCCAACCAGTCCGATTTGCACCAGTTCACCTAAAATTTAGCCGATTTAATCCAGTTTGATGCATTTCAATAGCATACACGATCCAATTAGAAAACTGAACCGAACCACGGCCCAATTCACTGGTCCAGTCCAAGTTTTTTTTTTTTTTTTTAAATCATAGTCACTAATCATGTTCCTAGTTTTCACCAGGGTTGTTCCTCACATTGTTGCTGGGGTCATTCATCCCGTCGTTGCCAATAGTGCTCTAGCAAGGCTCACCCTTCTACAGCTATGGGTAAACACAACCACTAGACTATACGTAAATCTAGCTCAACAGGCCTTAAAATAGGTGGTGCTTGGGAACAAGGAGATACCCATAATAGCATGAGGCAAAAGACAAGTATTAATTTTGTGTTTATAGACACTGCTAAGGAGATTTATTATTGCTTCGTCTCCCTCAATAATCAAGCGTAGAAAACTTGAAATGGTTTGTGGATGGGCATACTGAGGTGGTAAAGAGAAGAGGTAGCGTTTCCTTCATTGGAGATTCTTCAATGAGGCTAAGGAGTTTCAAATGTCAAACAAGAGAAATGGTTATAGTGACTGCCTTATTCTTTCTCTCATATAGAAGTGGTAAAAATTTCTCCAACATTTTTCATGATGGGGACATGGGTGAGGGTTGGGATTTGCTCTTAAAGATCTTATGGGTTGGGATGTCGTTCAATCATCTCTGGAACAGCAAGCCATAAATAGGGTAGGGTTGGTTCAGGAAAGGATATCTTATAGAGAAGCAACAAAGGTTGCTCCTATGCCTCTTGATAATGGTTGTACAGTGCAAAATTAGAGGGACCACATCTTGATTATTCCATATAGAAAGGGGGTGGAGAAAAGGATGAATTATCTGAAGTTGTGTCTTGTGGACTAATTAGAAAGATTTGGGGGTTCGTTGAAAGATATCATGATCTAGTGTAATAGGGTCTGGGTTGTTCTTTCTGGGGTTAGGGTTCGATGATTGCAAACAATTTGTTTTTGTTTTGATTCCCATCAACTTGAGAAGCCCAAAAGGTTCTAGTGGAAGGATATAGGATGAAAGAAGGGATCTTGCTTGTGGTGAATTGATGTTCCTCTTACAAGCTGATAACTAGCTCGACGGTGTTGGAAAAGAAGGAAGAGAGGTGCATGCGAGTGGAACAACTATCGCTTCATTTGTGAAGTTACTCCTTGTTGCACTACATTGGTGACTTGTGTGGCGATTGACTAGCAAAGATGGGCAGAGGCATGGCAGTTATTGAAACTAGGGTGAAAAAGAGGGTGATGGGTCGTATGCCGAAGTTTGTTAGGGTGACGTTTAGAGGTTTGTCGTAGTCTTGTTGGAACTGAGATCACTGACTATCGACAAGTCTATTTTGGAGGGCTCGAGCTCAATCTCAAACAACAATGGCAGTTTAGGGATGAAGGTGGTTTTGGCAAGTGTGACCACATGTGATAAAGGGAAGGCAAAGGTGACACAAAAGGCAAGGGATCTTCACAAGTCTAAAGGGCGAAGTAGCTGGCATGGGCAGAAATTCACATGTGGGAAGGGGGGGGGGGGGGGGGACGGGTCGGAATAAGGGAGCTAGGGTTAGGTACAGTGACAAGTAGCATAGGCAACAAAAGGTGGATTTGAATTTCAAATCCTCAAGGAAGTGGGTAAGTTAGAGAAGTGAGGGAGTTGGGCCAAGGTCGATGTTGGGCCGAATGGAGTTGGGCAGATAGGCCATAGAGTGCTCAAGATTTTGAGTTCCTTGGGTGTTGTCCCTAAAAGAAATAGATTAGGCAATTGCAAACCGTGGGTTGAAATCCCTAGAACCACAATGGCCATGTGGAATACCTAGAGAGTCTGATCCCCACTATTAGGCTTACAAAGTGGGATCCTAGAGATTGCACCGACCCCTGCCAGTGACAGCTTCAGGATAGGTCCTTCTAGTTTGAGATGGTAATCCCGGTACGCATAATACAGCTGTAGTTACATTAACATTTATGCAATCATATATTCATGCATTCAATTACCAGCATATTATTTACTTGTGTGTGATCAACTGTCAGTTTCTTTGTATCATTAATTATGTGTAATCACCATTAATTTCTTCGTATTATTACTAGTGTTGATTTATTCATTTAATTCTGTAATGTTACTATATATTTCACTGTTGTAGTAGTGGTATTTTTGGCTAAGAAGAGAGTATCTGCTTTCTGGATTGTAAGACTCATTCCACTATTTAAAAACATTTTCAGTTGACGAGAACTGCTTGATGCGTTAGTTGATGTGGGTCTACTTATGTTCTTAGAGTTATTTATTTATTAATTAATTCACTACAGAGTAGTTGACATTGAGATTTAATTGTTAATTGTATTTGGAATATTGTTTGTAACTGTACTTCACACCCCGAGACTTATTGTTTTTATGGATTTTTAATTCATAGATTTTATTTAATTAAGGAGAGTTAATGTTTGTGATTATGTGGGGATGAGTATGCAGATGTATATGTGTGTTCACACAAGATAGTGAGATTCCGTTGAAAATCAGGATCACATCTCGACATCCATGAGCACATCAGCTTTTGTACCATGGATTTTCAGGGTGTGACACTCATTCACTGGTTATACACAAAGTGTACCGAGAGGTGTAATTTAACACCAATTCTCACTATAAAATTAAAGAAGTGACAAGTAACCTTTACAGCCTTACTAGAAGGAAGAAAGAAATAAAAATAAACTTCTTTGTTTTTTTTTGTCCATGAAATAAAAATAAACTTCATATTAGTTGCTAGTTCACTACTTGCTACTTGATACTTGTTAGCTACTAAATGCAATTCTGGAGAACACTAGATTTAGTTTAAGGAGTGAATACCTGTATTAAATACTTCTGGCAATGTATCAAAGTAAATCTTAAATTTTGAATTACGGCTGTGCTTCTCCCTCATGCTCCACAGTAATAACATTGTCTCGGAGGAAATGCCATCCATTTTTTCCAATATATGAAACTGCAACAAGATAAGTCAGAAATGATACCCAGGCCAATATTTTGATTCTTAGGATCATGGATGCCCCCTCAAGAATGTGATAAATTGACAGCATGGAATAGGAAGCATGAACTAAATTTACTTCATTAACAAACAAGATTTAACACAAGTAGATACCCACATATTTGAAAATGGGGAATGCAATTATCAAGACTATAGCCCCATGCATTTTATTTTCTTGAAAACCTTGTGAACGGTAAACCATTATCCTTTTTGTAGTGCCGCACTGCTTCCTAAGAGCACTGTGTCTATTTTTTTTTATTCTTCCTCAATTTTTGGGATTCCTCCTAGCAGATTTTTAACACTGGTAACTAAAATTTATCTCCTATTTGCCTCCTATTATCTTTGCCAGAAATAATGATTGACAGCTCCATCAGTTAGGTAACTAAAATGATTGACGGCTCCACTGGAAACATAAAGATTCTGGGTTGCCTTGCAAGCTTGCTAAATATATAGCCATGCAGTTTCATCATTGAACATTTTTATTGTTGGGCAAGTTCTTTAAATGGGTGGTATATTTTCTCTCCCAAGAAGATTTGTTTTATTTTATTTTTTTGGTGGCTTCTTGGAAACCCAGAATATTCTTAATTCCATTTACACATTTTTTCCAGAAGGATAAATTTAAGAGGGTTGAAGTTTAAGCATAGGAGGCAAAAAACATAAAAGAAGTTGGAAATACTTAAACTATAATTTGGAATGATAAAAAATACCATGTCAGATTTATGCACAAGATCCTCAGAAATGATGATAGACACAGGGACCTCCAAAGCAATGTCACCAACTTTCAGATCTTCCATCGCTATTGCTCCTCTTCCAGCTCGTTCAACATCTTTATGATTAATGAAGTATAAAAACTGTAAAAAATATTGAAAACTATCCTTCCCTTTTTATTATACATTACTTGGCTATTGCAAAAATCAATTCAGAGTTTACAGTTAAACTATGGTGTCCTCTAGATGCCTGATAAGCAACAAAAACACCATAACAAAAATCATAATGAAAAAGACTTACAAGTAATTTGCAACTTCGTTCTAACACCACTGTTTTCACCCCACTGTAGTAAACATTTTTCTCTGTCACAACTACAGTTTTCAACAATTTTAGTCTCTTCTTTGCACTTGTCCCCAAAGTCAAGAATCTTATCAACAGTTGCCTCCCGTAAATCTTGCAGGATATCCATTTCCATGTCTGTACTACTCGACAGTGAGGTATCAATGACTGAGAGGATTGAATTGAGAGCCTCAAGTTCATTCCTAGGGCTGTAATATTTCACCGGTGTCAATCCATCAACTTCATCAAAGTAAAGTTCTGCCTGCATTTCAACAAGCCCAATTCTTCATCATTAGTCATTTGAATCTATAGTGCAGCCTAGGGAATATCTGGCAATAGTCTTACTTGCGTCCTAATTTTGTTGTGCCACAAACAGTCCAAGAAAATTCCCAACTACAAGTTCAGAGAGCTATATACATTTTTCTCGCAAACCATGGGCCACATCTTTTGTAAAGTGACCCGCTACTTCCTTTGAATCTTTGAGACACATCCTTAGAGTGAAGACCATGTAATTTAGAAAGTAGAAATGCAGTTACCTCATTCAAGTGTATAATTCTTGCTCTCTGAAGAATTTTTTCTAAGGTAGCATACACCCAATTAGGACATGAGGAGCGTTCAAAGTATACACGTGCCTTGGGATCAAAACCCTTAATTTGCAGTAACTTCTGCAAGGGGAGAGAAAGCAAGAAGGATAACTAAAACAAGCATACCACATTAATGAATCTCAAATAGATTAAAAAAAATAATCGTTTAGGACCTGTTTGGTCATCCAAATAGGTATTAAATTATTATAGTGATTTTACATAATGTTTGAGGAACAAATCCATAATCATGAATTGTATTATTTAAAAAAGTCACTCATCATTCATCACCATATTTATTGGGTACATTGGGAGGGGTTCGAACCCCTAACCTATCCTACTCCTACCCTTTTCCCCACCCTCCCTCACTACTAGGCTAGTCCCAGTGGCTTCACTCATCACCATATTTGATGTTAAAGGATCAAACCTAAATAAATAAATATCATGGATTTGTGCCTCCAACACTATGTAAAATCTCTATAATAATTTAATTCTCATTTACACAAACAAACGTGCCCTTAATGTTCAACCTCCACTAAAAATTGTTCAAACAGAAACAGAAACACAATAACTACATGGATTTGTGCCTCCAACACTATGTAAAATCACTATAATCATTTAATTCTCATTTACACAAACAAATGTGCCATTAATGTTCAACCTCCACCAAACATTGTTCAAACAGAAACAGAAACACGATAATTACAAAATATATGTTTGTAATTATATCACAATAATTACAAAAAATATAGAAAAATTGGATTAAAATCTTATGGGATGGAATTATTTAATATCACAATCTGTTAATAAATACTCCTGTTAGTTAAATAGCTCAATTACTAAAAAGTTTGACACAAAAACCTTTTTGAACAATGAATGGCCATTTCTTATGTTAGTTATTGGTGTGCCCAGATTTTGGTATCCATTTCTGCACTTTAACGTACCGGAAGGCGGAAGCTGACTGGGGAAAAAAATTATTTATCCATATTTTATACTTTCCTCCAATTACACACTCACACTGCTCGAAAAGAGATGTAAAGGTTTGCACTCAACCTTACACACAGAGTGCAGGCATAAGACTATCCAAGCAAGAAGCCTATCGCCAGCTACATATCATAATATCCTCACATTACTTTAAAGCTACAATCAACTATGGTCAAGATTTATTAAGAAAATCTCATATATTAACAAAATTAAATAATGGGAAAAAAATTAAAAGATTGGCATTGTTAGAAAAAAACATTCTCACCTTCTTTCTCTCAAAGAGGGGGTCACTATCAGGAAGTTCAACAACTAATGAATAGTCATCATTTGTCTGGCCAATCTCATCAGATAAATGTAGCTGCAATGAACAAAACTTCATTAGTATTGACACTCTTATTTTTTTTAATTAAAAAAAAGAAAAGAAAGAGGAAATAATAACATAAACATGTCAGCATAATTTATTAATTAAATAGATATTTGAAAATTGAGTCAGTCATAGTCACATTGTTGGAAAAACACCACATCGCCCAAATATTGGGCTTGACATTGACATGACTTCATATACTTGTTTGTGCCCTCTACTTATTAGGCTTTTTAGTTGGAACCTTAACATGATATCAAAGCATGTAGTTCTTGGGACCATTTCATTTGTGAGCCCATAGTTGTTGTCCATGTGATAGGCACCTATAAGGCGTGCAAGCAAGGGGAGAGTGTTGGAAAAATACCACATCCCACATTGCCCAAATATTGGGCTTGACATTGACATGACTTCATATACCTGTTTAGGCCTTGCACTTAATAGCTTAGGCTCTTAGGTTGGCTCAATTCTCTTAAAGCCAATCTTTGATTTTGTTGTTGTTCTTAGGCCCAATCTTTGTTTTTGTTGTTATTCTTAGGCTTGTTTGTGTCTTATTAGGTTTGCACGTGAGGGGGAGTGTTGGGAAGATCCATATCCCACATTATCTAAGTATCGATTCTAAGATGACCTCATATACCTAGTTGGGCACTCCACCTAATAGCTTGGGCTATTAGGTTGAAAACTAAACATGATATCAAAGCATGTCGTTCTTAGGCCCATTTTGTTAGAGAGCCAGTATTTGTTGTTCACATGACAGGCCCATTCTTATCTTGTTAGGCCTACATGTGAGGGGAAGTGTTGGAAAGTATCACATCCCACATCCCACACAAGGACTTAAATATCGATATCGATGGATATATCGAGGGTCCAAAAACACGGATATATCGGATATATCGAAAATATCGATATTGATTTAGAGATATGGTGGATATTATTAGTTAAACACAAATATTTTTACGGAAACTTTGGGAATCAATGATTTAGATTCTAATACACAATTTAGAATCAAAAGATTGCAATTTAAATGTATATAATACAAGTACGTGTTGTATATTGTATAAAAGGTGTGACGCAGTGAGAAAATAAATAATAGAAATTTATGCAAATTCAACTTCTAAACGTCACATGAAATGAAAATGTGTAAATATATATCATTTATACAACAATAAATCAATACATCAATAAATTAATGACATATACTTACATTAGCACCACATAAAGCTTAGAGAAGCTGCCAAACCATCCTTGAATAATACTAATAATTTCAAATGTGTATAAATTAATGTCAATACTAACAAATTAATAATACTATAAAGTAATTCATGGTCTACACTAATAAATTAATAATACTATAGAGTAATAGCCTAATAGGTAATAGTTATAAAGGTGCTAATGGAGTAAAGGAGCTCGGTAAAGGGGGAAAGGGGTTTGGGTTCTTGTGGAGCTTGGAGAAGTTTCCAAAAAAGCCTTGAAAACTACTTCAAGAGGACATTAGGTGTGGGAAAAAAGGGAACAATAGTCATCACACTCAAATTTTAGTCTATTAGTCACATGGGTCGATATACCTCGATATGATTGATATTTTTCGATATACTTCGATATGTCGTTGATATTTCCATGATAAATGGTGGAAAAATGTCAATATTCTCAATATCTCGATATTGTCGATATTCTTCGATATATCGACAATACGTCGATATATCGAACGATATATTATCAAAATAATACCGATGCATGACTTCGTTTCGTTGCTTGTTGATACGGCAATATATCTTCAATAAATCGCCGATATTGACGATTTTTAAGACTATGATCCCAAATTGGTTAATTATAAAATTTGGCATGGCTACATATACTTATTTGGGCCCTCCACTTAACAACTTAGGCTTTTTGGTTGGAAACTTAACACACATATTTAAGTGTAGTTTATTTACACATACACATGCATGCGTGCACAGATAGAGACTTGTTAATGTGATCATACACTAAACACCATACAAAGTGATAACAGAAATTATATACTCCATAGCTTAGGTACTATGAAAACATCCAGTTACTATTTCATAATATTTTCTTCAATACTAATGCCTCTGTTTGGATCTTGGAAAGAGCAAGGGTAAGGAAAGGAAAATGAAAAAAAAATTGCCTAATGCCTATGAAAAGATGCCATTTTAAAGCAAATTGAAGCATTTTCCTTTCCTTTCCTTTCCTTTCCTTTCCCTCCTACTGTCCAAGATCCAAATGGAGTAGATAGAAATTAAAAGTTTTTTTTATTATATAATCTATAATTAATTCTACAATAACAAAATTAATAGCGAAAATTTTCAATTAAAAAGGTGAGAAAAGAAATTAACACTCAGTTTGAATTGACAGAAAATATTTCCTGAAAAATTTCTATGCAAACAAATTTTTTTCTTCAGGTCCATTATGATCATTTGAAGGATATAATATCCAACGCAACGGTTTTGCTTCCCCATTAAAAATATAGTCTTGTCAAACATCAAAACATAATATACAATAATATACAATGTAAAACCAATTATTATATATAACAGGAATTTTACACATTTGAAGCCCAAAAAAAAAAAAAAAAAAAAAAAAAAAAGCAAAACCCATACCAAGAAACTGGAAGAGAAAAAAAGACAGAGGAAGGAAAGAAAACTGCAAACCTTAAAGAGATAGATTCAAGTAAATAGACAGTAAAAATAAAACAATAGCCTTGTGTTTGGTCGCTGAGAAAACTCAGCAAAGAAAAAAAAAATTTAAATTTTTTGGTTTATGCTGTTCTGGTTTAAGCTAATAGTTGTATTCGGATAGGTTGAGTGGAGGTTTTACTTTTCCCGGATCCCATACCAAGAAAAAAAAATGAAAAAGGCAGCGTTTGGTTAACATTTTTTATTTAGTTTTTCTTGATTTTGAAAGCAAAAAATAGCATTTATTTTCTCTGCCCAATGCAATAAAAGCACTTCCTAAGAGTACAAATTAAGCTCAATTACAGTACAAGAAAACGAAATTGTAAGAACAGAAAGAATTTATTTATTAAAAAAAAAAAAAAAACGCGTGAAGTGAAGAATATAAACAGCAATAAGAAAGTAAGTACAGATGAAGAGCGACGGATTAAAATGAGATTAGGGTTTTACCTTATCACCCACCATTGAAGAACAGACTGAAGAAGTGAGTTTGAGTGGAAGAGACACTCGGCCAAATGTTTGAGAGCAGGCAATTTTGAGTTTGATCGGGTCGGCCCGGGCTTCGAATTTTTTAGAGATTTCTTCGGGCTTCGGACCTGTTTTTTTTTTTTGGACGGGTTTATTGAATCATTGCAATTAGGGCTCTCTGCAAAGCTTTTGAGTGTTCAAATTCAATCAAAAGCTTGTTTATTTATAAATGAGTTAAGTTTTAAACGAGTCTAACATATTGTGATCAAGTTCGGTTCGACAAGATTTAGAAAAGTTCAGGGTCAGCTCGCTTAATTAAACAAGTCAAGATTGAGCTTGAGTTCGAATTCAAGCTCAACTGGCTTGTGTTCAAGTCCGGCTTAAGCCTGTGAATGTGGGTTTTAAACATTAAGATACATCACACTGCGACACTCATTCATAATAATATAAATCTCATTACAAAATACATAAATCTACAAATGTTTAGGTTGAAAAAATGAATTCGAAAAAAGTTTAAAATAAAATTTCAAAGAATTAAGGGGAAATCAACGGAAAGTCCATATCGAAGGACTTGTAAAGTCATAAGGACTATATAAAATCTTTTAATGCCTTAAGTCCATTGTACAAATAAAACACTAACGTTTTTTGCTCTTGGTGGGTTTTTTTATTCCGTGAATACCCTTCATGCCCTCCCCCCAAATATGGTATTTTTTCTTGGTTGTTGGCTTTTAATATTTTTGCGAAATTCTCCCAAAGTGCATACTCCATGATTTCCGAGGCAATAAACCATATTGCCATGTTTATCTCCACTAACTCCCATTTTGCTAAGTTAATGTCTTCTTCTATTTTTTCGGATTTTTTATGTTTGTTTTGCTATGTTGTTGAAAAAGTTTGACCATTTTTTCGAATTACTTATTGTATGAGAAAAAGTGCAGATTATTTTGACATATGGGGGATAAATACAATGGTCAGTACATATGTTGGGGCCTTTCTAATGATGAATATTTGCAAAAACACCGATTTTCCCTTTTATATATTGCCCATGTATTTCACGTCAGTAGTTCATATTTTGGGCCTTACATGGATTTTCTTATTTTGTTGAAAATATGGCCATCTACTTCATGTAACTGTTTTCACCCATTTTCCATTGTAACTCATTTCATAGAATGGGAAATATAATTTAAACAATCACAATCATCATGTAACTAGTTACAAGTGGATTCAAATATGCTGACAACCTAGTGATAGTTACATGAACTTGTATACAATACCATGTAACTGTATACTAACAAGTAATTATATAAAATGAACTCAAAGAAAATTAAATTAAATAGTTACAACCAACCAATAACTATATACAATACCATGTAATTGTATCCAATAACTCATGAAACTAAAACTACCACTTCATTCTTAAAATCCCCACATTTGACATTACCTCGAAGCCTCAAATTATGAATTATTGTCAACACATCACACAAGAAACAGTTACAACAATGGTGTCTCACATGGTTATAAGAAAATTGTTATGGTAGAGAAATACATTCAGAATCTTGGAAGAAAAATAAGAAGAGAAATAACTAAAAATAAAGAGGGTACAGTTATGGGAGAATTGGTATAGAAAGAATTTTGGGAGAAGAAAAAAAAGGAGAGAAAAAAAATAAGGAAAGAATCCCATTTAAAGAGGTTTTTGAACCAATTTTAAAGTGATTCCATTTTAAAAATAAAAAATAAAAAAAGAATCACTCCGTCAATTTTAGAGGATCCCATTTAAAGAGCTTTCTGAATGGAAACCTCTTATAATGATTGGAGCAATTTTGTCCTGTCAATTTTTAAAGTACTTATGGCTTGACAAGTTTTCCCATAGGACTAGAGAGTGCAACAATATTCCAAATAGGACCTCTCACTAAATCCCCCAATAATTAAAGTTTAGTCAAGTAACCCAGAAGAGTGGCACTCCAAGCCTAGAATCAAACTTCAAAAAACTAAACTTTAATCTTTTAACAAACTTATTTGCGAGCCTGTTCACGAATACCTAACAAGCTTGTTCAAGAACTTAAACGAGTTGAATTGTGGTCTGCACAAGCTTGACTAATTTATTAAACGAAGCTAGTATTATATTTGGGCTTGGTTCATTTATCAATCGAACGATTTCTATCAAGCTTGTTCATGAACAACTCGGTTCATTTGTAACCTTTTGGAACCCCTTAACTATATTTGCACACCCATTAATTTTAATTTTTCAAGGTTTTAAAAAAATGTAAAACGTTTTATGAAAATTGGTTACTTTATTCATTAGAAAATATTATTTCCAACAACTTTACGGAGGAAAATTTTCAAAATCTTTCTTTTAAGTAGATATTTTGGCCAAATATGAAACATAGATGGTAAATGATGAAAAAACTCTCTACTTAAACGACAAGTTTTGAAACAACTTTCTTCTGCAAAGTTGTTCAAAATAATGTTTTCAAGTGAACAACACAACCAGTTTTATAAAATCCTTTTATGTTTTCGTAAAACCTTGATAAATAAAAATTAATGAAGTGTGCAAATAAAATTAAGGTTGCAATAACCGTTCAATTTTATTTTATTTTTTTTAAAAAGGGCTTTTCTAGGCCAAGTTAAGCTGAAAATTTAGGCAGATCGGGGCAGAGAAAAAAAAAACAAAAAAGGCCTAGGTCAGGCCCAGTCTGAAAGCATTAGGGTCGTGTTGAACGGGCTTTGTTTGGGCTTTTTGATAAGCTTACATAAGTGGATTATCATGCCAATATCAAGCCATTTGCACTGTTTTACTAAAAGAATCATAACTCCATATGATGTCGGATTGATGTGATTTTGGTCACCATTGCAAAAAGATTACAAGAAGCAATACGATGTCAAAGGGTGAGATCGGCCTAAGAATGCATAACGTTGGTTTTTGGCAGCCGTTTGAAGTCCGAAAGGTCCTTAAATTTGCGGTCAAGGAAAAAATGTCAGCCTTTTGGAGCTTTGACCGAGTTAGTCCATAAGACTCCCAACAGTTTTGGAGATTTTTCAATGTACTTTTTATCTATGTAAAATAACTAAGATAAATTATAAGAAAGCCCTCAAGTTTAACCCCTTTTTATATAACCCCTAAAGGAGATTATGTAAAAACGAACTAAACTATAGTGGGGTTTTTTTGTAATTTACTCAAATAACCATACACCTATGGTGGGCCGAAATTCTAAAGTTGTATTATGGGCTTCCGATATTTAGTAAGCACAAACCCAAAATCTAAATAGGAGCAAGGACTCTATATCCAGTTAGGAATTGAATGCCCTTTTCCACCAACAACAAAAAATAAAATAAAGGGGATGGTCATAATTTTTCTATACATAAGAAATAAATATGAGATTAGGGAGAGGTTTCCCACTTTTAAATTTGTATTGGTGTTCTTTTGAATTTTAGAATCTAAGTTTAGTGAATTTAAGGGAGAAATCTCTCGAATTAGTTTTGGATCATCTTGAAAAAACGAGATCAAACTAATGGTCTCTCATTTTAAGCTTATTAGATTGTGTAATGTTAGTAATAAATTAATTATGAAGATTATGGCCAGTGGATTGCGTAAGCTCCTTGATAAGATTATTTCTCTGACCCAATAGGATTTTGCTCCTATTAAGTTGATTATGAATAACATCCTTATTGCACATGAAATTATTCATAATATTAGGAAATATAAAGGTAAATCGGGTTTTATGCCCCTAAAATTAGATATGGAGAAAGCTTATGATCGACCGGAGAAGGAGTAGCCTTTTATTTAAGGGTGTTGTTACTGTCACTCCAATGTTTTATTTCCACACCCTCCACCATTTAATGATATATATTATTTTAATTTTTTTTATGCATATTTTATCATCATGTTAATTGACAATTAAGGACATTACTAATTATAAAAAGCCAAAAACACATCTCTGTCTACACCCCACCCCCCAAACCTCCACCCAACATACCAATTCCTCTCTTTCTCCCTCATAAACCTTACTCTCTTACAAACCCTAATCACACTCAATTGGGTGTTTTGCATAGAAGAGTTTTCAATGGTGGTTTTAAAAGCTTGCTCCCCCTCATCAAGACGAAGCACCAAGATCATAAATTGGGCTAGAGTTTTCATAGCACCCTTACTCTACATTTTCTCATTCTCTATAGGATTATTAAAGCTGGTGAGATTCAAGAAGGAAAAAGAGACCTTATATAGATAATAGCGATCATTTGTTTAACTTATCATAGAATTCCTATTCAACATGACCACATATAATTTCTAAGCTAGGAAACTGATCCAATATCTGAGTATCATGGGGTTTTAGAATTAATTACTCTTTTGTTTGTGCTTTGGGCCTTTAACTTCGACAAACTCTTAGAGTGAAATCCTAAAAAATTCTTGAAAATCCTAGTCAAACAATAACGGCAACCTTTGGCCATGTTTGTTTGGTTGGAATGGAATCTGATTCCATACTCAAAAGAGTCTGAATGGAATATATAAGATTAAAATAAACATTGTAAAATGAATATCATTATAATTCACTATTACTATTTGATTCCATTCCCATTTAACTCTTTCATCCAAATATGTTGTTTGAAATGAATTGGAATATAATTCCAATCCATCAATTCCATTCCAGCCAAACAAACATGACTTTTGTTGAAACTCTTATGGTTAAATTGGATTTTCTAATCAACGGATTTTTATGGTTTTTTTTTTTTTTTTTCGTTAACGTTATCCTAAAGATTTCATTAAGACTTCTCGTGGTTAAAGACACAGAGATCCCCTATCGCCATATCATTTTACTATTAGAGTTGAATGCTTTCTTAGAAATTTAAAAATCACTTTGGATTCTAAATCTAATGTGTATGAAATTTTGCCAAGATCCTTTTTTTTTTTTTTTTGGGTGGGGGGATAAGTAGATCTGACAAGTTAACCTCACTATGATTATTTTATTTTTGCTCAAGCTAATGAAAAGGCTTGTCAATCTATTCAAATGATTTTGGATAATTAATAACTATTAATAGACGGTACGTCAATCTAGGTTTTTTTTTTTTTTGTCTCTTCTTATATGAATGCTTCTCTGAAGCATGATGTAAGTAATTTGGCTTACTATTCTTGGTACTAATGATTACTTATATGACTTTCCATGATTATTTATGTGTTTCCTGTTTTAGTTAAAAAAACAATTGAATTATTAAAAGTGAAAATAGTTAACTTAAAATTAAAATTAAGGCTATGTTTACTTAATTGAAATGGAATCGATAGGAATTGAATTTGTTCCATGCCTTAAGTATCTCTCTCTCTCTCAATTAGAAGGTTGTAGGTACTCTAGAAACTATCTGTGTAGTTGTGGTGTTCAAAATTTTTTTTTAAATTATTTATATAACTCCTCTATTTTATGCAATATAACTTCTTTCAATTCAGCAAAGTTTGATGGCAGTGAAGGGTATTTTGGTCCGAAACATATAATGTGGGCTTTAGGCTTTATACAAATACAGCATGAACCTCTATTGTCTTATAAGTCCTATTTTGAGAGCCTGTCCCCCTCCCCAAAATATAAACCAACCTCAACCTCCTCCTCCTCCTCCTCCTCCTCCACCACCACAAAAATAAAAAGGAAAAAAACAGGTCACTCCCAAAATTCTTTTAGGCCTACTATCGTAAAAGTGGCGCTGAGAGTCACTCCCAAATATTGAAAAAACCTAATATTACATGACTCATGCAATAGGCTCTTCCAACTCCCACTCCTTTATTATTATTATAGCTGAGACCATCAATGTGAATGAAATCTCAGTAAAATTCTATTGAGTTCAACCAAAAGCAATGTGAACTGAAACTTGGTACTCTTTTCGTTCCTAATTGACCGTTTCTTTTGAAAAAACACGTTTTTTTAAGGAGACTCTATTAAATGCTTTTACATCAACACATATGTTTCAACTTTTCAATTTTACCTTTAAGTGTACAAAACATTGTAAAAAAGGAGAATACCCTTTCAAGGGTATTTTAGGAAATTAAATAAGAAATATCATTGACTTTTTGAATGTGACAATTATTTTGAAACATTCTAAAATGGAAAATAGGCCACTTAAATAGGAACCGAAGAGGGAGTAAAAAAATTTTGATCTTTACTTCTCTGGATTCTTTTCTCTTGTATGTTTAATCCTTGCAGGCTCTTTGAATAATTCTTTCACCATAAATTTTGGCTACAAATTTTCTCGCAAAGCTTGCAACATGGGATCGATGCAAAAAACCAAAATGTAGTCAAGAGTCAAGGCCAGCTTGGACCCCATATAGAAAATGTAGTGTTAATGGCGGGCTCGCATCAGGGATCACACTAGCTACATTCCATTTGCGTAGCTTTATTTCTTTGTTCTGTAGTTCCAAAATTGCTTTCCTTCACGAAATCCCTACTCCCAAATGGAAGCTTGTAATTAAAAAAGACATTAATTAGAGCGCATAATCATGGCATCGATCTTATCTCGTGACAACGAAAGATGATGCCGACATAATTTTTGAAATTAAACGCCACAATAATTGTTTCTTTTTCATTTTTTTTGGGGGAAAAAAAAAATTTGTACATGAAATGATTCCTAAAAAATTCTTGAAAATCCTAGTCAAACAATAACGGCACCCTTTGGCCATGTTTGTTTGGTTGGAATGGAATCCGATTCCATGCTCAAAAGAGTTTAGAATGGAATAAGATTAAAATAAACATTAAGAAATGAATATTATTATAATTTACTACTATTGTTTAATTCCATTCTCATTTAATTACCTCATTCAAATATATTATTTGAAATGAATTAGAATATGATTCTATTTCATCAATTTCATTCCAACCAAACAAACATGACCTTTGTTGAAACTCTTATGGTTGAACTTGATTTTGTAATCAACGGATTTTTATGGTTTTTATTTTTTTTCATTAAGACTTCTTGTGGCTAAAGACATGGAGATCCCCTTTCGCCATATCTTTTTACTATTAGAAATTTAAAAATCACTTTGGATTCTAAATCTAATGTGTATGAAATTTTGCCAAAGTTAGCCTCTCTATGATTGTTTTATTTTTGCAAAAGCTAATGAGAAGGCTTGTCAATCTATTCAAATGATTTCGGATAATTAATAACTATTAGTAGACAGTACGTAAATCTAGTTTTTTATTTTTCATTTTTGTCTCTTCTTATATGAATGCTTCTTTAATTGAAGCATGATGTAAGTAATTTGGCTTACTATTCTTGGTACTAATGATTACTTATATGACTTTCCATGATTATTTATGTGTTTCTTGTTTTAGTTAAAAGACAATTAACTTATTAATATGAAAATAGTTAACTTATAATTAAAATCAAAGCTATGTTTATTTAATTAGAATGGAATCGATGAGAATTGAATTTGTTCCATGCTTGAAGTATCTTTCTCTCTCTCTCTCTCTCTCTCTCTCTCAACTAGAAGGTTGTAGGTCCTCTAAAAACTATCAGTATAGCTGTGGTGTTCAATTTTTTATTTATTTAAAATTTTTAGATATATATATATATATATAACTCCTCTATTTTATGCAATATAACTTCTCTGTTTTAGGCAACGACAACAATTCAGCAAAGTTTGATGGCAGTGAAAGGTATTTTGGTCCGAAACATATAATGTTTGCTTTAGGCTTTATACAAATATTGAAAAAACCTAAGATTACATGACTCATGCAATAGGCTCTTCCAACTCCCACTCCTTTATTATTATTATTATTATTATTATTATAGCTGAGACCCATCGGTGTAAATGAAATCTTAGTAAAATTCTATTGAGTTCAACCGAAACCAATCTGAGTTGAAGCTTGGTACTCTCTTTATTCTTAATTGATTGTTCTCTTTGAAAAAACACGTTTTTTAGAAGACTTTATTAAATGCTTTTACATCAATATATATGTTTCAACTTTTCAATTTTACCTTCAAGTGTACAAAATATTGTAAAAAAGGAGAATACCCTTTCAAGGGTATTTTAAGAAATCAAATAAGAAATACCATTGACATTTTTAATGTGACAATTATTTTGGAACATTCCAAAAAAAAAAAATAGGCCACTTAAACAGGAACAAAGGAGGGAGTATAATTTTGATATTTACTTCTTTGGATTCTTTTCTCTTGTATGCTTAATACTTGCAGGCTCTTCAAATTATTCTTTCACCATAAATTTTGAGTACAAATTTTCTAGCAAAGCTTGCAACATGGGATCGATGCAAAAAAACAAAATGTAGTCAAGAGTCAAGGCTAGCTTGGACCCCATAGATACTGTAGTGTTGATGGCCGGCTCGCATCAGGGAATACACTAGCTACATTCCATTTGCGTAGCTTTATTTCTTTGTTTTGTAGTTCGAAAATTGTTTTCCTTCACGAAATCCCTACTCCCAAATGGAAGCTTGTAGTTAAAAAAGACACTAATTAAAGCGCATACTCGTGACATCGATCTTATCTCATGACAACAAAAGATGATGCTGACATAATTTTTGAAATTATACGTCACAATAATTGTTGCTTTTTCATTTTTTTGGAAAAAATGAAGAAAAATTTGCTCATGAGAGGCGATTATTTGCATGATTTGAGATGGTTAGGCATGGGGAATATTTTTTTTTTTTTTTGGTGAGAGAATGACATTTTGTTGATAAGGTTTTTTCCCCATCACAAATTGTTCTTTGCCCTTTCAGACTTTCTTGCATGCAAAACAAAAAAATATACCCCTCCCACTTTCGAATTTGGGAAGGTACCAAAGGAAAGTTCACAGACGGTCCAAGATGCGGTCGCAATTGCATTAAAGCTTATGCAAAAAGGGTTGTTTTTTTCCTCATTCTTTTGCTTGTTAATGGTCTAAGAACCCAATCTTTGACAGCTCCATTAAACCAATGCCCACCGCACATTCTTCACACGAGTACCATTATAGTCTAAGATCCTCGTCTTTGGCAGATTGATATATAATCAATGGCCGTCCATTCCCATATCACTATAATATTCGTACAGTACATTCTTCACACGAGTACCATTATAGTCTAATATCCTCATCTTTAACAGGTTGATATAAAATCAATGGCAGTCCATTCCCATATCACTATAATATTCGTATTGCTTTAGGATTCGATGGTGGAAATAGAATGCCATGGGCCCACCCCCCGGCGGCCATTAAAAGGCTTACAACTCCCTTTGTCGTGGAGCACGATTTTCATTTGGGTAATATACGAGTAGAATATTTGCAACCCTTTGCAAGGGTAAGGTACTTTGCCCAACACTCTTCTCTACACTTTATCTTATTATGTGTATTTGAGTAAGTAAAATTGTAGGATCTACTAATATGATTAAACCTTAAAAATTGAAGTCCTCTTTTTACCCTATTTGCAAAAAAGGTTTGCACAAAATTGTGTGACGTGGTCTTATATCATTCATTCTAAAATGAAAGTGGTACATATAATCATAAATCTCGTAAGAACATGTTGATCAGTATTATGTACTGGGGTTGTATCTGGTGCATTAGCCAATGTATTGTTACGATCCTAATGTCCCACATCCGTTAAGTATGAATTTGACCATGTGTATATTAGCTCTTAGGCACCCTCTCCTTACACGCTGGTTTTTAAGGATAAGTTCTACTGAGAGGTTTGTATCATTTGGTATCAGAACTAGCCATTAAGTCAAGGAGGGGCGACAGCCTTAATATTGATAGATGAGTGAAACTCCCAAAAGGGAAAGGGCATGTACATTGAAACCCACCAATGCACAAAAAACTAATTCTCAATGTGGATGGTGATAACCAAGAATTTGTGCAAATTTTTCATAGTCGCAATAGAGGATCCATATCAAACAATGGGATTCTTAATGTTTGACAATTTGTTGCAAAGGGTGGCGTCCAATACTTCGGCTTATTAATATCATCTCAGATCACATTTTGAAAGAAATCTTGGACACGCAGTTTGGGAGAGTCAGAGACCACCCATTCCTCTAATTAGTCTAATATTCTTATCTTTTAAAGTATTGAAATCAAGCGGCGACCGTAGAATTTTATTCTCACTTTTGAAAATTCCAGCAACGAAGTGCACTAATTCGTGGGGAGAGCATGCCAATCGTACACTCCATTTATATTGCACGTTGGCTGCAATGGCAAAAGGAGGAATGATAAATCTTCGTGTTTCTTGTATTGTCTGGAAAAAGGGTAACAAAAGGATTACAATGCATAAGCTGAGTATGATTCAGCTTGATGTGGTCCAGCCTCCACCCAAAAGCCAACATACTGAAGGCAAATTTGACTTATCTCATTGTTCTGTAACTTGAGTTTTGAATGGAGAAGCCATGGTAGGCTAGGGAAACAAATCCAACTTCTCGCACCAACCATGCACTCTTGCAGCTCACACACCAACAATGTGGCCACAATGAAAAAAGTAGGGGACTAGGGGCGCAAAAGTAAAGGGAGTGGGGCAACCAACATATGAGAACAGGCCGGTGGGGGGCAGGACAGGAATATGAGATAGTGTTCTGGGACATTATGCCACATGAATCTCAAGTACGTGGAGAACTTGTACAATTTGCCCATAATACCACACAAGAAATTTTCGCTGCCACATGAGAAATTTGTGTGAACACAATCAGGCTCAACAAAGGGTATTTTTTTTTTTTAATTTTTTAATTTACAAATAGATAAGATTTTATTAAACCTTCTGTGAACAAAATTGTGGGCTAATGATTATTGTTTTATGTTAATTTGATGCAGAGGGAAAAGTAAAACCTTTTCATGCACCTTCACAAGCAGAGGGAAAAGTAAATCCTTTTCATGCACCTTCACAAGGCATGGTTTTCATGGACAAATTAGACGCTGTGTCACGACGTAGGCCAAGATCTAGTCCAGGCTGAAAAGCCCCCAATCTGCCTTTCCAACTCAGTAGCATCATCAAAATCAAAGACAAAAGATGTCAAACTTTTCTCATCACAAGAGGTGACTTTCAAGCTGCTTTTTTTTTTCACCCGACCCGTCTTTTCCCAACATAAAATCTCGTCGGTTGTTGCGTTTGTTTCCCCCTTTGTTTTGCATTTCATTCCTAAATTACCCCTTTCATCCTATCCACTCCTGTCTTTTGGAGTAGAATTACCAAAAAGTCCTCTAAGAGGATAAATTTCACTCAGAGGCCTCAACTTTACAATAACATATTTCTTTTTTCCCTCTTGTTCCGATCCTTGAGTTCCATTTGCTTTCTAAGAGCTAGGTTTTGGTGAAGAAGTCTATTTCCAAGGCTTCCCAACAAAATCTTCTCTTCTTGCAAGCTTTAACACAGTTTCATTAGATTGATAGAGTCCAAAACCTGAGAATCCCAATATACGTGTTGATACAATTTATTTTAATAGGGGCATTCACCAAGAAACTTTTTTCTGTGTATGTGTATGGAGATGCACTTTCCCTGTAGTTTATTAATTTGCCTATTTTTATGGGCAAAGCCTGCTCTTTATTCAATTGCAAAGATGAACCTCAACATAGGTTTTAAATTAGGATGCATTTCGAGTTCAAGGTGACCCTGCCCAATCTTTATTCTTTAGTCTTTATCCAGTAGCAAAATGGTACCTCGGCTAATGTACTTAATTCCCAGCATGTCCCACCAAGAATAATTTATCCCAAGTCCTGTACCTCAGGTGCTCACACATGGCACAGCCACCTAGCAATGTGATTTGAAAGTAATTTCCTAGACCAAGACCTGTGTAATGGTACAATAGGGAGAGGTTGAGAAGGGAATTGGTCTGTATTATTTTAATCCCTATGATGACATTAAAAAATGAAACCCAGATGACCCAAACACACCACATGCAAAATCAGCTTATCCATAGACCATATAATAATCATTTCATTATTCAAAACTAACATAAGAACACAGATATATATATATATATATATATATATATATATATAAAAAACAAGGAGAAAAAATGGACAGTAATGTTCTTCCTTGGACCTTTCCAATTCTTACCCAGTTTCCATCCCCACTAACCCACCAACAAAATTTGGAGATTTGGTACTTCAAAGAGCAATCTCTCTGTTCCTCTCCCCCTCTCGGACCACAAAACAGAAAGGACGCAAAAAAGAAAAAGAAAAAGAAAAAGTGGGAAGAAACAATCTCTTCATTTTTGTATCACTTAATCTTCTCATCTTCTTCATCCTCTCCTTTCTTGCAAGTTTCCTCCTCAAACTCACAACCTTCTTCGGGATTCTCCAAGGCCCTCTTCTCCTGCTCTTCCTCTTCCACATCATTGGAATTCTTCTCCCTCGAACCCCCATTTATGCGACTCCTTTCCGCTCTAGTCTTCAATGCCTCCACCAATTCCCTCACCGCCTTTTTCTTATCGCGCCGGTTCTTAATCAAAACCTCGCTAATATCCGCCGGAGTCATCTCCGCCTTCACAATAACCTCTTCCAATTCCTTCAAGTCTTCCTCATCTAAATCGCCTTCATCGAACCCCAAGTAATTCTTTAGAAGTATCTTCAACGCCGGAAAAGAACAGTAACTCATGAAAATATGCATGTCCATTCGCCCGCTCCGCAACAATGCAGGGTCCAGCTTCTCAATGTGGTTCGTCGTGAACACGAAGATCCTCTCGCTGCCACAGCAAGACCATAGCCCGTCGGTGAAATTCAGTAGACCCGAAAGCGTAATCGAGTTGCCACCATCCTCGCCGCCGCCAACCGAACCAGACCCACTTCGCATTTCGGGTTCATATTGGTTACTCATTGCTTGATTACTAGTATTATTCTTCTTCCTATTGGTCAAATTGATCGAGCAATCGATATCCTCAATCACGATTATCGATTTCGAGCTCGTCTTCATCAGAAGCTTCCTCAGCTCCGAATTGGTGTGCACTTCGGTCAATTCGAGATCGTATATATCATAGCCGAGGTAATTAGCCATGGCAGCAATCATGCTTGATTTCCCAGTACCAGGCGGGCCATATAGAAGGTACCCTCTCTTCCAGGCCCGCCCGGTTTTCTGATAGAACGATTGCCCATTTGCGAAATCTTGAAGATCGTCCTTGATGTCTGTTTTCTTCGCTGGATCCATAGCCAATGTCTCGAACGTGCTCGGATGCTTAAACGGCACCGACTCCCACGGGTGACCCCTCGAGTCGAGCGACCCGCCGCGGGAATTCGTGTACAAGAGCCGATCCTGGTTCTTTCTTCGGATTTCATTCGCCGTTTCCATTATGTAATCGAGGTAGGATTCGAGAATCAACGACTTGTCCTTCTTCTTGATGCGTAGAGTGAAGCCTCGCTTCTCTTCCGGCAATGGTCGCCATGAGAAAGTCTGTGACTGCCTCTGGGTCACCACGTGTTCCCACAGCACCGCCACGCCTTTGTAACTATCGACGATCACGTCGTTGTTGCTCAACCCGAAGGTAATGGCACTGGAATTGAGGGCCCGGGTGAGGCTGAGGCGGCTGCCGGTGATGGAAACGGAGCTGCTTAGGTAGAGTTGGACGGCGTTGTAGAGTTCGTTGGTGTTGACGCCGTCGATCTCGGTGATGTCGAAGTAGCAGTAGGAGGAGAACCAGTGGAAGATCCGATTGAAGAGCTTGATCGATGCGAAGCGGAGCTCAGGTGGGAAGACTGTGTGGAGGATGCTCTGGCAGAAGGCGAATACGCCCATCATCGAAGCTAGTGAGGTCCAATATTCCATCGTCTTCTTTGTATGTATCTCTCGTTTTGGCTATAGAAGAGGGAGAATTTGGGGTTGTGATAGAGATAGAGAAAGTAATGGTTTTTGTGGTAGATAGAGAAGGGATGGAAAGGTGTTGTTTTGAGGGGAGAATATGAGAGATTTTTGGGTTTTAGCAAATGGGTCTTGCTTGTTTTATAGGGGAGAACTGATGGGTTTTGGAATTGGGTTCTTCCCCTTCAGACTTCAGTGGAGCTGTAGGAACTGGCCGAGAGAGAGAGAGAGAGAGAGAGAGGGGGGGGGGGGGGGGTGGGGGGGAATAAAGCAAAAAGCTAAAGCTCAAAAAGGTCATATAGGGTCTTGGAGGAGGGAGAGATTGGCTGGCTTTGGGATATAAGTACAAGGAAAACAGCAAAGGAAAGAGGAAAAAAACAAAAAGGTTTTTTGGAGCTTTTGAGTTGTGGTGAAGGATCAGAGATGGGGCCTATTGGATTTGGTTGAACTTAGTGATTTACAGGGGTTTTTTTCTATTTTCTTATTCCTATACCCTATTATTATCATGAAGGATTTGAAGGATTTATTGCCATGGGGACTAGATTGTGAAATGAGAGAGAGGATTGATATTTCAAGATCTTGGAAAAGTGACAATGAATGAGGATGGATGATTTCCACTGCTGCGCCTGCAGACCCTTTCTGTCAAACATTAACTAGTGAAGAGTGTAAAATCCCAACCACATGGAAGAAAATGTTCAGAATAGTGTCAAAAACCTCTCTAAACCTGATAGAGATATGTGCATGTGAATTTGCAGAAATGAAGTCCAAGAAAAACCCATCTAAAAACTAAGCACAAAAAAATAAAATAAAATAAAAATAAAAATAACTAAGAGGGTGGACCAATGGAGTGGTAGACCTTTTATCTATCAAGAGATATTAAATTTAATTTTTACTATTTTTTTTTCAAAGCTAGCCTATAGATTCATGTTATGTAATTATCTCATACTTGTATGATGAAGGAATTATACGTGTTTAATGGATTAATAGATGTATAAATATCTTATAATCTCTTGATATTTGTATATAAAAAAAAAATCATAAATAGAAAAAATACAAATAAAGGAAAACAGAGAAAACAGAAAGAATATAACTAAGCACGGATGGAATGATGTGGGCCCAATTTATACCTTACTGCTCACATGTTCAACTCAATTATGTAAATTTCTTCAGAAAAGAAAGATTTCTACTTATTCTGGTTGGCTACTGCTTGCCACTTCATGTCTTCATACCTTATGGTAATTAACTTCTTCACACCTAGTTGCTTTAGTTCTCTCTCCCTTTTTTATTTGTTTTTTTTTTTTTAAGGTACAAGGGAATCCTCGTCTCTGTTTTGGTAAAGTAAAAGAAGCTTTACTTGCTTGATTAAGTGGAGAAAATCTTAAACATGATCGAAAATTTGGTCAATAACAAATAGGAAGATCCGATGATGATTCCCCTTCAATCTTTATCGAGTTTTATTTATTTTTCCTCGATTTGAGGCCACTTTTTTAGGCTTATTGAAACCAGGTTTGATCAAAATAATAATATATCAGTGTCACAGGTGTCTTCCTCTCAAAGGATTATTATGGCGCTGACCCTTCAATATACAACCCATTCCTCAATATCTAGGAGGAATAGCCCTATAGGTTTGTTATGATGGTCTCTGTGCAGGAACCTCTGTCCTCTTAGCCTGTCTGCGACGTCTGAGACAGACCCTTTAATTACCTCATGGTAATTGATTATTCTAAACTTGTTTTTTTAGTCTGTGATTATTCTAAGCTAAAACCCCTTATTGATTGTTTTTTTCCACGAGAGTAGGTATTAATGATGATTAACAAACAGGGTACAAGCACTACAGTGTACATAATGAATGTGCCACGCCCACGTTCCCTCAGGGCGCGTGGTGAAAACTTTTATCCACGGTGCCAATGCAGTGTGTTAGGTTTTGTTGTGATTTTTGTTTTGGGTGTACAGCTAAATTAAATTGAACATTTTTTTTTTTTCATTTTATTCAAATTTCAAAATTCAAAATGATTGATTCATTTTACTTTATAGTAACCATAAAAATTGGAAATGAATTTTGAAAAATTTTAATTTGACTTGGATTTTACAAGTAACATGATTAAAAAGTATAGGAAGTCAAAAAAGGGAAATTATATTTCAATGTTTACTTTGTTAAGAAAGATAGATGATTGTAGGATGAGCGAGTCTTCCATGTAACTATAACACGGTTATGTGTTGTTACAAGATACTAAGAGTCGAGTAAAGTAGGATGGTGGGGTCAAAAATTATTTTGACAATCTCATTTTATTTAACTTTCATTGGCCGTGACACTACATTAATCGTATCACAGTTACATACAAGTTTTTATCTTTTAGGATGAATCATGATGGCATTGACGGACCTCGAATAAAAGACATGTATCCAAACATGTAGGCCTCAAGGTTTTTTTATGTGGACGAGTGTTTTTAGGATTAATAATCATAATCCATGAAATTGAAATAAATTCTTCATTAATGAGTGAGAGCTACTTGAATTATTTTCCAAAAGAAATTAAAAAACAAAAAACTTTTTTTTTTAGTGTGTGTGTAGCATGGATTAGAATTCATTACATCAATTTATAGCAATCTTAAGATTCGAACTGTCTTGTAAGAAGAAAATGATTAGAGTTGCCTTATTGGAAGTGTGAGACCAAATTGAATAAGAGACAAATATGCCAAAATTAATGCTACTTGGATTAGGGTAATCATTAAAAGAGCAATAACTTTTACATGACCAAGCTAGGTAATATAACATATTAACATGTCATCAAAGTGGTGTTGTCGAAATTAACGAATGAGAAATGAGAATAAAAAAGAATTTGAGTATTAAAGAAGGAAAGCCTTGAAGGCATGTCTCATCAGCAATTAATATTTTAATTTGTATAATAACTAATAGTAAACCCATGCAATGCAGGAGAATAATTGTTCAAAAATAGTGTCTATAAAAATATACAGATGCTAGAGAATTATGGACTACGTAACTTTTGTATCCCACAACTTCATGCCAATTAGCAATTGAGAATTTGTTCATGTCTTTGCACTATTTTCTTTGAAATATCAAAAATCAGGAAAAAAAAAAAGAAAAGAAAAGAAAAATTCAATGTACTCGTGAAACATACTTACCAAAAAAAGAAAAAAGAAAAGAGAATCGTGAAGCAAATGAACTGTTTCTATGTCTCGGATCTCATCTTGGCTTTCATGGTGATAATAGGAAAGAAACCTTAACTATGCCTTCTTCCTTATTCTTTCAAGAGCAATTTTTTTTTCCCCCCTGTTATTAGTCTTTTTAAATAAGGGTATCTTAACTTTGCGCTGGACTAACCTCCAAAAATAAGATATGGGGAAGGCCACCACCACTCTGTGTCATGTAGTCAATGCTTGTAATAAACTTGGCTAATAGCTGGATACCTGGGCTCACCAAAAAGAATTAGATGAAGGAGTTTGGATTTGCTCACCGTGCTTATTTCCACTAGATTGCAACAAGTAAGGAAAAAATTGAAATAAATGGCTGAGATACAAAGCCCATAGTCTCTCATGCATACATGTTTTTCTCTGGCATGTCCTCATTTTGGTGTCTATATATATATATACTGTATAAAATTTGAAAGCACCTATGTCAATGGGTTGTAGCTCAAATGGGAGGTCTCCCGGCCCTTTTGAGAAAATGGTTCAGAGGAGATTGTGGTTTCAACAAAGGGGGTATGGGGTTATGGACTACCTTGTTATGTAGCCCAACTGCATGCCCAAGTCCCACTGGGTTCTCCTTTCTCAATAAATAAATAAAAATAATTTGAAAACCCAGGCCATCACCCTTCCACATTGACCGCTAGTCATCACTAAATCAAACCTAGTCATGCAAGGTGAAGACAACCAGGGATATGTCCAATCAATTATAAAAAAGGAGAGCCTAACAAAGGAATTAATGAATGAATGAATATAAGTGCCCTCTTAGGAGTATTGATAAGTGCGTGGAAAACAGAGCGTGAAGCCGGTATTCCTCTTCCATGACAACACCTTGAGCCAGCTAATTAGCTTTACATTATTATTATTGTACAACACAATTGAAAAAGAATGGGAAAATGAAATAAGAAAAAAAGGCAAGTGTGATGGAGATAGGAGAATCAAAATCTCTATTCCCTGAATCAGCTTTGTTTTGTTAAGTGTTTGATAAGTAACTGCATGTGTGTGTGGCCGTGTGGGGGAGTGCCTCAAGCAACCAACTCCGGCTCATTGTCCCAAAAATGACTATTGCCTCGTTTTATCTGAAGGGAATCCTTTTGGGGTTTGTTTCTCTCTGACCCACCTTTCATCATATCGTTATCTGCATGCTACAAAACAGCCCTATCCTTGCAAGTAATGCTCCTCCAGTAAGTTACCCCTCTCTCTCTCTCTCTATACATATATTTTTATAGTGTATCATATGGGCTGTGTCTGTGTTGGGGGTACAACTTCACACCCACGTAAACCAGATAATAGTTACAATACACAGTGGAGAGAGATCTGAGTCCTCTGGGCGTACAGGTTTACACCCACTCACGTAAAAAACCAAACCATATATTTTTTTTTTTTGGCTTTTGGTGAGGGTGAAATCAGACAATAGCTACAATACAGAATAGAAACAGCCGGCCACTTGGTCCTACACACTCACTGCATTCTGCTTTGCTTGTGTACGTAGTACTTCTCACAGATTTTATAAAATTTTCGAATATAAACAGAAGGGATTCATGGATCCGTAGAATTAATGGGACACTTTTGCAGCGTCCTAGCAGCTATATGTAATGGCGTCACGTCAGTCCTCTGCTTAAAACTACTGCTCAAGAAATATATATTAACCGTCTCAGAGGTTCCTCCAAAAGATTTACCTCAACTCATTCGTGTAAGTAGTACAACTAAATACCATGGCGTTCGTAGTTTGATTTGGTTCTATTTTATATTAGATTTCAAACCAAATCATTATATTTTGATTTGTTCTTATAAAATGAAAATCAATTATACTATAAAAAATTAAATAAAAAAATTTTCATTTTGGTTTGGTTTGGTTTTAGTTTTTACCTACCAAATAATAACAAATTATCGTGGATAATTATTTATCTCTAACAAAACGGAAAAAAATGACAATCTAACTTCAAATAAAAACAATTTTAATAAAAGCATTACATTAGCAAATAAAAAAGCATTAAATATTGTATCAAAATGGAAGCAAAGAGCGAGAGGTTAAGAGCAAAATAACAAACTCTAGTTTGACTATTAATTCAATAGGTTTTGTATTCCTACTACTGTGGTATTATCTATTTTATCTTTGTTTGAATAAGAAATTTATAAACTAAACTTTAATATATAATATATAATTATATATATATATATATATATATATATTATATTTTTCAATTTTTTTAGTTTGATTTGGTTTTTTTAAAATGAAAATCAAAACCAAACCAATTTAATTCGGTTTTCTAAAATTAGAACCAAAAGTAAACCTAAGGAAAGAAAAACAAACCAAACCGGCTTTTTCGGTTCGGTTTGGTTCTTGGTTTTGACCTAAACCATGAATTCTCCTACTAAATACAATGGATTTTCCATGTAACTTTAATACAATCATGTAGTGTCACGGGTTAATGAGAACAAAGTACAATGAGATTGTGAGATTAAAAAGTATTTTGACAATCTTATTTTTTTTGACTTTCGTTAATTTGTAACACTACGTGAGTTGTATCATAGTCACATATAAGTTTTTCTCGTGTAAATATTGGCCTTTTGGTTACAAAATATATATATATATATGTATATATATATATAGTTTGGATAAGTGATTGCAAGTTTCTTTATGGTTATATTACAACTTTCTTTCGTGCCCAAATATTGCACCGCTGGTCAAAGTAGAAATGTTGGGACTTGGGATGGTTAAAATCATTCGATAGCTTTTTTGGTGTTGGTGGGAAAGGATGCATGATTGAGAAGCTAGAAGATCCTTTGTTCACAGTTTCGTACTTGTATATAGTGTTTTTTTTGTCCCGCAGAGAAAGTCTGATCTCTCTCTTGAATTTGAGAATCAATTAGGAAAAAGCATAGGGTCCCGAGCTCATTTGTCAAATCAATTTTGTTTCAAGTTAGGTAAAAAGGTTGAAGAATTCTATGTTCAGACAACATTTCTAGAGATTTTCAGAAATGAGAATTGAGATTGAAAAAAATTGTTTTATAAAGAAGAGGGAGAGACAGAGATTCTAAACATTAGTTGCAAATTTGATGAGGGCATTAGCCTTTGTGGGCAAACATTTGTGGCCTAGTGCATGGTACCTCTTCATTTAAATCCTTGGTAAGGATATATGGGAAAAATGATGGACTAACCCCCATTATCTAACATTGTAACCCAAGGCCCCGTGGATTATCATGAAAAAAAGAAAGAAAAAAAGAAAGAAAAAGAAGACCACCCTTTTGTATGCTTGCATCACTATATTTTATCTTCTCAAATTGCTAATAATGGTTGGTTTTCAACACACTTATGGCTTGACTTTAATGAACGTACTTCATCAATTTGTTGTAATTCTTTTGTCTGAATTTTCATTTAAAATCAAAGACCCATTTTGTTCAATTTCATTCAAAAAAATTAGAAAACTTCCAAAATGAAACCCACTAATTTTTATTTATTTATTTATTTTGGGTTCCTTAATTGTATCTAAGTCCTTCACCTTGACTTGTAGGTTAGGTGGTAATAATGTGGTATCACTCTCCATCTTACAAGGGAAAGATTAGAAGTTCAAAACTTGATCCCAATATAAAAGACGGCGTGTTGTATGCGGTTTAATTAGTTCTATGGCGTTTAGTTAAATTTTCTATAGCTGGAAATTAACGAAAACCAGAAAAAAGAAAAATAAATAAATAAATAAAAATCACCCTATACACACAAAATATAATTTAAGAACTTAGGGTTTGCATGAATACAAAAGGATGGGGAGGTAGGGTTTCTAAAATTAGTATATGGTATCCCTTATACACACAACTCTTCCCTCAGTTTATTTTATTTTATTTTTATGCGTTTGTATTTTTGTGCGTGAGATTATCTGAAAAGGGGGTAGCTTGAATTTGACCTCTTAACACATTATGACTGGTGGTTGAACTAATTTATTTTGTCTGTTGACCGATAAACTTGATAAGCTCACTATAATATATTAGTTTAATAAATGTAAGGCTATGCAGTCCCTAATTAAGTGCGGTAATAATATTTCGGGTGGTCATGGGAAAGTTGCATGTCTGTATCTATTGTTTTACTTTTACTCGCTAAGGATCTATTATTTTATTTATTGAACACCCCAATCTTCATTTGAGGGTTGATTGGAGGCTTCTTCCCTCAAAAGTTAGGTTAAGATTTTACCCAAAAAAAAGTTAGGTTAAGAGGAACTCATCGTTGGATTTATAAACTCATTGAACTAATAATGACAAAATCCCAAAAAGGAATAAAATATAGATGACTTTCACAAAGGTTGGCCAGCCAACCCCACCCTCCCTTTCGGTTTTTATTTAAAAGATTTTTTTTGGTTTTTTGCCTCCACTTCTTCTCTTTGCACTACTCACAAAATAAAATTGATGCTTTTCCTCTCTTATGCTATAAATTATTTCAAGAATATATACTAGTTATATACACTACTGGTCTTATAGGCATGGTGATATCTCTTCAATCTAGTCATTCGAAAATACAGATTTGTAGGACCTATCCTATGGTGTAGGGTGTATGGTTTGTCAAAAAAAAAATAAAAAAAAAATAAAAAATTACAAAAATAAAAAATAAAAAATAAAAAATTGCTAGTTGTACAATGTACACACCCTATTCCTCTAATAATTTGTAACATAGATGTTTATGAGAGCAGAACACAATTACCTTCACATCCATGCGCCCACTTCCCTATATTACAATAAATTCAAAAATCAGGTCAAATTAGCTAAGTAATGAAAGCTAAGAAAATCTTGAAAAAAAAATATTCTCTTAGAGGAACACCACTAATATTCACTACATTCCAATTGTACTTTTTTGGCTACATTGCAAGACTAATGACTCATCAGAAGCACCATTAAGTTACATATCCTTCATCTCAAGTCATTGTCAAAGGAGCATTATTGGGCTTTCCACCTGTGGTCCTTAATTGGTGTGCATGCCTCTCTTGATTCTTCCAAACAATCACTTGCAAGTAATGTCCAAGGTTATCAGATCTTGGTTAACTGTGTCTGTAGGACTTGTGAGTCTCTGGGAGTCCCGTCTCAATAGCTAACCATCCCTGTTACCTTGTGGGCTTTGAATATGAGACAAAGGAGTGTATTTTATTTATTAATTTAAGAGAAGAATCCCCATCACAGACTACTCTTGGCCCCTCTGTGGCCCTGCTGAAGAATCTATCACACTTTTTCTTGGATTGCAAACTGATGGAGGTCCCCCTGGCTTAGTTCTCATTGGTCTCATGGAATTTCCCACTTTAACCACCTGGGTATTGCGGAATGGGTGAAGGAAATCATTGGCATAGGCAACTATTTTGATGGAACACCAGGAATAAAGTGGTCTTTAAAAACAAAGAGTTTGAATCAAAAGAGGTGCTTTCTAAGTTGATAAGCGTGTTCCCAGGGAGGGCAACTCTGTGGCCCATGCTCTTAATCTCAGTTGGCTGCAAATTGCAAACGTTTTGGATGCATCCCAATCAATCAGCAATCTCCCATCTTTCCATTCTGTTTGCTTGTGAGAGGGATTCCGCTGAGACGTGGAAATTCTGTACCCCAAACCACCCTCCGTTTTAATGGAACTTTGAACTTGCTCATCAAAAGGGAAGGGGAAAAAACAAAAAGAATTAATTACTAACTAAAATCTGATCCATGAAATATTTGATATGCATGACATACATGGATGGAGCGCCAAATTGGATCCTCATTTGATAACTGCCAAAACTCTGAATTAAGGCTACGTGATCAACATGAGCACTCTGTTTCACGTATACATGTTCAGATGTTTACTGCTCATTTTCCAATAATCACCGATGCGGATGCGAGACCAATTAGTGGAAGTTCAGAGATAGTACAATAAATTATTAAAAAAATGCTACTTGCACCAACTCATTCGACAGATAAGATAGTATCCTATCGAAAATGAACAAAATGGACAAATATTCAAACAGTAAAAGCTTTCTGGGCTGAATCTTTTACCTCAAAAAAGTTCACTCTGAATAGTTCAACTAATTTAATGGTATGCAGACAAGGTCATCCACCACAAAATCCCAAAGGATCTAAATTATGCAGAGCTCAGTTCATATGACAAGGTATCATCGTCGTTGATCTAGATCTTCTCGCAGTGGCCAGCTTGAACTTTGAAAAAAACTTGATTCCTTCAAAGTAGAAAACTCATACGACAGATAAAAGCAAAACCCATCCCCATTTTACCTTCCAAGATACACAATAAAGATATGAAAAACTTGATTCCTTCGAAGTGGAAAACTCATACGACAGATAAAAGCAAAACCCATCCCCATTTTACATTCCAAGATACACAACAAAGATATGAGACCCCCCCCCCCCCCCCAAACCCCAAAAAAAAAAAAAAAAAAAAAAAAAAAAAAAAAAGAAACAGAGAGAGACGTCCAAACCCTTCTGAAAGTTTGTCGGCCCAAGCCCAAAAAACCCTATTTGACAAGTAGGAGCCCAACGTGTAGCTCAACATAGAATACAATTGCACATAAAAAATTTCATACAAGTAGTATAGAGTATTATCAGATTTGAGTCCCTGAACATATCATTTCAGAAGATGGCCCAAAAAGAAAATTTGAAAAAAAAAAAAAAAAGAAAAAAAAAAAGGAAGAAAAATCAAACATAAGTAGCAAAATAACCACCATCTAAAGTGCATATGCATATGAATTTCTTAATCTCATGGGAGTTCCTATTATGGCCATTTGATCCATTAATCAATGGCAATTATGAGAAAACCAACTGATACATACATGAGAAGAACGGGGTACAGTGCAAGAGCTTTTCTCCTTGGGTTGACAGCCGAACTCATAAATGGGTACGCAGCCCAAGAGCTCCAAGCCAGCGTCACACACACCACAATCACCTTCAATATCACATTGTCCTTCAACATGCAGATAACGGCCCCAATATCCAGAGGGAATAGGCAGTAACCCAGAAGACTCAAACTCTGGAAGAATATTATATGCCCACCCTGAAACAATGAAAATGAAGAACCACAATGAAACTGAGGTCAACTTTCACAAATTTCGAAAATCAATTTCGACCTGGGTCCAAATTGAATGCATAACCTTGCATGTGTGTGTACACACATATGAGAGAGAGAGAGAGAGAGAGTATATTACCAGGAGCAGTACATTCAAAGTGAGAATTATGGCACCAGCTGCAAGTAGCGCAAATGCAACAGCAAAAACCTCAGACTGGAAGATGATTAAGGCAAAAAAAATCCGTCAGTATAGAAGTCACTCCAAATAAGTAGATTTCTAGAACAAATGAAAGATTAGTAATTGTATGAGGCACAAGGAGAGAGAAGCAGCCCTCCGAAGTAGGAGAGGAAAGGGGAGAAAGATCATGATCTTTGGATAAACAACCATGATCCATGCCTGCAATAAAAAAATGTCAAATTGTATATGATTATGTACTTTCCTACCCAGGATACCCACAACCCATAAAAACAGACACCGTTCTGTTCCTTTTTCTTTCTAAAATAACAAACAAGTCTCCTATTTGCTTTCGCCTCTCTTCCTTTTTTAACATCCCAATCAAAGCAAACTCCTAATTCCAAATTGATTTGGGATATCGCTAGGAGGAAAAAAACAGAAAAAGAAAAAAGGTCAACTCAGCATTATAGACTAAATCCTAACAAACATGTCCACATGCAATGCACATAGCCCGCTACTTGCATGATAAAATAAGGCAGAGGAACATAAACGTAAATAATACAACTACAAGCTCCATATGCTAGAATGTAAAAAAAAAACTGAATCATAAGTGACCACTTTATTTAAAGAAGACAAAAAAACCGTATTTGTAGGTTGGAAACTTAAGTTTGTTTGGGCCTTCCTCTTGTCCTTCTGATGCCTTCAACTTGAATCAAGTCACCTTTCTGTATTAGATCATTGCTAGGTTCTCATTGCACAAGCCAAAACTACCCTAGACAATTTTCTCTCATCTTGTCCTCAAGTCCTACCTTCTTATGAATGCATTCATTTCATATTTTATCTTTCCTCGTGTTACCACTTATCCATATTAACATTCTCATTTCAACCCACTCCTTTCTGAATATGTTTCTTAATTGCCCAGCTTCAGTAACATGAAGCAAAGATGATCTTATAGTTGCTAAGTCAATCACCAAGTGTACAAGTCCATGCACTCTGTGTATGATGAATAACTTTAAAAACTAATTTTGTCGGTCTTAAACATGTACTGAGGCAAACAAAGGACGCTCTAGCCAATTTTGACCAACAATTAATACAATTCAATTTCATAGGATTCCTAGAACATTAGTGTAGGTATTGTGGAACACTACAGAGAGTTAGCCTTCCCTCAACGTATGCCATTGTATTTTGCTTATTGAATTTTCCTAACTACCACAAAAGGAAAAATGACGAAGGTCATAATTGGCCACAATCAATTAATGAGGCAATGGCAAAAAATCCATGTTCCATTACAAACTTCACAATATAAAATAAAATCAAAATCATGAATATCTCTCTTACCCTAAGGACTATTCTAAAAGCCTTTTTTCCCTTCCCTACTTTCACAATTTATACTTGTTAAGTTTCTAACCTAAAAGCCTAATTTATTAGCTGGAGGGTCCAAACAGGTATATAAAGTCCAATCAAACTCAATATTTAGATTATATGGGATGAAGGACTTCCCAACGGTATCAAATTCAATGTTATAAACTTATAACTAACAAAAATTTTCAATTCATTTTTCCACCAAATCATAGATATGTATTAGTTACCTATTTATAGTTGCAACCCATACTATTTTTTTGATCAGCAACGAACAAAGAAATTTATTAAACAAAAAAAGTACATGGAAAAAACAGAAGAGGACCAGGAGTCCGCCAGAAAAAAGGAAAAAGGAGAAAAACAAAACAAGACAACTAGCTAGCACACACCGCCTTCCAATCACTCTTAATCACAAATAAAGGAATCCCTTGAAATGGCCTCGCCTTTGAGGCCCAAAACGAAGCTAGGAAATAAACTCTATCCCATAAGGCATCCACCCATTCTTCCCTTAAAAAACTCCTCGCATTCCTCTCCAACCACAAAACCCAGAAAATAGCCAACACAACACATCTCCACAGAGCCACTCCCTTCTTATTTCTCCCAAAACCCTCAAAACCAAGTTCCAACAACTGTGTAGCACAAACGGAGCCACCCAAAGCTCCCTACTGATCCCAAACAGCCTCTGCCACAAACTCTTGGCTACTAAACAATGCAAAAGGAGATGATCTATGGACTCAGCCTCCTGTCTACACATGATGCACCACTGCGGAAGAAGACAAAAAGAAGGTCTTCTCTTCTGAAGCATGTCATTAGTATTAATTCTTCTGTGAGCCACAGACCAAGAAAACACCTGCACCTTAAGAGGTACTTTAGCCTTCCAAATCATCAAAGCTGGGGAAAACAAGGGCAAATTTGGATCATCAACCAACAACTCGAAGAAAGATTTGCAAGAAAATGTTCCGGATGAATGGGCTAACCACTTCCTCCTATCTGGAACTGACTCCCTCAAACATACTCCTTCAAGTAATGGCAATAAAGATGAAAGCTCAATACACTCTCTATCATTAAGATTACGAAAAAATCTAAAATCCCAATCAATAGGAGAGGAAGAAGAAGAAGCCATGGACAAAATGGAAGCATTATGAGCAAGTGATAAATTATACAATCAGGGAAATGATATGGAAAAAGACTCGCCCCCCCCCCCCCCCCCCCCCCCCCGCGCCAAACATCTTCCCAGAACTGAATTTTGTCACCCCTTCCTGCAACCAAACTGGAAGACTCCAGAAAACGGGGTAAACCTTGCGATATGGACTTCCAAGGACATCTGCCTGACACCCTGCAATCTATCTTAGAATCCCAACCATTGTCTTGAAGCCCATACTTGCTTTTAATAATGACATACCATAAAGAGTTAGACTCAAGAGGGACCTCCACAACCATTTCCCAATAAGAGCAATATTCCCCTGAATAAGATTACCCAAACCAAGCCCCCCTTATCTTTTACCCTAGAAACCACATCCCACTTGACCAAATGATCCTTACTATTTGATCTCCTACGGCATAACTGAATGAAAAATAAATTTAGTTGCGTGCTTGAAACACTAAGAGAGTACCCAGCCAAATACAACTTAGCACCCAAATGGCCTTAGAAGAGTGTCTAAGGGTCGTGTTAAACTTAGGCATCCAATTACCAAGCTTTTTAAAACTGCCTAGACAAGTCAAGGCACCCAAACATCAGCCTAAGTGAAAATCTGACAACACTAATAGATATTAGTCAAGAATAAAATTAAAAATTTAACATATCTTATTCATAATTGAAGGAAATAAATTTTTTGATATGTGACTCCATATTTTTAGTATTAGGATTCTTCTTGGATTTTCATACATTTCTTTCTAACTAGCTGTCTAGCCCTTTAGCTTAAAAAAGTTCTCTCTTTGTTCAAAACTATCAAAAGAAGTCACAAAAGAGAGAAAAAATAATAATGGACCACTAAAATGATCTCATCAATTAGGTCTATGGTATGTTCTATGGTATGTTCTACATACTCCTATCGAACACTTTAAAATAGTGAAAAATCTCTAGAAAGTAGATGAATCCAACATACCTGCACCCAAAACCTGGAATTGAATCCATTTAACATAGAGTTGGGCCACTGGCCTATTTCAACATACTTGGATTGGGCCAGGGCTCTTTAAACCTTAGAAGCCCGAAGCAGGGGCAGGGCACTTAGAAGAGTCAAAAGTTGGGAGTGTCTAGGAAGTGTTTGTATAATATATATGGGGAGGGATCCGTTTACACCCGGTGTAAAACTTTTTACTCTTACATCCCTTAATATCTTTTTATAAGAATAATATTTCGCTAATCCAACCACGTCATGCATGCCAAATTTCAAGTAAATCGGATATTAGGAGTTACGTCATTCATATAATGCCCAAATTATAGTTTTATTTATATAAAAAAAAAAGTGAGTTTACAGATCAAACACTTCTTGATATCGGATTTGCTTGAAATTCGGCACGCATGACGTGCATGAATAGAGAACCTAATCCAACGGTTGGATTGTTAAAATATTATTCTTACAAAAAGATTTTGAGGGGTGTAAGAGTACAAAGTTTTACACCGAGTGTAAACGGATCCCTCCCCTCTATATATATATTTTATAACGAGGGAACCATCCCACAACAGGGTCTGGACCCACCCATGGAACCTAAACCCTTGGGGGACTAGTGCAGCAACCCACCGCCAAGGCCCCCCACTTAAATCTTGGGTTGTCCTAGCGGGGAATCGAACCTGTGACCGTGCGCCTAACCACACAATCACAAGTTCGCCCTTACCAACTGGGCTACCCAAGGGTGGGTATCCCTCCCCCATATATATATATGTCTGAAATTAAAAGGGTGAACATGAAAAATAATAAAAAAATAAATCTATGGGGCAAATTGGAAAAAATAAAGAAAAAGTGAATGATCTACGATTTCATAAAATAAATGTTGAGTTCTAGGTCATTTAATGAATACATATAACTTAAAGGGACATTATTGTAAATTTGGAAATGCTTTTATTTGGTTTTCGATCAGACAAAACCATTCTTCTTCTAATAGCTAAGGTTTTCTGATTAGAACCCATGGCTCCACCTCTGACAACATCTATCACTTTCGGCGGCCTCTAACACCTTAGGCACCATTTCGACAATCATTTAGTGATAGAAAAATGAAAAAGGTCTTTGTTACTTCTCCTTTTTTTTTTTTTTTTTTTTTGGTCTTTTTCTTCTTCTCCTCTTCTTTTCATTTGGACATGGTTCAATATCAATCAGAATCACGATTCTCTCTTGCTTGGATTGCGGTTCTAACACAATTCTCATTAAGAACTGCCGAGCAGCGGTTCTAGAGCAGGTGTGGCACCTCTATTCCATGATCCCTACTTCTAAGATTTATGACTATAAATCTGAACATATGAGTTCTAAATTATTCAACATGGGCACTTAACTTATGCAACATGGTCTATATGAATACCAATGTACTCTAAAGGCCTATAACATTTTCTTATTGTTCAAGACTTAATGAACAACTTATTCAACCAAACAAAGCTAATGACATTCATGCATATCCATAATTCTATTCGATCAAAATTGGGCATAGAGCCCTCCCTCTCTTCATCCTTGCCTAAACTTCTTTATTCATATTAACCTAATTCTACAAAGATAGTAATCGTTGTATGCTACCCCAAAGGTGATATTTTCCATTAGCCTAAAGCCTTCATGTGCTTTTGCTAATTGGAATATGGCCTCTACTACCGTTAAGAAAACTCTATGTTCATCTCCTATAAAGCAATGAATACAATCTAGAAACCAGATTGATCCCCATAGAACATTTAGTTTTGTAAATACTTGTTCACAAATATAACGCCTCATGCATATTATACAACATCAAATGCCTTGTTATTTAACATATTTATCCATTAAAGAAGTTTCTTATAATATTTTTTTTGATACTTTAAATTTTTTGTTGTAAACATTTGACCGAAAATTTGAATTCTTCTATCCGTTTATCTCTAAAAGAAAGTAATGCCTTACCTTTTAAATTGTACAAACATAGTTTCCATTCCCCCTTTTTTTTTTTTCCTTCTATTTTTCGGTAAGCCAATTTTTATTCCAGAAGTAAAAGGGAGAATCCCATGTACACAAGAGGCATACAAAAAAAAATAATAATAATAAAATAAAATACAAAAAGGCAGCAAAAAACAACTTGCAAAATGACAGCTTAAGAACATCAAAAACTGTATGGGAGCTCGTTCAATCAACCAAAAACTCTGCACAACTCTAATCTGAAAGAAGACCTATAAACATATATTTGTCTTTCTACAGGTAACTCCACACCCTAAAAAATTCTATTGTCTCTTTCCCCTCCAAATAGTCCATAAAATGGCATAAGGCACCAGTTTCCAGAAAGTCAGAACCTCCTTCCTTTTGCTCCTACGTCCCCATCCCTGCAACACCTGACACACTGAAAGCGACATCACCCATTGATCCCAAAAATCTCAAAAGTAGTCCCATAGAACTCTTGCCACACAACATTGAAGAAGGAGGTGGTCAACTGTTTAATTGGGACATACACTTTAAAATGAGCTTACTAGGTGCTTCCATCACTATGATAAATAAGAAAGGAGATAATGGGTCCCTTTGTATTAACCCACTCAAACTTCAAAAGAAAACATGTACCATTGACAAGGACCGAAAAGAATGCCATGGAGAAGCAAGTCTAAATCCACCAACACCATCTATCCCCAAAGCCCATTCTACGATGAAGATACAACAAGAACTGCCAATCTACAGTCATAAGTCATAACCAAGTCTGACTTACAAACCAACACTGGTATAGCAGACTGACTTCTTGGATCTACGCACAGTTGGCAATGAGAACCGCGTCCAAAATCTGTCTCCAACCCACTAAAGCATCATTATAGGGACCCACGTTTTGCCCAACCCCTTAAGCCTTTCTGCCATTCCATTTCTTGTTGGAAGCTATATATGGAAAACACCGGTACAATGGTTATAGATCCTCCCACTATGACCATAACATCTTCTAGTTGTATTTACTGCTACTAAAAAAGTTATTGCTAACTAAAGAATGGCATCCCTAGCCTTATTATCATCTTAATACCCACCTTTAATTGTTCCCCATCAGTTGATTGATCTCCTAGACACTACTTTTTGATGCTTTCTTCTAATCCTCTAAAAGCATAAGTACTAGCGATGTTAATAATATTATCAATTCTTACCATTAACAAGCAATAGCTTAGTACCTAATTTCTTTACAACTGCAACACTGTAAATTATAGACACATGTAACTATATAATTCCTACCATTTTAATATAACTGTCCTCTCCTACACATATAAGTTTGAAGCACTCCATGACATTGACCTCTTCATTCCACTTTGAATTCAAAAAGACACATTGTACCGGTTATCCTTCATTGTATGAATTAACTTTCATTTCCTTGTTAAATTTCTACACTTGGAAGAGATTTGAAAAATCATTCTTCCCCCAATCTTCTTGATCATTTTTCCATAACTATAAAGGCTCAAATAGGCGCCAAGAGCCTAGGTGAAGGCACAACGAAAGGCACGCACCTAAGCAAAGTAAGGCGCATATTTTAGAGAACTAAAAATCAAATATACCTATAAATAAATAAATAAATAAATAATAAAAATAAAAATAAAAATAAAAAAAGAAGAAGAAGAAGAAGAAGAAGTAAATATACATGTATATACTGGTAAGAAATTAGAATAACAAATACTTTGGCCTAAGATGGGGGAAGAAGATAACTAAAAAAACAAGGCTAGGGTTAACAAAGAAAAATGTCTAGGGCTAGGGCTAGGACTCATGGGACAAAAAAAATAAATAATAATAATAATAATAATAATAAGAGAAAAGGCTAGGGCTTACAGAACAACAACAAAGGAGAGTTGATGTAGTGCATCTTAGAACATAGGCCTATCTTATTATAATAGGTATATCAATGGTAATAAGAGAACAACAACAACAACATTGACAAAAATCCCTTCATTTGAATCAGGCAGGCTTTTTTAGGTCCTTCAGCTCAGCTCCAAGGCACAGCAAGCACGCCTGATTGAACAAAATGCAGCTCACAGACTCAGCTTGGCTCCTAGGTGCGCTTTTAATAACTATGCATAATTTACTATAGTTGCGACAATGTGACAGCTGAAGAACGCCCTGGCTCAACTCAACCCAATTAGTAAGGAAGACCACACTAATTCATAGGCCATCAACTCTCTCTCTCTCTCTCTCTCTCTTTCTTAAAAGGTATAACTACAAATATTCAACAAACTAAATGGAACTTTTTCTATTAAATTGTTTGATCAGCAAACATTTTCTATTAAATAGGATTATAAGGTTGCAACTTAACACTGGAAACCACATAAAAGCATACATTACTAGCAATTCAATGAGCCGTATGAAAAAAAAGACTACTACAGAAAGCCAAGAACAGAACGTATACTTGCTGCAAGCATAAAAAAATAAATAAATAAATAAACAAAAAGACCTCATGTTCTCACCTTTTTCACTGATGCGGACCATGACAAGGTGAGACCAAGGAAGACAATGAAGAAAAAGGGTCCCCAAAGATCCCAATCCCTCAAAGCTTTTCCCGGGTCTTCGCGATACGGATTCGGAAACACCACGAGCTTCAAATTACTAACAATCCTAGACAGATCCCTCTTCACCGTATCCCACACCGGCTCCGTCAAGGTGTTTGGCGGCGGCCCGAACCCACTCGCCACGATATTCGGGCGAGGATCCGAAGGGGGCAACGGAGGCGGGGCGGGAACAACTGGTGGCTTCTGATAGGTCGGCGGTGGGAGATTGGACGGCATGAATGGGGAGGAAGAAACTGGGATCGAAGCTCGTGGAGGACTGGGTGGTCTGGCAGGTAAGACCGTGGCAGGAGCCGATTGGACGCTGGCGTTGATGAGGTTCTCGATCTCATCGATGTCAGATTGAGAGGAGGGGTGGAGTGGTATGGTATCGCTGTGCGACATTTTCTCGGGAAAATGCAGAGGGGTTGAAGGGGAATGAGGAATTGGGTGAAGGGAAAATTTGTGCAGATGTGAGAAAAGGAAGGACGGATCAAAAATAGTAGATCTACGACGAATTAGAATGGGAGCAAGGGAGAGGAATCAAGGAGTGGGAATGATACAAATCGAGAGAGGTGGGAGGAGAACGGGATTGGGCAAGACCGCTTTCATCCCGTCAATCTCGTGTGTGCGTATATATACTAGGCAGTGAGCACGTGTGTTGCACGTGCTTGTAAGCCACCACTTTGATTTGCCTGAGAAACACAAGTGTATTGATCCAAATTACTTCCAACTTCAATTCCATTGCAACTTCGCCAATAAGATGCCTTATACTTTAATCTTTGACAAAGACTGGCAGCAATCGAACATAGAATCACCAAACCATCTCTATGGGCCTGATAGAGAAACTACCAAAGTGTATGAAGAAAGGTTTATAATAGAACCAAGAGAATATTACTCGATTTAATATATCTCTATAGATATAGATTACTCCCATTTCAAATTCCTCAGGCCCTTTGCCACCCCTTGAATGATATCAAACCTCATCTACCCGTCTAAAAGCTTGGCTTGATTTTCATCTGTTTCAAAGAATAAAAATCACATTAGGATAGTACGACTGAAAATAAAAACCAATTGATTCAAAATATGGTAAGCAATTCACGAACTCATATAACCCAAGTCGCCCAATGGAGATGTAAATCAAGAAAACTATCATCTCGGGCAAAAAACATATATGTACTCGTATAATTTACAAATCTGAATGAGGAAGAGTTACGAACATTCCGATGGGTTACCTCCTATTTTATGGTTGAGGTCTCTTATTGGTCGGGTTTATGGTTGAGGTCTGAATCTTATTTGTGACACGAATTGCTCTCTGTAGTGATATATATGTGTGCAAAAGCGGTGAACGGCGAAGCGGTGCCTCGGTGAGAAGCAAATGAGTACGTGTAAAAAACGGTGAGCCGGAAGCAATATTGCAGAGATGAAGAAATCCAGAGACATCAAGAAGGAAGGTGAAGCGGCAAGAAAAAATTGAAGAGACAAAATCAGGACTTGGTGAGCACATACGGAACTTTCGCTATGCAGTGAACGGTGAGCGGCGGAGGAAGGTCCAAAGAGAGAGAGGAGTCTAGAGAATTCTGAGAGAAGGTGCAACAGCAGAGCAGTCCGGAGAGCAGTAAATCCCGACGAAGTAGGAAAATAAAAAGGGAACTTTAAAACGCTGGGATATATAAGTATTTTTAACAATAGAAACTGGTGAAAGAGCGAATAAAAAAAACGTAGGAAAAAACTGCATCTATATAGTAGTATACTAGACATAGCACATGTGTATTACACATAAATATTTTTAAATAATATTAGTTATATAAAATACTAAATATATAAAGATTTTATATTTTTTCATAAAAGATAAAGTTTAAAATTCAAAAGTACATTTTTGTTTTTTATAATCAAAATTGTCTACGAAAGATTAAAAACTCTTTAAATAAACATTCAAAATTTTTTTTCTCCATAAAATTGAATATTTAAAGAGTTTATATTCATATATATTATCATACAACTTGATAGTTGTTCTAGGAAAAAGAATTTGAGTAAGAATTTAACTTTAATTTATTAAGAGTTTGAATTAAAATATAATTTTCATTTGTTACCAAATGATAAAAATGTTTATTATGTGTTTTAATTAAAAGAATGGTATATATGTATTTTTTTTTTATTTAAAATAAGGGTATATTGGTCGTTCAAAATTTTTTTCTGAGATTCAGCCTTGTATAGGTTGTATAGATATAGATAGATGTATATCTATACAACCTATACAAGGCTGAATCTCAGAAAAAATTTTAAACGACCAATATACCCTTATTTTTTCAAAAAGAATGTATCTACCTTTCCTTTAATTGAAACACATAGTAAACGTTTTTATCATTTGGTAATAAATGAAAATTAGATTTTAACTCAAACTCTTAACAAATTAAAGTTAAATTATTAAAAAAAATATATACTTATTAAATTTTAAACTTTATTTTTTGTGAAAAAAATATAAAATATTTATATATTTATTATTTTATATAACTAATATTATTTAAAAATATTCCCGTGCAACGCAAATGTGTTATATCTAGTACATACATACATACAAATGAGAAAACAGAAAAATAAGATTCAATGGTTTTTTACAAAATTATGTCAGGAGTCTTAATAATCACACCTCACTTTATTTTCATTGACTTGTAAGATTACAACACCATATTTACTCCAAGGCCTATATTCTCGCTACAAAGATCGTGACTTATGATTTTACATATATTAGCTATATATCTATACTACCTATAAAAGGCTCAATCTCATAAAAACTTTTGAACGGCCAATATACCCTTATTTTTAAAAAAAAATACGTATTTACTATTCTTTTAATTGAAATACATAGTAAACATTCTCATCATTTGGTAACAAATGAAAGTTAGATTTTAACTCAAAATCTTAACAAATTAAAGTTAGATACTTAACTCAAATTCTTTTTCCTAGAGTAATCATCAAGTTGCATGATAATATATATGAATATAAACTTTTTAAATATTATGTTTTGTGAAGAAAAAAAATTCTGAATGTATATCTAAAGAGTTTTTAATTTTTCATTGATAATTTTGATTATAAAAAAAAAAATGTACTTTTGAATTTTAAACTTTTTTTTTATGAAAAAAATATAAAATCTTTATATATTTATTATTTTGTATAGCTAATATTATTTAAAAATATTCACATGCAACGCACATGTGCTATATCTAGTAAGTATGTAAAAAACTATATATCTATCTATACCTATATCTAGGGATTGGATCATCTCTAGTCCTGTGGCCACCAGTCCCAACCAATTCACGGTTATTGTAACTCCACCTCATTTTATGTTAATCCAAAGACATTCAATGAGCCACGTCACCTGCCTCTTAAACTATCCTTTTAATCGTTTAAAAACGGTGGCGGCTTGTTCCTAACGGAGTGTAATTCCATCAAATTTAACCTTTTATTTTCCTTTATCTATGGAGTATGGATTCCATCGTTCTGGAAACCCCCAGTGGCTGGAGAAGTTCAAACTCTCACCAAACAAACAGACCCTTATAGAGGCAACCAGTTCAACTTCATGACTGTTAAAGCTTAGAGGAATATCAACCAAAAATAGGCTTATGATCGACATCCAACCATTGAATCCGCCATGACAGCTTCTACAAGAAGAAAAAAAATTAAAGGAACAACGAACTAAAGGATGGAATCCCCCGCTGCTCACCCAACCCACTGACAATAGAAAATGTACAAATACAGATGGAGATATCTTCTCTTTTAAATTTCTTTTGTTATTTTCCTTTATCCCCAAATCGGCACCGTGGTAAGGCGTATAAATCACAGCAACAACTGCAAATTTTTTCTTTTCTTTTTGGAAAACAAAATTATTAAATTTTTGTCCATAGCCAACTGGTTCTCTTGGACGCATCCATGGTTCAAAAACTTCAATTTATGGTTGATGCCCAAATCTGACTTAAAAAAGCCCAGTTTCCCTCATCATTTGTCGTAGCCAGTACGACTGCAAATGAGCTGAGTCATTCGTGAACAACTCGTGAACAAGCTCGATAAAGGCTCATTCGAGTTCGTTTGATTAATAAATAAGCCAAGCCTGAGCTTGAATAAGAGGCTCGTTTATTAAACGAGCAGACCATAGCTCGGCTCGTTTATGTTTGTGAACAAGCTTGTTAAGGGCTCGTGAATAGGCTCGTAACTAGGCTCATTAAAAGGCTCTTAAAATAGCTTATTAGTAGGCTCATTAAGGGGCTTGTATAAATACCCTAATTTATTTTTGGTTTCTCTTAGTTAAGTGGACCAATTAACATGAAAGAGATAATACTTCCTTAGTAGTTATATCTTGTACTTATCCAAGGAAGATTTTTAAGGTTTGTGAACTTTTATCTTGATGTTTAAAACTCACATTCGCGAGATCAAACCAATCTTGAACATGAGCTCAAGCTCGGCTTGTTTAGTTAAACGAGCCGAGCCGAGCCGAGCCTGAGCTTTTCTAAATATTAATGAGCCGAGCTTGAACACAATAAATTAAGCTCGTTTAAAGCTCGGTTCGTTTATAAATAAACAAGCTTTTAACTGAGCCGAGATTGAACACTCCAAAACTCGGCTCGGCTCGGCTCGGCTCATTTGCAACCCTAAGTCGTAGGTGATTTCTCAAACCCAGTTTGTTTGGAGATTTGGCAAGCGCTAAAGAACCAATTTAACTTCATTACTGGTCGCCAATGATTTCAATGGACGGTTATTCTGAGATATGACTCGACTGGGTTATAGTTGATGCCCAAAATCATCACATTTCAAGACAGTTGTGTTGAAATTTTCTCCGTTAGAAGCAAACCATTCCCGTTTTAAAACAATTAACAGAACAATTGAAGAGATAGGTGACGTGACTCATTGTATGCCCTTGGATTAACTTAAAACGAGGTGGAGTTTCAATAGTCGTGAACTGGACAGAACTGGTGGGCACTGAATTGGAGAGGATCCTATCCCCTATATCTATATCTATCTATACTATTTATACTATCTATAAAAATTTATATTTCAGAAAAACTTTTGATTGATCATTAAACTTTTATTTTAAATTTTAAATACTTATTTGCCCTTACTTCAATTGAAATACATGTTAAGAGATTTAGTTTTAATCAAACAATAGAATCCTCAAAAAAATAAAAATCCGTCTCCTCTCAATTAGTAACTTAAAAGACTTGGAGAATAAGGAATCCGAATTATAAGAAAAATTATGGTGAATAAACTTGCAAAACTATCATAATCCTTGTCATTTGAGATTTTGATTGAAAGCCTTATTAATTAAACGTGAATGGAGAGCAAATTTTCAAGGTAATAATTTTTACTTCACATAATGGGGGCAAGAACTTGGTGACATGATTGAACTTGAAACTTTGAAGTGGAGTTCATGGTAAAATTAATTTCTTCCTTTTCTTCTTCTTCTTCTTTTTTTTTTATTTTTTTATTTTTTTTTATATTTTTTTTAATTGTGTCTTATTATTCGAACTACACCACCTTCGACACCTATCTTCATGGCTTCTACGGAGGAAGACGCCCCAACTTTGAAAATCATAAATTTCTATACAAAGATAAAATCGTTTTAATTAATTAATCAACAAAAGGGCTTTAACCATTCACAATATATTTCTAGCTTAAATATTACTAATATTTCCAATTTATGGCCAGCTATATTTTCAATTTCCTCCCTTTATGTAAATATTTACCTTAAACCAAAAAATACATATATATACCAAAGAAATTGAAAACAAATCTAAACATGTGCCTTTATTGCAACCACTCAAAGGTGGTGTGGTCTGAATAATAAGGCACAATAAAAAGGGAAAAGGAAAAAAAGAAAGAGAGAAAGAAAGAAATTAAGAAAGGAAGAAATTAATTTTACCATGAACTCCACTTCAAAGTTTCAAGTTCAATCATGTCGCCAAGTTCTTGCCCCCATTATGTGAAATAAAAATTATTACCTTTAAAATTTGCTCTCCATTCACATTCAATTAATAAGGCTTTCAATCAAAATCTCAAACCACAAGGATTCTGGTGGTTTTGCAAGTCTATTCACCGTAATTTTTCTTATAATTAGGATCCCTTATTTTCCAAGTCTTTTAAGTTAGCAATTGAGAGGAGATGGATTTTTATTTTTTTTCAGGATTCTATTGTTTGATTAAAACTAAATCTCTTAACATGTATTTCAATTGAAGTGAGAGCAAATAAGTATTTAAAATTTAAAATAAGGGTGTAATGGTCAATCAAAAGTTTTTCTAAGATACAAACTTTTATATAGGTAGTATAGATATAGATTTAATTAAAACGATTTTATCTTTGTATAGAAATTTATGATTTTCAAAGTTGGGGCATCTTCCTCTATTGAAGCCATGAAGATAGGTGTAGAAGTTTATAATGAATTATTTTTCCCTTGCAAATTTACTTATAAAGTAATTAATCTTGGGTGTGTTGTGTTTCTTCTTGATTTTTTGTTGCTCCTAATTTTTAGTTTTGTAATTGCATTTAGTTTTTTGTTAAACCCTTTAATTGAGCATTGTTATCTAGAATCCATATTTTGATCACCATTCTAAGATGTGAATAAAACAATTTCACAAAATAATATTTTCATGAATAGCTATATATGATATGTGATTTTTTTTTTTTTTAATATCTACATAAGCAGTAATCTCTGCAAGGAACGATAACATTTAGAGAATATACTTAAAACCTGACTGCTCAACTAACTCCGTAGGAACTATAATATATGATTTATAAGAAACAAAGAAGCCAAAGTTTCTTTCTACTGGAAAAGTAAGTTTTCTCACCTTTGTGGTCTAATTTATACATATCAATTCATTGGTTCAATAGGAAATTATTATTTTTTTTAATTTTATTACTTCATCTATTGGATTATAGATTTCTAGTGTCGATGAATTTATTTAATTAATATATAATTAATTAAAAAAAAATCTTTACGCATATACATACAACTTTACACATATATATACAATCTTTACAAATATACATACAATTCATAATGGTTCACGTGCAACATACGTGTGTACCAACTAGTACGAATAAATGTTTGTTGAGAGAGAAAATTAATGATTGGTTGTTGGGAAAGTGTTTTTATTTTTTATTTTATTATTTATTTTAAATTAAGGATTAGTGGTATCTTAAATCAAATGTTAGAAAAGTTGAATAAATAAAATGTCACTATGCATTCAGACATACAACTTTGATCGGTTATGGATTATCGTATCAACTAAAGCCTAATAAAGGTGATCAAACATAATACAAATTGATTTTATTGAGCTTTAACTGACCTAACAATTCTAGAGTCAACCGGAGTTAGGAGAAGTTTGGTTTTTTTTACTTCCCCGACAACCAAACATTTGTTTTCTCCCCCAATGAACATCTATACATAATATTGTTTTTTACCAACATATATATACATATAAAATTGAACTAAAACTCCATGGATTTGGGTTGTTTCTAATGGTTTATGGAGAGAGTGGGGTTTGATGGGGTAAAGAATTGATGAAATAGGAGTTGTCTTGTGTTGGTCTTGGGGGTAGGGGAGACAAGGGTGGGGGTTGACAAGTAGGGTTAATGAAATAGGCAATGTGTTGGTCTTGGGGGTAGAGAGAGGTCAGTTATTTTTTAATTTTAGTCATCAATGTCCTCAAGTACGGAGTATAAATTTGAACGAGGATAAAATTATAATACAAAATATTTCACTAAATTTGGGAGGTGGAAAGCTAATTTATGGAGTGCCAAGAGGCCCCCCCCCACCCCAATGCACAAACCATCTAGTCATCTCTGAGTATGTTGTACGGATGATTAAGAGGAGCCTCAGCACACAGAATGCATAACTAAACAGGATTATCTATCCACCTCAAACCGAACAATGAAATAGCTTAAAAAGAAACACAGGTGGCTTCCAGTATCAATGAAAATCCTCAATATAATTTCAAAGCTGATTATCAAGCGCTGAGAAAAACTGGAGAGAACCATCAATTATATCCCACATAACGTACCATTGGCATCATACAATTGCATTTAATGACAAAATGTTGTGATATTATCACTATATGAAAATTTTCAAAACTGGGTTCCATCTCCCAACCAGTGCTTCAGAACAAATTCATCAATACACCCACCAAATCTTAGTTTTCCGATGTAATGTTGGGTAGAATGTAATCCACCTCGGGGTTCAAAAAATTGTAATCAGAACAATAAAGTGCTCGACACAAGGGAAGCGGATATCCCTGTCAAGGCTTCAGAGCAAGGGCAACACCAAACTTGGAGGCTGCATTGATGGCCTTTGTATCATACTCGGCCGAAATAGTTATCAGTGACTTAGGTCTCCATTCCCGCTGACATAGCGTTGCAACCTTCCCATTGTCAGAGAACCGTGTTTTTATCATGGTGTAAGGATCAACTTTATGAGAGCTTCCAATAGTAAAACTGTTTTCATAGGTGGAAAATCTATGAGTCATTTCAGCAGCAACTGTAGTTTCATCATGGGGCTTCAAAGAGTGAAAATAAGATGCCTTCAGTGTCTGTCCTTTGTCCGTCCTACACATACAATGATAAATTACAGTTTCAGAGGTAATGCATTGGTACAGAAAAAGGAACTTTGGTAAGATCAAATGAAAGCAGAAACACTTTAAGGATAACCACATACAATTTTCTATATTTCCTTCAAGAACTTTGTATTCATTTATTCTTTTCCTTTAGGTCTACAGTAAGAACTGAACCCCTAACCCCACCCCTTTCAAGGGTTGTAATTTGGACAGCTAAAAAGCTAGTTCAATCATACAATGGGCTGGCAGAAAGAAAGGAGACTAAAATTTTTGGTCAAGAAGATATAAGAACGGATTCATATATTAAATCATTAGTAACTCTCACTACTTGAAAAGTTCTAATATGATAGGAATCTTCACACAAATTGCTATGCAGAGTCAAATTGTGTGGCAGATACTGTGGCTGCCATGTCATCTAAGAAAAAGGTTTTAAAAATCTTGCAGCACTTTAACTTGGATCCAAACGTGAAGAGCTCTTCCAAAAGTATAATTTTGTGAGTTTCTTATTTTTAAAATTTAATGTGCAAGTCAACAAAGCCTCAGGGATGATTGAACAAAGATAGCAAAAATAGTAATTCTTAGCATCTCTTGGCCATTATTTTTCATCTTCATTTTTTCTTCTAATTTTACTATAGTTACATGCCATACATTCTGCCTTTACATCTGAGATTGCAATCTTATGCCACCATCTTCTTCCCCCACCTCATATTAAATAAATGAATTGGCTTCCTTATATATAACAGGGAGAAAAGAAGGATGAGTAGTTTCTTTAAGTTGTGGCTTGTAACATCCTTTAAAAGACAATAATATTTAAACTCCTAAAACAAATTGGAAACCAGTTAATAATAAAGAATGGATAAATAATATGATGAAAAAACTATATAAAGAATTTAGGGTGTGTAAACAATGAATCCCAACTATGTTGGCACCCAAAACCCTCCTAATCACGTGCTCACAGACCATCATATTATCAAAGAAAGGGACCAGTGATACATATGCATATTGGAGACTTCTGAATCAATGGCATGTGTGTTGTAAACTTGTATTTCATTTTAATTGTGGTCGTTGTGTACTCGTGTAGGACACCTCGTATGCGTGTTGAACATGGAAAATGTCCATGTTACATCGATCTCAATCAGCCATAGTAAGCTACAAAGTTTTAGTCATCTTTTTATGGGAATGGGTACTAATTAGTGAATACACACCTATGATATTTCAACACAGGAAAAGACAATAATAACCTTTTAAAGCCCCCCCACTCCCCCAAAAAAAAAAAAAGAAAAAGAAAAAGAAAAAAAAGCTTCATACTTACAGGAAAAGTGCTGCGGAAAAATCTGGCTTGTTAAAGCTGATCCCAGCATTGTACTTGGTGAAGGAAGCGGAAGCAGTGTCAAATCCAACTTCGCCACCCAAACTGAGATCTTTACTGCCAATTGCAGCAGAAAGCTCCAAAAGAGGGGTTGGATTCAAGCCAATACTGGAATCAATGGCTGCATGATGATGAAGGTACTGCACATCCAGCTGAGGTATAACGCACAGAAATAATCAGATATTTGTTTTAGAAAGTCATATGATATTAATTCCTAGATCTAACTATTAAGAACCCTTGCTTCTTAAATCAAATTAAACCTACTGATTACGGCCCCCACGGTGAAGTTAAAGAAAAAAAAAACTTCCAAAATAAACCAAAAACTATGGCAAGTTCTATTACAAACTGTTACATCATTCTTTTCACAATCACCATGATAGTGCTAACTACCCAAAATTCAAAAGACTGGATACCCCTACCAATTAGCTCTGTTTCACAGGAAAACATTAGTTGATTAATAACTGACATCACAAAACCAAAAAGCAGGTTCAACTGAGCTGCTACACATCACCTGAAAACTATGGCTTAGGACATGTTATCTGCAGGGATATGAATCCACAACCTATGAATCCACAGCCATAGCTTATAATTTTATTTATCAAATTGCTCAATTATTTATAAGTTTGCATATTCAATAACACCTTATGCAAGATGAAATTAATTATGCAGTTACAAAGAATACAACAATTTTTTGCACATTAAACTATCGTGCAAGTGTGCATGGGTACATACTCTTAGGACTTAACTTGCCACTTGTTAAATTAAACATATGGGCCTTTGTAGGTGAACAAGATGTAATGCATTCAGTTACGTGGTTGTCTGCCATATCATTCAGTCATCCAATAAAATGCTAATGCTGGTATCACGCACCCCGGCGGAGTTGAAACCAAGACCTCCATAACCCCATGCCCTTATTAGGGCGGGACATGCCACTAGGCCCAAGGGTCATTGGTAATTCAACCAGTTTGATGACAAACCATACAAGATATCTGTATAGTCCTCTCCATAGATCTTAGTTGGTGATCCTTTATACCTTCTCTCCTTGATTTGCAATTGTTTACAGGAGACAACTATTGATGCTATTCTCAGCGAAAATGGATAAAGCAAGAAGATAGGCAAGGCATAATGGATACAGGACCAATAAGTGCTGGAGAAATGTTGGTGTTATCAATACAGATCCTCCATATAAATGCCTGTGCTACTTGGGATGTCCATTCAAATTGGTCAAATGCCTTGCTTCACACATATATCCTTATTAGTTATTTCCTCAGTCTCTTTAGTGAAGTTTTGATAACGCTAAGTCCTTACCGAACTTTTAGCTCGCAAAATATTGTGTAATATTGCCAAGAGTTAAAACCATGATCACATTTGGAAGCTGGCAAAGGATAATGAGCAGGCATGTTGAGAATATTCTTGACTACCAAAAATTTCATCAAGTGGAATGGTTTAAGATAACCACAGATGAGACTTTTGCCATGACTACTAATTGCGTAAAGGCAAGTAGTCTCATGAAGAATGATGTTACAGCATCAATTGTGGTATTAACTTTCCACCTGGGTTCCAATGTGGCAAGTGAGTTTTTTGGGATCACGCAGTGATAGGGATGAAAATGGGTTATGGTAGTCATGCAACTTGGCTTGACCCAGCCCTATTGGGACAGGCTTATTTGGGGTGGTTGGAACCAGGTTGGAGGTATGCCTGGGGGAAAAAAAAGTGGAAACCTGAGTTGGGTTTGTGCTGGGTAGGTTTTAAGGCACCCCCGCCCTGCCCAGTAGGTTCGTTAGCCTTACATTGCCCATAGTTTTAAAAGTTAGTAACAGTAGTGTCCCTCCCATATATAAGCTTAGTTTGGGAGATGAAGAGGAACGTTCCAGATTAGGGTTTCCCTTTTCCCTCTCTCTCTGTCCCTTTTCCTTTATTTGGTCCAACAAGTTCCAGATCTAAACTGCCAACACAACAAAAGATGAAACATCCCCTCTTCCTTTTGCAGATCTGAGAGAAGCACTTGGAAATTTGCTACTCTTTTGAGAAATTTCACATAGGATAAATTCAGAAATACCCTTATTGTCTCAACAGAAAGGACCTTTCTGTAGAATTTTAATACTACTTGAAATCCTTTTACAAACCTGATAAGAACATGACTCGATCACCTCTCTTTCTCACCCCACCCCATCCCACCTTGAGTCTCGTGTGGGATGGATTTTATTCTCAAAGGGCAAGGTTTGGTTAGGGTCACCCCATGTAAAAGTGAAATCATTTTCCCTTCTATTTATTTATTTATTATTTTTTTTTTTTTTTTGATGAAATAATGAGATATACTAAAAGAGAGAAAAAAGAACATAGCCCATATGCATGAGATGTAAACAAGCACTAGCCAAAAGACCATACTAGAGCTTAAGAGAATCTGCAAAACGAACAAAAGAAGAGCCCATCCTTCTTTAGTTACAGCTCCAGAAAAAGGTCTTTTAACAAATAGACTTTAACCAACAATGGAAATCTGTCTCATGAAAAATTCTACTACTCCCTCTGTCCCATAAAGATAGGCCATCTTTCCTTCTTGGGCTGTCCCAAAATGTTTGTCACTTTGGAATGTCAAATTATAAATTTTTTTACTTTCCCATGCTCCCCTTAATTATACCAAAAATTACTTTTAACACAACCAATGGATTGATAGTAGGAGAAGGGTATTTTTGGAAAGAAAATTTGAATAGATGAAGTCAATGAATTGATGGATTTTCTTAATCTGTGTGTTTTGTCAAAGTGGTCAATCTTTATGGGACAGAGGGAGTATTACTTTCCTTCTAAATGCACCATAGACCACATGCTTTTAATATCCCTACTCCCTGCTTTAAACCACCAACTCGAAAGAAGTTCACGAGTAGGAGGCAACACCTTGAAAACCCTAAAGAGATGGAAGACAAGAAGCCACAGATTCCAAGCCGCTGAACAATGAAGGAATATATGATCAACAGACTCCACTGCCTCCTTGCACATAATACAACTAATAGGAATAACCCAATTTCTAGTTTCTATTTATAAAAAACACTTAGCTGGGTGGAACAAGATCTCAGAAGACTACTAAATCTTATAATAAGCATTCACAGAAAAGAACCCGTTTGTGCCCTTGCACCACACTAATCTATCACTTCCTACTGTAGGAATATTCATTTATGAAATTACTCTGCAACGCTTTTCCAACTCACAATCATGGAAATGCCTAATGAAAATGACATTCGAAAGCAAACAACCCCTCTCCCACACCAAATAGTCCCTTAGCCAAGCCTCCTTATTAACAACAATTGCAAATAAATGAGGAAAGACCTCCATCAAGGGTGCATCACCATATCACACCGAAGGACTTTAATATCGATATCGATGGATATATCGAGGGTCCAAAAATACGGATATATCGGATATATCGTTGGATATATCGACAATATCGATATCGTTTTAAAGATATGGTGGATATTATGAGTTAAATACAGATATTTTTATTGAAACTCTGGAAAACAATGATTTAGGCTATAATACACAATCTAGCATCAAAATATTGCAATTTAAATGTGTATAGGACAAATATGTGTTGTATAGGGTATAAAATGTAAGCTGTGCTTAGAAAATAAATAATAGAGATTTATGTAAATTCAACATTTAAATATCACATAACATTAAAAGGAAGAGATTTATGCTTTTGTTATGCACTTATGCGCACCCAGGGGTAAATTTGAAAAAAAAATTATAATGATGAGGCATGTAAGGAGCACTTCTATGTGTATGTATATGTTATAAAGTAAATATGTGAGTGGTGCCAAAAAAAAAAATATATGTGGGATAAATTTGAAAAAAATTTAACCATGGGTGTGGTAAATTTGAAGATAAGTTTTGAAACTATGGAAGAATTGTAATAACAATACTTTGAGGGCTTAAAATGTGAAATTGGTCTTTGTTTATATAAAAATAGAATAAAATAGAGGGTATAATTGCAAAGTAAAGAAGATAATAAGGTGTTCTCACTTCTCACGATGGAAACCTAGAGCCAGTCAACACCTACAGCCTATCAGCGACGGTATCTTCCTTTGGCACCTACTCCGGCACCAACGGTAGCATCTCTGGCAAAAATTAGGTGAGTTTGACTTCTTTTTTTTTTTTTTCCCATTCTTTTTCTTCTTCTCCTCTGGTACCTATTCCGACACCAACTATGGTAGCTATTGCGGTATGTGGAGTCTGATGATATTGATTAGCAGGATTGACCGAGGGGTTTGGGGAGCGGAGCCCCCCAAGGGGGTATGCCCCCCGAGAGGGTCGGCACGGTCCGCCATACAACTTTTTCGTACTTTTATGTAAGGGTATTTTAGGTATTTTCCCATGGTTTTATGTTAACCCTAATTACTATGGGTATTATTTAAAGGGGCTGGCCGTCAGAAGACTTTGTATCTTGTATTCTCTTTTCGCCTTAGAGCATAGTGAAATTGTGTGTGTGCCATGGACATACCTCAACTAGAGGGAACCATGTAAATTTCTATGTTCTTGCTTCTCCAATCCTTTCTTTCTTTTCTTGTTAATCGCTGTGGCTGTGTGTGTGGTAGAAAAGGTTAATTTCATGTGAAATGCAGTGCAAAGGGCAAATAATGTGAAAAATTTCACCAGAAATCAGCAAAACTGGAATTTAAACACAAACTGTCGATATATTGGACGATATCCTCGATATATCGTCGATATATCGACGATATATCGAAGATATCGCTATGAAAAGTTGCAGAAATCAGACGATAAATGAAGAAAACGACATATCGCGATATATCGTCAATATCGCTCGATATTTTGTGTTTTTTGAATTTCTCAAGTATCGCAATAGAATATCGTATCGCTGGTGAGCGATATGGCGATATATCGCAATATATTGCGATATTTTGGTCCATGATCACACCACAGATCTTTCCAGAACTTAACTCTCCCACCCTTACCAACTTTGAACCTTATACCCTTCACAAAATCATCAATACACTACATAATTGGCTTCCAAAGACATACACCATGTGTTCCACAAACCCCATTTGACCACCATTCCCCACTTCTCACCCCATACTTCCAAAAAACATCTTTCCACAAACCCCCTTCACCTACTTGTTCAGACTCACTAGAGATCTAACACCCAATCCTCAAGATTCTTTAGGTCAACACACTATAGTCCAATTCACAAGGTGATATTTAAATTCCTATCCCACACCCTTCCTAAAAAAAGTCTCTTTGAAATTTTCAATTCTTTAAGCTACTGAGACCGGGATCTTAAATAGTGACGTAAAATATGTCGGAATACTAGTGAGTGTGCTTTTAACTAATTTCAACCATCCCCCTTTAGAAAGATACCATCTCTTCCATCCACAAAGCCTTCTTTAGATCTTTTCAATTAGGAGATCCCACACCCTTGTCTCTTTAAAGTGCGAACCCAAAGGAAAACCAAGATAAGTAGCCAACAAACCACAAAATTTACAACCAAGAATTGAAGTAAAGCTTTCCACATTATCAATTCTTCCAACCAAGATTATCTCACTTTCACTAAGATTAAATTTTGAGCCCAAAACTACCTCAGAGCATAAAAGAACATTTTCTTCCATCTTGGATATTGGTCCTCCACTCCACAAAAAACTAACGCATCCTCCGCAAAAAGCAAACGAGAGATCATCCCTCCCTTCTCATCTCCCTCATCAATCAAGAACCTTCTCAAAAATTACCATCATAAGCTCTCTTTAGATTAATCTACTCAAAGCACGGGTCACCAAATGAAAAGAAGTGGAGACAATGGGTCACCTTAACGAAGACCTCTAGAGCTCTTGAAAAAACCATAAGGTGAATCATTTATTAAAACTAAATACAACAAGGTAATATACACCAAAAAATCTAGTTCCTCCCCCTTTCCCCAAAGCCCGTTCAACCAAGTAAATAAAGAAGGAAATTCCAATTTATATGGTCGTATGCCTTTTTGATGTCAATTTTGCAAATCAATCCTGGACTACCACCTCAAAACTGCCATTGACCAAAAATATACTAATAAAAATAGCTCTTTATGAGCATTTGCAACACAATGGAAGAACTTTATATTTTTATCTCCATCTTTTAACCACAATGCTCTCGATTTTTCTTTTTTTTTTTGGTAAAGGTAAACTTTGTATTAAATAAGGAGAGTTTTCATGTACACAGAGAGTATACAAAAAGAAAACAAAGACTAAGCAACATCACAGTTTCAGATTATCGAGAAAAGTAAGGAATGTCATCCACTCCTCAACAAGATCAGAACGACCCCAGTAAAAAAGAAGACCTAAACGCCTATATTTAAGAGTATGTATCATTAATTCCTTCCCATAAAAACTTCTGCTGTTCTTCTCTCGCCATAAAGACCCAAAAATGGCATGCGCAAACTTATTTTTCTTTTACTCCTACTCCTACACCTCCAAGCCTCAATCAACTGCAAAATGGACTAAGGCATTTGTTCCTCTCTTGACTTTTGTCTCCAACTAAGGCCCTCTAACCAGTCTAATCTTTCAAATTCATTTGTAGCTTCATAAAGAAATCGTTTCAAGTTTATGCTTCTTCCTTGTCCCTCCTAAGACCACACTATCTTTCTCTTGACCTGCATATTTAATTGAAGACTCCAATTTCTTCAATTCATGCCTCCTCCTCTCCTCGGAACTCACTTCTTTTTTCCCAAGGATGAGGCACCTTTATCTCTCCATGTAGATTCAATAGCTGAAAATAATTTCAGACTTTCATATTCGCATCCCTCGTACGTAAACCCCAAATATTTGTTTCATTCCTTTGATACGCAACAAGACCCAATATGATACCTACAATTGCTTTTTCCTTCCATTATCTACCAGTAAACACCCATTTGAACCTTCAAAAACACCACTCAACAACACCTGATTCAAGAATTGCAATTGGAACACAATCCATTGCTCCATTAATTCCGACCTATCAGAATAACTTCGCCTCTCCCTACTCCCATTTGAACCCAAGTCAGACTTCAAAGATGCTTCACTGACATCTAACAACAACATTGAATCACTTCTTTCGTAGCCCATAATCCCTTCTTCTATAAGCTGCCTGTTTAGAAGAAAAACATCATCGACCTTGGCCCCCTCAGCAGCTCCATTCCTCCACCTAAAATTGTCGCTTTCACACTTGAATGTACCATATGCATCATAGGCTCTTTGTGTAGACGTATAGACCTCAAGAACTGGGTAAACACCTCCTTCAGATCCCCATATATATCGGCTTTAGTGACCTAATCTAATGGGCTCACTTGAGGCCCCACCTCACCTCACAAATACTTGAACTCATGATCACAAAAGCGGGTAAGCCCTGTTCTAAGAGGATGGCCCACTTTCAACTTCATTATCCCCAATAGTAGGCAGGCTTATCTTATGCAATGAGCATTGGGCCTTAGAAGGTTGTAGAGGTCTCAGCCCAAAAGTTCCTTAATTATGAATAAAAAACCTTCAACCTTGTCACGTGCAGACCCCTGACTCCCTTACTCCACACGTGGGACTCAACCTACCACATCCTCACGCCTCACTCCCTTACTCTGCATGTGGGACTCAACCTATCTTCTTCCTTGGCTCCTCTGATCCCACCTGTGATGCCATCTGCCATTCTTAATCACTCTTTCCCCTAAATTGAAAGCCCTAACATTCTACTTTCATCTACGAAACTGGAGATTCTATATATGCTTTATTAGATGATGAATTCACCTGTAGTTCACTCTCCACTATTAACGACACCCTATAAGAAAATTTATTGACAGAAACCTCCACAAAGCTAGGAATTGCTCCATCTTTCTTCAAAAAATTCTAATCCTATGATCCTATCCAATCTACCTTCCCAGTCAATGTCTACTTTCAAATAACCCCTTTCAAATCCTATCACTCCTTTCAAGTATTATTGATGCTGAAACTGTTTTAAAGTTGGATTAAGAAGGGCAATGAGGATAGATATTTGCATGAATACTTATAGGGAGGTCAATTTTTGCACCAACTTTTTGGCCTGGATGCACATGAAGGGCAGTGGGGCCTGTAAGGGTTGTGATGATCTCCTTGTGCAACATAGGCCTCTTTCTGATTCGATTGGGGTTACTTTCCCAGCATAGGTGTGTGCTAGCATAGTCTTTACCACACCACCCAAAAGAGAGAGAGAGAGAGAGAGAGAGAGAGAGAGAGAGAGAGAATAAACATGATAATTCTTTATATGTTACTCTCATATTTTAATATGGAACCATGAACTGGTTCTTCCGTATCCCTGAATTTGTTCTGCCTCATCGTCATGTTCATATTTTTATATATTCACAATCATCTTATATTATGCCAACCACAAAGTAGTCCTTGTCATAATCGTATGAATCCTAATTTCAGTTAAACAGATATAAGTAGATGTATCTTTTAGCTCTCTTGTCAATTTAAGAACCTGGTTTGGGTTCTAAATTGGAAGGAGATCCAAGAACGTTGTAGCTTGAACACATCAACCAAGCTAAAAAGTCTTTCAAATGAAAAAACAAATAGGACATATCACATCCCTTAAAGTTCATACTTCATATGCGGCATGGCCATTATGGCATTATCTTATTTTTCTACAGCAAGTGGAAATTTACTAACCTTGCCAGACTTGTGATCCGGTATTTTGAAGCTAAATACTGTTCTAGTACCCGGCAAGATATCATTCACAGTGACTTTCGTAGAGACCTACAAAATGGTAAAATTTAGAAATTAATGAAGATCTGCCACAAGTGTAAATAATGGACCATTAGTGATGCACCCTCAAAACAATAGCATGAGTATGCATGAAATGTAGATAAATATGTCAACCATCATTAAAAAAATAAAAAATAATAAAAAAAATAAAAAAAAAGAAAAAAAGAAAGAAAAGATGCATGAAAAAAGGGGAAGGAAAAAGAAAAACCACAAGAATTGGTTGTAATGACAAGATTCTATCTTCTTACATTAGAATAGGTATCGACTTTCACATCCACAGCAGTATTTCCACTCTTGTACAGGGTATTTATGTCACCAACAAATATTTGATCCCTCTTCAACCCTGTAGTTGTCAGTCCCTGCCATACAAATATATAAGTTTTCAAAAAGGAATATTAGACCAACTCATGACTAGTTGGTAAATTAAAATATTTCATTTTAAAAAACACAAATAACAGAATATATTTTTGCAAGGGTTCCTCTGTTTACAATAAGCTTAGGATGCATGGATACTACAGGTAACATTAGTAAACCAAAAGGATATTTTTTGCTACATCTGTAAGTGAAGGGGTCTATGAATCTCTTCAACACAGACATTAGTGCAAGTGAATAGAAAGTTAAACTTATATCACCAGTGAGTTATTGTAATGTAATACTAACGCAACTGTTACTAACTGAATGGTTGGAAACCTTGAAATAATTAGGGTGAGATTAAATTCAAAAAACTCAACTTTCTATCAGCTTATGAAACCAAAAATACTGAAGAAATTTGATAAAATTTTTTGTTTTTTGTTTTTGGGATATCAAATGACATGGAATATTACAAAGTTTTTGGCACCAAAATATGAACCATTTCTTTTTTCAAAATTTTCAAACACTTCATATGATTGCTTTCAGTTTTCAAAGGGCTTACACCTTTTCCATGCACATTCAACATTCGTGAGCATGTGGACTGGGGGTTTAATCTAATTTCTTTAAACAGCCCGCATCATCCGACCATCAAAATATTTTACCATGTCATTTTGGACAATTTATTTACCATATTCTTTTAGACATTCTAGACTCATCTAATTCTCTTAACCTTCTTTACCAAATAAATGTCTTAGGTGGGACATGGAGGAACATGTGAAATTTCAGGTCCTGAACCATTAATACAGTTCTAGAAATTAACTCTTTTTTAAGACTTTAGAGAGAGTGATTAAATAACATCATCATAAATGTGGTCATTGTCATATTCTACAACTTCGTTTGACCATTTTTCATTTTTTGGTTGTTGCGTTTGTCCTTTTAAAATCAGTCATAAATCTACTCTATTTTAGAGCCATATTTATATTTGTTTCTGAGCTTCCATGTACACCATGTTCTTTTGGTTTTTGACCTTGTCCTTTTAGAATCATCTACCTGTTCCCCACATATTTTATGTACCTGTATTTTAGAATAATCTACCTGTATTTTAGAATCATCTACCTGTACAAAATTTGAAAAGAGGCTGGCTTTTTGTAAAAGGAGTTACCTTGCTGAAGGAGGCAAGCTCACTCTGATCCATAGCATATTAGCTAGCCACCCCACGTATTTTATGTCACTGTTAATATTCCTGAGCCAGTCAAGAGGAAGTTGGAAAAGCTTCCTATGGCCATGGTTTAGAGATGATGCTAAATTGCATTAGATTAACTTGTGCATCGTATGTTCTCCTAAGGTGATGGGTGGCTTAAGGATTAAGCTGCTCAGGATGGTGAATTGTACACCCCAAAAAAAAAGGTCTTTTGGAGGTTCGTAGTAGATAGAGAAGCTTTGTGGGGACTGGCCATTGTTTGGAAATACAGTTACATTGAGCGGGAGTGGTGTCTGGGGAGGTGCGAGGATCACATGGGGAAGGTCTTTGGAAGGCAATCATGCTGGGTTAGACTCTTTTAACGGGCTGAGATTCAAGGTTTGGGATCAAGCTAGAATTCATGTTTGCGAAGATGTGTGGTGGGGTGACAACTGACAAGGCACTTAAAGAAGACATCCCACTTCTGTTTATCTTGGCAAAAGACAAAGAGGCTTGGTTAAAGAATGTGATGGTGGGGGTGGGCAACTCATTCAGGTGGGATTTTGTTTTTGAGAAATGATTTAGAGTTGGAGGTGGTAGCTGATTTCTGGGAAAAGTTAAATGCAGTGTAGGTAGAGGGAGGGAAGAAGGATAAGATCTGTTGGTGGAAGAATACTAATTGGGTGTTCTCAGTAAAGTCTTATTGTGATGCTTTATACTGCAGTAAGAGGAGAATTTCCAGTATCCAAGGTTTGGGTTTCATCGGCCACGTCTAAGATTTCCTTTTTCACCTAGATGCCTATGTGGGCTAAATGCTTGACTTTAGATAATCTACAAAGGAGAGGTTGGTTTCATGCTTCCTACTAGACGTGTGATGTGTAAGGAAGAGTTGGAGTTTGTTGATCAGCGTTTGATTCATTGTACAATGGCATGGTAGCAGTGTTGGACATGACATTCCTCCGACACATCTTCGACACAACACCACTCCCATCACCACCTCCCCCTTCTTATTCTTCATTTTCTTTCTTGTTCTATCTTCTTTGTGAACATCTCAACAAGGGTCTCCAAAAACGATACTGATGCAGGATAAACACGAATTAACATTGGTGGGAATAGATGAAAGGGGAAAACCTTAGGAATTGGGTACCTAAGGGGTTGGAATCCACCAACAGACGAAAGGGGGGAAACCAAAGCTTTGACACCTAAGGAGTTAGAATCCACCAACAGACAAGATATGGAGAAAGGGAGGCGCCTTAGGCTTCGACACCTTAGGGGTTGGAATCCACCAATAGAAAGGGGGAAAGAACCCTAGGCATCAGCTCCTAGTGGGGGTTTGGCTTCGCTCCAAGCGTAAAGAAACTCCAATTTTTAATTCATCATAAATCATAAACTACTTTTCTTTAAGAGATATGGAGCCTTTATATAGAACCCCATTTACATCAAAATTAGTAAAAACTTGGGCCTCAAGTCTAGGAAAATTAAAAGCAAATGTGGTAAAAACTAGAGCCTCAAGTTTAAGAAATTTAAAAGCATCGGTTTATAATTCCAAAAATCAAACAAAATAAATAGACTAAATCCTTGGTCTTCAAGTTAATAAACCAATCTGGGCCAATTTGTTGGACCTGGGTTCGTGTCCCCATCAAATTCAAAGGATGAAAGGAATGCTTTTTGAATTATGTATGTGATGTACATGATGCAATAGAACTATTTTTATGCAACTATATATTTTATTAATGTCGTTCCCCCACCGTATCTTATCCTAGATTTTGCGGATTTGCTGTGTCGGCGTGTTGATGTATGTCATAATCGTGTTGCGTGTTTGTGTCCATGCTTCTCAGTCTGCCATTGATGCACCCTAGATCATCATAGTTGAAGCTTTAGGTACAAGGATTAGATCTATGATCTTTCATGAACTTCAATGTTTGTTTACTGGAAGAGTAAAGCTGATCAACCAATTTTAAGTTATCTAATTCAATATTACTTGAATTTAGAGGTCATGAACTTCTATGTTCACTGGAAGGCTTAAGCTGATCAACTAATTTTAAGCTAGTCATCTAATTCCTTAATGATCAGTAATGAACACAACTGGAAAACACATGAAAAAACAATCATTTTTCCAAATATTAATCATATACAAAACTCAAAAGCTTAGCTGGTTCATTGGATTGACTACAGACTCCCAAGGGATCACCACCTTGAAATGATAGACTCGGATATAACAGCGAGTTAAAGCAGAATGGTTTAGATTTGTAAGTAAACAAGTCAATTCCAAATGGGTGGGAGTTTGAAAAATAGATGTTTGTTATACAATAAATAAAGAAAGAAAGAAAGAAACCCAAAATGAATTGGAATTGGACCATACCAACCCAGTAGAGCTCAGCATTGACAGGGTAAACTTATGATCAAAGTTGTAGTCTTTGGTCAAGAGATCTGCATAAAAGCAAGCATCCTTCATTAAATCATCACAGCACTTCATGAGAAAGGAATAACATTCATAAGAATGTGTGTCCACTAAAATAATAATGAAGCAGTTTAAAGACAGTGTATGTGATATCAAATTTAATAAATACATCAGAAGGTTTGACATGGTCCCTTTCAGTTTAATTACTAAAATCTAAACATGATGCAATGTGTAAAACGATTTATGTTAAATATGCATAATAATAGGGTCCCTCACAGCATCACACAAATTAAATGAAAAATTCAATTGCGACAAGAACACAAAACAAAAAGGGAGAAAAAATGTACTTGTTATTTCATCAACATATCAATAGTTCATAGATACTTTCTCCAACAAACCAATAAGCCTTAGATCTGTTGGTATCAGGGTAGGGTTTGCGTAGGTAAGTTGCCTGTCTTGCCAGGCAGAAAAAAAAAAAAAAAAAAAAAAAAAAAAAAAAAAAAAAAAAACCGTACTTTCAATGAGCTGTTTCATCCCAAGGAAAAAAAAAAAAATGGAGGAAAATCAACAAAAAAAAATAAAAAAAAATAAAAAATCAATATAACCAGAATTAAATAAAAAAATAAAGAAGGAGGAAACTATCCTCTTGTCATAAGTGAAATTCTACAAGTTTTTCAAAATCTTCCTTATAATAAATATTTGTCAACTCCATACAATCAAGAACAGCACCTATGCTTGGGAAAATCCTCATCACCCAGATTATATATCAATTATAGGATGGTATTTCCCCTTGCATTAAATTTACTATGGAAAGAAAAAAAATTTGCTCCCATCAAAACAACCCATCAGAATATCTAATCATTTATTTGATGTACTTTTACTCATGTTTATTTAATAAACTGTTTAGTTCTTAACGACATCTTAGAGAAATTCTCAAAGGGTATCGTAAGACTCCAGCATCAACAAGTGATAGGCAACAAAATAATCTCCATTTTCTCTGAACTTACATCATAGATGTAAGTATTGACCTCTGGTTGGATCTTTAAGGAAGCCAACATTCAATCAAAACAACAAAAAATTAAGTTTTTAACTATATTTTGAATTGTAGACACTAGCAATATGAGTTCTTGACTTCTTGTACATCAGCCCCATTCCAAATAAGGAACTTGGAAAGCATCTTTGTGTCCTATGATAGTATATAGTGCATCAACTAAATTAAAGCCACAGATCCTAAGAACTCCTATGTTAAATTTGCAACTTCCCAGCTATTTCCTTATGGTTATTGGCAAATTATATTGAAAACAGCTCACCACTCCCTCCGTCTATTCAACATAACTGGAGGTCATCGCCATATTCTATGATTCAACTCTTTCTGCCAGCCTGCTGGTATTTCTTTTAGAATAGAACTTTTTTTTTTATAATAGACAATTGTATTAATCAAAAGAATGAGTACATATTGGAATTCTTTTGGAATAGAACTTAGGACATCTATCAACTGAACTTGGGGTACATGGTGCTAATACTAGCAACATGGAAATAATGGGGGCAACCATTTTAGGAGTTTCATCTTGGCCTGTGCCTTCATCATTCACATCAAAACAAACAAAATTAGATCTAGCTAAAATATCTCACCAAGGTCTTACAAATGATACCATCACTCTAGTTACCAGTTTTCATAAAGATTAAAATTCCTACATTTCAAGTAATTCCTTTTTAGAAGCAAGTCCTAGAATAACTGTTGATACGCTTTTTTGTCCCGCTTCATTCTTTTGAATGTACTCCTCATCTCCTCCTTGTGTAGATGCAGCAGTGACACTTCCTATTATTATTATTATTATTATTGTTATTATTATTATTTTTATTTTTAAATATTTTTTACGAAATATAAATTGTTTTAACCACAAAAAAAAAAAAAAAAAAAAGCGAAAAGAAAAGGTAAAGGCCTAGTATACAGGAGATATACAAATCAACTATAATTTCACACAGAACAAGACCCAAGAAAATCCCAAAGAAGGGTTTCACCAATATAATGTTGCAAAACCCAAATATATAGGTACTAACCTACCACCCCCCCCCCCCCCTTCTTTTTTTTCTGATTTTATCAACTTGCAACTCCTTGCCTTCAAAGTCCTACTTCTCTCTCTCAACAAACACCAAAGGATAAACAAAGGAGTTCATTTCCAAATTTTTACAATTCTTTCAACTTGGTCTCGAACCCCGAACCTTGAAAAAGATCCTTGATCATCCGAAGTATCACCTAACTTCTGAAGAAGATGTTCCATCATCTCATCACTATTTGTACATGAAACACCAATTAGGGATCATCTAGCCCCTAAGGACCTACTAAGAATGAGATCAATGGTTAAGAACTTATTCCTTAAAGCCATCGACCCAAGAAGATAGAGGGCAAGATCACCAAATACTTTTGGCCAAAAAATACCCATCGTAGCCCCCCTCAAAAGGTATAAAAAGCTTTCATCGAGGAAGTTCTACAAGATGACCGCCTCCATCTCAAAACATCCTCCCTATCTCTCTCTCTCTCTCTCTCTCTCTAGATATTACCACCAATTAAATCTTCTCAAAGAAGAACAACACTGCTTCAGTCTCCTCATCATGAAAGCTTCTAACAAACAATGGGTTCTCTAATGCATCCCCTCTTCCAACTGCTCCATAATTCATCACCCAAGCATATTTGGTGCAAGCAATAGAATATTAATATGAAAACTCTTCCTCAAGAATGATATCTCCGCATCAAATGTCTTTCCTAAACTTCACCCTCTTTCCATTCCCTAGTTTGAAACTTTACCCTTTGGAAAAGTCATGTAACCTTTCACGATTGATTTCCTATGATCCACCCCATGAAGACCCCTAACTTTCTTTCAACATCCAATTCCATCTTTCATCGCCCATACTTTCACTCCACCACCTTTTTCCATAAACAATCATTTTCTGACACAAATCTCTAGACTCACTTGCCCGCCCAAAAGATTAGTAGGAAAGAGAGAGAGAGGTCCAAGGCCAAAGAGTTCCAATTAGCTAAATGATACTCGAAAGTTGAAACCATCCCCTAAACCAGCCCACAAAAAGTCTCTTCTTAATCTTTCCAAACTACGAGCAACCAAGTTTCAATATTTATTGATAGGTCTGTGGTCTAGTTAGTCACTCTTCTTGAAAGGAAGATTCTTTTCTCTTTTTTCTCTCCTTTCCTCTTTCCTTTCTCTCTTCCCCCCACCCCTCTTTTCCCCAAAATCATGTAGTTGTAGAAAAATTTTAGTGCAGGGAAGTAAGGAACATCATATTAACGTGCAGTGCAAATGATGATGTAACAACGGCCTATATTTGGATACACTAAACTCCCTAAGGAGGGGCCATGAGCCCATGAAGGACAACAAAGGTAGGAGATGTTCACAGCTCATTTATATGAAAATTTCTCCTTACCTTATTAATTATATAGATTCCAGCCGAGCACAGATATGATAATGCTATTGAAGTAAAAAACTGCCAAAAGTATTTAGTTCTGGAAACAGAAATCAACATATTGTTCAGTATAATGAGGTGTTTATGGCCATAAAACTTACAATATATTCAAATATATATATATATATATATATATATATATATATAGCTTTGATCATGTGCAGGATATCCCAGATATCCTGTTCGATCACAGCCGTCAGTGAGCGACATGCGCGCGCGTGTGAATGCGCAGGTGTCATCCACGGACGTCCGTGATCGAACGGGATACTCCGGGATATCCCGCACATGATCAGCACTCTATATATATATATATAAATAATTATCTTACTCGGTGTTCAAGTCTTAAAAGATTTTGATATCTCCAATATGATCATGAAGAGCAGTGGCTAATCATTTTTCAGAAAGTATGATTACTTAATAAATTTTCTCCCAATAAACAAAAAGAATAACAGTTGTTTAAGTATTATTGTATATAACTAGTCAATAACTAAACTATATCCTACAGTAAGACTGAGAAATATACATGTGGTCATGTACTTGTGTCCAAAATTGCAGATCTTCAACTGTAGTAAAATGAAATTAGTAAATACCATTTAGGTGGTATGCCCAAATGAATGATCAACAGTTTCCAATACTGAAGATGCATACAAAAGCAAATGTAAGGCAAGATTTAAAACCTTAATGTCATAATATCTGCCCCACGTCAGCTTGTAAACGATAAGCATGGCTGAAAGCATATCGCAATTTTATTTTTTATTCTTAAACAATTTGAACTTTGCTAATTGAAGTCTTAAACCTTTGGTAGGACTTGGGGAAAGTAACATTGCGTACATCCTATATGTATCACATAACATCAAAACACATCAGGCTATGAATTTTCTAATGAACACTCTGGATATTCTTTAGCTCTTTCCTTTCCTAATTTGCATAGAACAAGTATGACCTTAGATTTTCCTTCAGCATGTTTCTTCCACATTCGCATCACATGAACCACTATCATCAGTCAGAAATTTACTATTCCCAGTTGAAGGCTTCCATGTCTGGTGAAAACTATGAAATTGCATTAAACACTGACTACAAGTGTATGATACAAACTAGCATTTTAACCACCAAATAATAATAATAATAATAATTACTGAAAGCCATCCTTTGGTCGCAATATCTAAAAGTATGTCTCCAAATCCACAAATCGTATGCTTCACCCATGAATCCTGTGCTTTAGTGCAAATGCAACACTATATCATTGTGGGATTTAACAAATATCATGGAGGAAATAAGCTACCTTAACACACACACAAACACGCATCCGCACTAATGAAAACATATGAACCTCCACTACAAATTCAAGAAAGAGGAAAAAGAATGGTGAAATAGTGGAAATACAAAACCAATGACATTCAAAGTCATCAACTTCTTTTACAAGCCAGATGAAACTATGAATTTTCATACCAATCTCTAGACATTTAGGTATAAATTTTACATAGGGAATACCTTTTGTCCTTTTGCCAATATCTGAAAATGGTGCTGGACCGTTGCCCATCTTTAATCAGAGTGAAATTTTTTTTCAACCACACTCTGTGAAGCAACAATAGGAAATATAAATGAGTTGTAATTCAAACAAGAAACCACCTGCTTTGCAGCTCTGCAGGATAAAAATTAAAGATCAGCAAAAAAATAAAAGAAAGAAGGGGGGGCGGGGGGCAGGGGTCATACCAGAAGGACACAACATATCAGCAAATTCTGTGTAAATGTATGATTAACATATATGCAAATTTGTGAATGTACCATTTTCTAAGTTAGGAGGCACCCAGGGCTTATGTCATCACTAAAGCAGATAGGCAGTAGCCTTTTATGAAACTATGTTCTGAGAACTCTTCCCAAAAGGTGGGTTACACATTTTAAACTTTCCATTAAACTATGTGTAACAATTCCGTATCTCCTTGTTTTCTTCTACATAATCCCATTGAAAGAATCCAAATCTCAAATATAGCATTATTGCATTCATTTCACACCCTTCTGTATTAAGATATAGCATTATCGTGTTCTGGTGTATACTGGGGATATTTCGTGTTCCACACTCTAACTCACTGAAATAAGAAGGAAAGAAAATTGAAACACAAGAGGAACAACTTGCGTGAACCACTGTGTACAAACTCTTTTGATTCTAACATTTCAAATAGCACATTACCTCGAGCCAAGTAGTTGGTATTTTGGCTTTGTTGAGTTATGTGATAGCATTTATATATTAAACTGGCATTTAATGGAGCAAAATTTTGATTTAGGAAAGATATTTGTAGAACAGATCTACAATCATCAAGACCAGTGCTCCAATTTAAACCCCATATACGATGTTATAAAAGTAATGGAAACAACATTATATATCAAATGGGAAAAGTGTTATTGGAGGCTCTTCAACTAGTCAATAGAGTATATACATAGAAAAAGCTAAGGAGTACAGACCATATCAATTGTGAAATTTTAAATTTAATATAACTAAGAAGCACAAAAACTTCCAAGGCAGTGTCAGACACGACAATCCTCCAACATACATCTAGCACAACACCTCTCTCTCTGCATCCTTTGTCTTCTTTTTATTTTTTATTTTTATTCCCCCCCCCCAAACAAAAAAAAAATCTTCTTCATGAACAACTACTCTCTTTTTCACACACTTCTTCTTCTTCTTCATTTTTTTTCCTTTCTTTTTCTTTTTCCTTCTCCATAAACAACTCAACTAGCGCATCCAAAAATAATACAGAGGCATGTGTTTTGAATGATATACATGACAATAGATGATATAAAATAATTATAATTATAATTATATTTTTCATTCATTCCATGTCCCCGCTGTGTCGTGTCCTATATTTTTTAGAATTTGCTGTGTCCATGTATCCATGTTGTGTCATAATTGTACCATGTGTCCGTAACTATGTATCCGTGCTTCTTAGAATATATATGTAAAATGATGGATTTTAGAATCAAGCAAAGGAAGTGGTTCTATATCAAAACCACCCTCATTCTATGTTATAGTTAAAGACTCATTATTCTGCTATCTGGACCCTATGTCAAGGACGTCTATCTTTTTTTCTTCATTGTATTAGTTGTGTCACAACATGCTAAATGGTAAAATGATAGTACTTGGTTAAAATTTTTCTAGTGGGATTTTTCCTTTGCAACCATCCAATATTACCCAGCTACCTCATGGTGCGACTCCCAAGCAACTAACTTCTTTAACTGCAATATTTGAGTATAATCTAGAGATCTTCCTACCTATTTTTATATTTCATTGGTAACCTAATCTTTGTTGCAAGGAGATGGGAAGCTACTCATAGAATGTACTTTTTTCCTAAGAATATCATTCATTCAAGTCTTTCACATTCATGGTTATGTATTAAGCTAATGCATAAATATATATAGTGAAGAATCAAGAAGTATATGAACTTACGAGATGAGGTTTGAAAATTTCTCCTCAAAACCTATTGTTCAAGCCTTTCCGGGATAAATGTGTAATGATGAACAACAACAGCCAATGTATAGATTGTAGTTTCTCCAATAAATAATAAATGATTATTTTTACTTCATATTCTTCTAAAAATAAAGATAAATTGGAAAATTACAAATTGCAATGTATAATATTACCATGCATCCTTACCATCTTGATTGATGATATAGAGTTATGTAGAACTAATTATAATCACATAAACTTTACATGATCAAGCAACAAGTAGTTGAGTATTCAGTAGGTGCAGTTTAAGTAAGATTATAATATATATGATCTTTTGCTGACTGAAAGTAGTTTTCTTGAATATAAATTTATAAAAATAAAAAATTAACAAGTTCCACCAAAACAATATCATTGCTTCTTCTTATAAAAAATTTATCGATACTCAATTAAAGAATACCTCATTCTAACCCCACATTTTTTCAGTCTTTCCATGAAATTTTTTGTATCCACAAGACCACAACACATGGGTTCTCTACCTAAATAACTCATGCTTAATCCAAGTTTTTCTTTGGGATTATTCCGATTTATTTATGTTAAGCAGAGTTCCTTCTAAAATTTCATAAATTTATTCCAAAATCTCCCACCAATTTCTAAATGTTTCCCCAAGTTTTCCAACCTCTTTTTCCAGGATAAACATGATATGATGAAAATAGATTTCTTTTTAAGAGTGCGACTTATCCTATAATATTGACATTAACAATCTTGATTAAAAGTATGCTTTTAAAACTTAAAAGGAAGCTCAGGGACTACCTTATCTCAATGGTCAACAAAAGTGAGTGACGTCTCATTTAAAGATTTTGGAAAAGTTCAGTGAAAAATTTAAGACTTGTCCCAACAAAGACAAATCTGGCTCTTTGCACAAACAACCATGAAGTTTTTTTAATCCTATCCATAGTTTCATAGTATAATTATTTGCATAGACACTAAATTAGCAAAAATTTGAATGGATCATCATCTCTAGAGTAGAATCTGGTACTGAAATATTAGTGTTTTATGCTTAGAGATAAAGCTACATGATTGACCTTATCGTCAACTATACCTACCTCATTTTCTATTCCCAATTAGCAATGCTCTTTGGGATTTCTTGAACCCTTCTCACAAACACATGCCAATGTGTCCCATTGGTATTCTTTCGGCATAGCGTGTCCGAATGGACAGGAAATTATATTCCCAAGAAACAAAGTGATAGCTTTCAAAACCAAAATCATAAACCTACACCAAATCACCAATGCTCCATATATAGAGAATGTATTCATGCTTTTCACACTTATTTTTTTCCCAGAATTTGAGCTAACCCCTTTTCTTAGCTAATTGCCTAGATGGGATTTAAAACTGTTCAACTTTTCATCATCTATAAACTTCACATTACTATTTAGATAAGGTCTGATTTATCATCATTGATCACCATTTCAGCCATATTCAGAAACAAACACCCCCCCCCCCCCCCCCAAAAAAAAAAAAAAAATCTAATACATGAAACTACGGTTTTTCTCCTTGGTTGGTTGGTAAGAAAACTGAGGAAAAGTGAAGAAAGCGAAATTTGAAGAGTCTCATAATTTAAGCAAATCGGTTCATTTTTATTTTCCTAATGAAAATGGAAAATGGAAAATGAAAACCACACCTCAACTAATCCGATAATTGTACTAGGCAAAGTTGAGTGCAGGCTTTGTTTTCTGGGGTCCCAAACAATGTAAAACTCCAAGATTCAAAATTCACATTTCTTTTCCGACCTTTTCTCAGAAACCAAACATAGCACTAAGACCAACTCAATTACGTATCAAATGTACTCCTTAGGTCTTACTCAGACTGAAATACATGTGTCTATATATATAAAGAGAGAGAGAGAGATAGAGACAGAGTTCTTACAGAGTAGAAGCTGTATATGTGAAAGCCGGTGATACGGAGGAGATGCAGATGACCGCCGACAAACCTTGATGAGGCTTCTCAGACGACGACAGCTACATATATATACAATATTGATAACTAGATATGAAAACCTGAGAGAAAAAGGGCGAGGTACTCAGGGAAAAGGGAAGAGGCAAGGGTCAGCGAGAGGAGCCAGCGGAGCAGCGATGATTAGATGATCTGTCAGTGAATTAGATGTCTCACCTCTGACTCCTCATTGGAGAATCGTGATTAAAAGTCCGATGTTCGTTGGATGGTGATACGACTATATCAACGGCGGGTGAGTCAAGATGGAGTTGATGTGATTTAGATTTACGAGAAAGCCACGTAGTTGATTGTGAAATGACATTTATGGGCTCACACTTGGTGGCTAGGATTCTCTTGCCGTATTGCCTGGCTTGCGTTGGCATTCGGCACGAAGTAGGCGCTGCGAAGGATTTTACCTTTTAGGGTTGCATCTGCTCCACGTGGTTACTATAAGTTCATAATATTTATTTATTTTTGTTTTCGAAGGGCCCTGGCATTTGGGCTGCAAGTTGGGCTAATGGAACTTTTGGGGTGAGTGCTCCAAGTTGGGCTGGGCTTTATGGCCCGCGAGGCCGGTTCTAGAAATTATATTTGAATTTCTGCCATGACAATAGTAGTCGGAGTCAACCCAAGGGCTAGTATAGTTGGCAAAGGGATACACATAAGGAAGTAAAGGTCTTGAATTCGATTCTTATTATACTCCTTAGGACCACCTACACACCGTTTTATGATTCAAAACTCTTGGACTTATATACTCCATATGAATTGTAGGGTCTTACATGGATTTAAGATTTACTCATAATAATAATAATAATAATAATAATAATAATAAATACTTCGTAAAAAAAAAAAAAAAAAACCCATTTGTTGGAGTTTTGGGAATTTGTCTGGACTTCCCAGAGACTCTTATGCATGGGCTTGATGGGGAACATGTTTTGGATTGAGCCCAGTTGAGAGGGTTATGTGTATAAAGTTTTCAAAATTGTGAAACTTATGTGTAGCTATAGAATTTTTTTTTTCTTTTTCTTTTTTTGTAATAATAAAGTTGCCAGGACCGAGGCCCTCCTCGGCCTCCATGTAAGTCCGTCCATGGAACCATTACAGGCCGGAGACGGAGCCTTTACCCGCGAGAAAAGAAAAATAAGTTTATATGAATCCAATACCACAAGTTATATATGCCGTGATAGGCAACAATTAAATTGAATAATTCCATTTTCTCCGAAACATTCCATGGTGCCTAGCACCCCAAAAAGAAAAAAAAAAAGGAAAAAAAAGAAATAGAATGACCATCATGAATGATGGTACACATGTGAGATGTCATCTTATGATCAAATAATCAAATTCGATCCAAATAATCCCACATTTCCAGTTACATCCCCCCTTTCCCCAAGGGTATACATCCAAAAGTCCCATTACATTTCAACCCACTCACGCCAAAATTACCAACAAAAAAAATAAATAATAAATAAAATGGTGGACTTATGAATCACCTATAATCATATTGTATTGAATATTAATTAACAGGAAAAAAAAAAAAAACCAATAAAAAGAATAAACAAAAGAATCAAGCATCACCTTGAATTAAGGTATATGATACAGTTTAGACGGTTTCAGATTGTCCGTGACATTAAAATACTTGAGTGTGTGAATCCATTTCTCCTGATTCTTCAGAAGGTGAACTGCAATGGTGTCCGGCCAAAGCTCATGCGTGCATCTAGTGGGTGGATCAGGGTAATTGTACATAGACCACTTAGCATTATACCTATTCTTCGCCCGATGCCCACTTCGAATCCACTCCCCAAAAATCTTATCCTCAGGCCCTTCCAAATGGTTTTTCGGAATATCCGAATCTCTAATCCACTCCACTATATCCCAAGATATCAAATAGCCCATCCCAGACATGTAGTGAACGAAAGGGTCCATGCTTGGGCATGGAATAACGTAGCCATAATACAGGTCTTCTCTAGGCAGTGGCCTCAACGAGGCCACCAAATTATCCAGCCTAAAATAAGCGTCGTCGTCGGCTTTCATCACGTAATGGTAAGGAGGAGAAGGCCCATCTGGGGTGTTCAGCATTTCAGGCAAGCTTGAGAAGTAAGTGTACGTCTTGCCCTTGTTCATGTTCTCTTTACAATCGAGAATTATGATATCGTCGTACCGCATTATCTCGAGGGCGACTAGGACTTTTTGGTCTTCCTTTGTGAGGTTGCAGAAGACGAACTTGACGTCGACCTGTGCTCCGACGGGTGATTGCGTGCCGTAGATTAGCCGGAGGAAGTGGCGGCGTTGGTATTGGTCGGGGAGTGTCAAGATTCCGATGAGGACGCGGATATCGTCGTCATCGTTGGAAGAGTTGTTCACGGTGAGGAGATTGTTTGATGATGAATTGTAGTATTGGGAGGGGATGTTGGAGAGAGCACATCGACCGAACTTGAGAAGACTATCGAACCGAACTTCATTGATGGAGGCCAAGACGCAGAGGAACAAGATGAAGGAGAAAGAGGAGATGATGAATCGCCGTCGGTCTGGTTTTGCGTTCTTCATCATCGTCATCATTTGGAGTTGAACTGAATTGTTAGAAGGCAAGAGAGGTGGGTTTCAAGGTTAAATGATCCTAATTAATAAAGCTTTGAAAACTTTCTTGAACGCGACGCATTGGTTGGCAATTTCGTGCTATTGAGTCTACCGTTTTGACTTTTGGTCCTAAAAGGAAGGTATTGGGACAAAAAGCATGAAGTGAATGAATATACCCATATGCCCTTTGTTTATGAACTACATGGCTGAGTTAACCCGATGAGTTGATACAATGAGTGAAATTCACTTAATATAAAAAGGACCCTAAATTAAATAAATTTAAAAATAAACAAAAATAAACAGAAATATTAAAATATTAAAAGATATAAAAAATCAAAATATTTCCCCAGTATTGACAGGTTAATTATTTTTTTAATTATTTTTTTTTAAAATTTTGGGTCCATACAAGACCATTTTAATTATGAAGAAAAATCTATTTACATCCGGTGTAAAACCTTTTTATTCTTACACTTTTCGATATCTTTTTGTAGGATCGATATTTTTCCAAACTAACCGTTAAATTAATTATAATTCACTCACTTTCTTGCACTCTTGACATTAACCAGGGTTTCCCCAAGTAAAATTACTACCAAGTTTTGGGTTGTTCAAACTTTGAAATCTTATTTTCAATGGTTTTATAGCATTGAATTCTAAAATCTTATTGTCAATGGTATATTAGTTAGTGACATTCTTCTTACTTTTTGGGCATGATTTCAAAACTTATGAATAAACATTAATACTCATTTATTAATATAAAAGGATTAGACAAAAAGTAAATTTTATTGATTTATTAAAAAAAAAAAAGAAACCCTCCCAAGTCGGCCTACCGGGTTTTTCAAGTGACTCGTGGAGATTTTAGACAACTCCACAAAAAAGTTTAAGGTGGCTTGTTATGGGGTTAAGGAGATTTTTGTCCTGTCGACTGTCTTTTCTAGCTACTTTTCCGGGTCTATAGTATTCTGCATTTGCAATTCACAAAAGAAGCGCGGAAAAAAGGTGGTGGGGTGGAACCTAACTTGAGGTTCACACTTTTCAGTCTTCCTTTGCACATTGCCTTAGTGGTTTGGTCAATTTTGTTATCAGGTAATTTTGCACGAACATTGTATGCTTCCACTTACGTGCTGCTTGCCATACTTGCAGTTGAATACAACGCAATGCCATTGACCACAGGAAAAGGGCTTTCTAGTGATCCAAGAAGACATTCCAATGTTGTACTATCAGGATATATTGAATGACTACGTACACGTGTTAAAAAAAATATCATTGTGCTAAGGTAATTAATATAAGCAGTCCACTTTGGATTTTGATAGGTTACATTAAAAGATTAAAAAAAAAAAGGTACAGTTGAAATTACCAATATGCGCATCTGTTTTAGTTTTTAATTTGAACTGTCAAAATTCAAGGTGGACGACTCAAATTACCTCAGCATGTACAATGCTAAGCTTTTTTTTAGCTCAATTCATTCTCAAATATTGATTCCTACTAAAATTACAAGTCAATGATGATAATGAGCTAAATTACTATTTCCTTCCATTCATTCCCGCATGCCTACCATGCGCCTTAAGGTAGTTTAATGAGACTTATTATAGTCATTATGTGTACCACCTTTTTCTTCTTTAATTTCGCATCTCACAGATCTGAAACAACGAAGTTCGATCCCTAACACCAAGGAGTTTAATAAAAGTCGAATTCAAAACCTCCACTTCTTAAGGCATAGTTACCAACTAAGTTGACTAATCTACACCTTGGGATAGCCCGTCAAAAAAAAGAAAAAAAGAAGAGGGAAGCAACACCTTGGAATTGGCATAGAGGACTTTAAATCTTATGAAATTGCAGTACATGATATTCTTGCTTTTAGAGTCATACTTTTGGGTCAAAATATGGCTGCAAGGCGTGCGGATTCAGCCCAACCCAATCCGAGCCCAACCCACGCTTTGACATGCTTGGGCTAGTTGATAAATAATGAGGCTACACCTTGGCAAGGAATTGCTACTCAGCTGTCATTCGGATTGGGCTTGGGTTGAGGTAAAGCCGTAAAGGCAACCCCATTGTATATTTTATGGATAGATATTAATATATTATAATGTGAGATTTCTTAAAGTCTAATGAACCGATGACTACATGAGAAAATATATTTGCACAATTTATTTTTTATGTATTTTCATATATTTCTATGCAATTTGCATAATTTTGTATGTATTTTTATGTTTTTCCATGCTATCATTAATTTATTAAATGCATATTAATATGTGCATAAGGGAACGTACACGATAAGAAATCTCATATTATTATAGAAAAATCGTAGCTAGATCATATCTAATTTGGTTTTATATATCACCTACACAATTCATATATTGTTTCAATATACAACTATTCTACTCCAATCTCACTTGATTCTTGAAAATCATACACTCAACCAGTATCAATTGAATATAACATAATTACATTACTAACAGAGAAGGGACTCATCAGATACATCACTTTATTTGTGCTAGCTCCTTAAAAAATCCCATATTTATTAACCAAAAAACATGAGAGAGAGAGAGAGAGAGAGAGAGAGAGAGAGAGAGGGAGAGGGATTGCAAAATCCCAATTAGAAGAAAAATAAAGAAAAAAAGGATATACATATACAAAATCGAAGAATGTGTGCTTTGTTTGATTGCCTAAAGAAATCATAGAAAAAGAACCTTGAAAATCGTACAACGGTCAATTGTGAAAATGTGCTCGATTCCTATTTTCGTCCATTCATTCCTGCGTACCAAACACGTCCTTAAGGTAGTTTGATGAGAGTTCACGCGTGTACATGCACTACCTTTCCAATAATTCTGATTTAATAAAAGAAAAAGAAAAAGAAGCATTGAGTGGGCGTATTAAGGCTTTCAATATTATGAAATTGTTGTATCTAATATTCATGCTTTTAATATCTAATATTCAAGCAGTGGCAAAGTTTTGCCTGTAAGGTGGATGCCCCAAATGTTTGACGTGGGATCCCTCCTTCTTGACTGTCCCCTCTTTTTGAGGAGGATATGCCCTCCCCTTGTAAACCTCTTAGGGGTTTTCTCTCTTAAATTAATCTATCTTCTATCTTTTGGAAAAATATAAAATAAAAAAAATCAGTGATTTAATTTGTGACATTAAAGTTTTGCTTGATGGTCTTCCCATGTGGGTGGCCCGTCATGCTCCTCCTAGGCTCCTAGGCTGGCTAAACAAGCAACTCATGTGGTTCATTGTAATTGCATAGGTTCCGCTCCAATCAACTCCTTATTGGCTAATGTTATTTTTGCGGATAAGGTTCAAGGGGTTCGAAGCTTTTGCAGTAGCTCTTCTTCATCTATGAATTAATTGCTTGTCAAAATAAATATATATATGTCATACTTTTGGGTCAAAACATGGCAGCAAGGCGTACGGATTCAACCCAACCCAATCCGAGCCCAACCCATGCTTTGACATGCTTGGGCAACTTAATAAATAATGAGGGTGGCTATTGCAACCCCTCAATTTAATTTGTAAACCCTACTTCCTTTACTTTTTAAAGTTTTATGAAAAATATAAAAGGTTTTTATGAAAAATTTTCAAGAAATTTAATAAAAAAACATCATTTTGAACAACTTCGTAAAAGAAAGTTTTTCCAAAATCTGTTATTTAAGTATTTTTTGGTCATTTATAATTTTCATTTTTGAAAATTTGAATAGAGCTAGATTGTGAATAGCCAAAAAGTCCTCTTAAATAACAGATTTTGGAAAAAAATTATTTTACAAAATTGTTCAAAATAATGTTTTCTAGGAGATAATGTGACCATTTTTCATAAAAAAATTTATTTCATAAAATTTTTAAAAAATGAAAAATAATAAGGTTTACAAATAAAGTTGAGACCGAGGCTGCAATAGCCACCCTCATAAATTATTAGCATTCAGCATGGCAAGGAATTGCTACCTGACTGTCATATATTCGGATTGGGCTTGGGTTGAGGTATAGGCAACCCATTTAACCTGAAAGTGATCAATCAACCATTGTATATTTTGTGGAGTTGATATTATAATATGAGATTTCTCAACGTCTAATGTTGATCAAGATATACTTGGCCAATGACATTATAGTCTAATAGCATTTGCCTTACTTATTAATTAGTGAATGATCTCATGTTCAAACTTATGGAGAAATATTGACACTCATTTGTTGATATTGAGGACGGTTTGGGGTAAGGATAAATTCTATTAATTATATATAAAAAAAAGTAATTGTAAAGATATATTTAATGAACCAATAACTACATGAGAAAATATATTCACACAATTTTTTTATTATCTATGTATTTTCACATATATATATATATATATTTTTGATGTAATTTGCATAATTTTCTATGTATTTTTATGTATTTCGACAATATCATTATTTCATTAAATGTATATTAATTAATATGTGCATAAGGGCACATGATAAGAAATCTCATATTATAATAGAAAAATAATAGCCATATCGTATTTAATTTGGTTTTATCAACTATTCAATTCACACATTGTTTCAAAACAAAACAATGCTATACAAAGCATCTCTATACAATATATCCCGTGCAACACCCAACCCACGTCAATAAAATTGAGATCTATTAAATAAATTGAGAGAGTTTTGATTTATATACATAGTGCCACATAAAGTGTTATATTTTGGTGCTACACATAAAGTGTTGTAAATAGCATTTCCCTTCAAAAAATTAAATAAATAAAACTACTCCAATCTCACTTGATTGTAGAAAATTAGACACTCAATCAATATTAATTGAACATAACATAATTACATTACTAACAAATCAAAAGTTTCAATTCATTTTTGTACTTTTTCTATCTGTACAACATCCATATACTCATTCAAGAATGGAAGAACAAAAGAAGGGACTCATCAATTACATCACTTAAATGGGGCTCCATAAAATATTCCCACATTTATGAACCAGAAAACAGGGGAGAGAGAGAGAGAGAGAGAGATTGCAAAATCCCAATTAGAAGAAAAACAAAGGAAAAAAAGGATATACATATACAGAATCAAAGAATGTGTGCTTTGTTTGATTGCCTAAAGAAGTCATAGAGAAAGAACCATGAAAATCTTACAACAGCCACTGCAACCCAACTTGTTGCAAGATTTCAAAACCTCAAATTCCTGTTCCTTCTGGGCAATCAAACATAGCATTAGACAAAAAAAAAAAAAAAAAACACAAAAAACAAATCATTATTGCAAACTTGCAATGGAGATCCTCTCGTAAAACACAGGCTGCCTCCATCGGACCATCACCAAACTTCCACCACACTGCAAAATCCTTCGTACAAAACTTCAAAATCACTCCCAATCTTTCCCAATGAATTAATAAATTTACCAAAGATGATCGCAAAAACCTTGCACCAATAAATCTTCAGAATTCTTCTCATAAGACTTCGCAAAATCACTCCCATCTTCCCAACGAACAAATGAATTGAACCAATTAAAGATTATCAACATCGATCGATCATCTATCTAAAGTTGGAGACATGGAATCAAAGCTATTCCCCTGGCTATACCTTAGCTCCAAGGAGACTTGTCTTTCTATCTGAAGTTGGCGATAGAAGTTTGCAATAAACTTGTCTGCCCTCTTATCAACATCATCTTCCGAGGGATAGCTTATCGTTCGCTGAAGCCCACGAGAAGAACCCGATTCACTTCCGGAGTCTGTTTCATCGGCGAAGCAAGCCCTCAAGCCCGGTCGATCATTGAAGCTCAGCCGGCGATTGCGCGGAGAAGCGTCGATCATGGAAGCGATACGCCATCGGTGGACGTTAAAATTCAGTAGGAAACTGATTTTCTTCACTGCCTTCTTCAGTCGGTTTAGCAATAACCAGTTGTCTATGCCCATGTTGAAGATTCGAATTGCAGAATCGATTAGTGATATACTGAATGAATTGCTGAGAGGTAGAATATGGGAGAAGGGGGGAATGTTGGCGGCTTTTTATAGGAGTGGATGGATGGAGAAGTTTCATACACGTTTTGCTAAGGGAAAACGTACTAAATTGGAATACCGTGTTAGGATGACAGCAGCTTACGTTGGAAGAAGACTCTGCATGGTCAAAACTTTGATTAGTTCTTTAGTTGATAGTAAAAGGATTAATTATATATATAAAAATGAATGGTGAGGAAAGCTCTTACTGCACCTGGCTCAACTTCATTCTATCTCAATCTGGTCGCTACATATATCTTGTCACATCAGCACCCCCCAAAAAGAGTTGAGAGACATGATATAATGGGTTTAACTAAAATGACAGACAACAGATAGAAAAATTAATTAAGAAAATAAACTCATTCATTAATTAGTTGAGATATAAACACCTGATTTTTGTTTCAAACTTTTATTGATAATAAAAAATGATAATATATTAAGAAAAAGAATCAGAGTTATTTCCAATCTCAACTTCCTTAAATAAAATAGAGGAAAGTAGGTCAGATATTGGTATTGAACTAATTATTTTACAATGAACAATCTATTGGAAAAGCTCATGAATAACAACATTTGCCCGATGAAAAACATATCTAACTACTGCCATATTAAGCAAACACCAAAAACCTCTAATGTCGCCAATAAAAAAATCAATCAATTAAGGCGGAGAAGCTTCCCCATCATGGGATAGGGTCAAATTATTGGAAAACGCCCCTCTCCAATAAATGGATAATTCGTCATATGTTGGGATAAACGGATAGACAAATATTCCGGCATTGATCTTTTCGTATAGGGACTGCCAAGTCAGATAGAAAACAGGGTCAATGACTAAAAAAAAAATTTGAGAAAAATAATTAACATAATTCCCTATGAAAGATCTCATCCTTTGACCCGATGGTAAAACTTTTTCTACTAAAATTATTAGTCACATCTCAAATATTCGAAAGGCTGCTGCAGCGCAGTTTTATAACCGGCTGAAAACGTTTGGAAAACTTGACAAAGTGGCTTAAACTCATCGCCTAAACTCTTGGGACCCCATCAAATTGAACAGCTAGGCTTAGGGTGTTTTATTAGTTTGATAACCCTAAATTCAACCACTTCTAAGAAGGCTAGTGTTCGGGTTGGGCCCCAAGACCTACCAAATTGAAAACAACCTGTAATTATTATATCATTTTCTTGGGTAAGTAAAAACAACCTGTAATTATTGTTTTAAGAGTGGGGTTGCTTAGACTTTTAGGTTAGGGATTATGCATGGCAATTTCCCTTCTTCTTCTTTTTTTTTTTTTTTAATTTTTTTTATATTATTATTGTTATTTTTTTTGGCATTTAGGTTAGGGGTTGTGAATGAGAATTAAATCCATTAGTATTGAACCCAACTCGAAGGAGGCCTTTCTGACCAAATCACACTGCCAGCAAAAACTTTTTGACTGAAACTTAAAAAAGTCCAATGGAGAGAAAAAGGACCTCGTGATTAATACAGTAGTAAACCACAAGAAGCAAAGATAACTTTAAAGACTTGGCAGCCAAGTTTTAAACAGGGGGAGAAGCCGAGAAGGTGGGCGAGTGTAAAGTATAAACCCATAGAAGATGCGTAGGTTTCTTGCTCTAATGGCTTATGTTTCTTAGACAGATTGTTTCGAACTTTCCAATTAATGCGAGCACTTTTGTAGTTATTTCCATCAGGGCTCGTGGAAGAAACATGTGAACCACCTGTACCAGTAGCATCCTTTACATTCATACCATTTATTTTTCATGGGTACGGCCAAGAAATTTATTTATTTTTCCAGAACTTATCCCCCCTTTATTTCCACCTCTTTTCAATCGACCAATAAATAATTGAAGTTTGAGAAATTGTTACTCCTATTTTGTTCATACAATTTAGTTCATAACAAATCTACCAAACTCAAGTTTATGTTACTAGAAAGTAGAAATAGAGGTGTACTAGCAGGGCGGAGTCAGGAGTTATCTCTAATGGCGGCACTATGCTATGATTTTGTGAAGTGGGAATTGGAGTTAAAAGCTTTGGAAAGCATTTTTTTTAAAAAATATTGCTTTTTGGTAATTATTTTCCAATTTAATACCAAAAAACGAATATTGTTGTCAACTTATTACTATAGGTATGATTGAAAATAATTACTAACTTCCTCTTTTTGGCATTATGTTGAGAAATGGTTATCAAATGGTAATATCTCCCAAAAAAAAAAAAAAAAAAATCTTGGTTGAGCCATTGGGGGCACGTGCCCCCAAATAATTCAACCTACTCCACCACACAATTCATTAATATAACAATATTTTGGAACTCAATCACAATTCACACATCAATCAAGTTAAGTGCCGGAGTTGAATGAAACCAAGTTAACAAGCTAGGTATGCTGATATGGCTGGAATGATACCATCATAATATTTTATATCAAAGACATTAGGAAAACATTGAAATTCAAATTTCTACCACATATTAGAGAGTGATTTAAAATATCTAATTGGAACATATTAAATGTGTAGAATAATTAGTCATTTGAAACATCAAAATTTCAGTTTTAACTCACTGGACCACATTACCACGGCAAGTGCAATAAGGAACCTTAATTATTAAGAATTAGAATAATAGATTTGGTTCTTGTATGAGTTTGGCCCCCATCCACTGAAAATGATGGGTGTCCCATTCAATATACAAAGTTCATGTAAAAATGGCTTCATTTACTTTCAGTGATTTCTTTAAAAGATTTGAAATATTCGAGAAATTCTAAAAGGAAAACATGCAAGCTACTCATCCAATCAACTTACCTTAACCTATTTGTAATTAGAGGTTGCTACAAACTATGTGGATTTAAATCAATATTGGTTACTTCATATCCCCTACAAAATGAAAATTAAGCTACTTCAGGCTTACTTATACATCTCCCCAAAAAAAGAGGAAAAATAAATGGCCTGGGCCTATACACATGTGGACGGCCTTGGGTGGGCCTAAAGGCTAAGAGGCGTGGGGCATAAAGTTCATGTTTCACGGGTCGCGAACAATTCGTTACCACCGAGCCTGTTTCATGAGGACCATGCCCAACGCAGAAGGCCTCAAGAGACGTACATTATTCACCCGATCCAATCCAGATTCCCCCTTTCAGCTCAACCTTTCTCTCTGTTTTTTGTTTTTTTTTGGCCAAACGATCAAAGAACACAGTCATACACGCACCTATGCAAAGTCCAATGATGTTTAATTGGATTTACATCATTATTTTAGAAGGCTCAGTGAGTCTCTTGAACATATTTGACCATAGCTTGGTAATAAGGATCTAATTTTTCTAGTTCAATAACTTTCTCATACTAATAGGCAGGGAGAAATGCTTCGTTACGTATTAGAAGATAGCATGTATTATGCACTCAGGGAATATTTACCAAGAATTGGCACTTGGAAGATGAAAGAGAAACATTGGTGCAACAATTTTTTTTCCAAATTAATACAACCCCACCTTAAGTTTATAGTTTTATGGTGACAAATATAATTTTGATATCTAAGGTGGAAGAGACCTAGAAGATTCCTTTAATAAGGTAAGGTGATGGGGATTGATTGGTCTTTCACAGCAAACTATGCCCAAAAGTATTTCCCTTAAGTCAAATTTAGAACAGGAAGACTTAGTGTGATATAGAATTATAAAGTCATAATAATGACTACCGTTTGTCTTCCATGAATTTGGGAGGATGTGGTATGTATGGAGTGTGGACACATAACAACATCTCTACCTCAAAAATTATGTGACTACCATTTTTTATTTTTATTTTTGGCATGCACTGTGGTTCTCTATAAAGCTTTGAGAAAAATGAAACCTCCATACAACAGTGCATTGAGAAAAATCCTACCCAAATCTAAATGACTAAAACTCAGTACACTACTCTGAAAACCTTAAAGACTAGAGAACAAAGTTAAAGGGCAGCAAACACATATCCAACCACTCACTTCACATTAAATCTATTCTCCCAAGAGAGTGATCCAAACATGGCTATATACCTTCCCCATGCAGATCTGTTAATAATACATAAAAGCCTTCTAAATCTTAAATCAATGCACTCATGAACAATAAGGATTCCATCTAAAAATTATTTCACTCTTAGAAAAGGGTTATCTAAGATGAGGAACCAAAGACTCCAAAACCACACTAACACCAGAAGACAACTTTTAATAGAATCTTATAAACTCTCCTCATTGATGGGACAATAGATGTTTATGCATTCGATGCCCTCCACCTTTGACACAGGAGTAATGAAAGTACAGATTCCTTGTCAAAGTCTGTCGGCCTTCCAAAACTCTAAAATAAAAAAATAAATATTAAATAAGGGTGACCAATTGTGTCGATGTTGGGTCAAGAAACAAGTACTTGAGGAAATGAATCAAACCAAAAAAGATCTATTTATTAATCATGTCAAGTTTAACACAACTTGGTTAATAAAGAACGTGAAACGACATGTGTAACTTCTTAAATAATCAAGTCGTGTAACTGATCAATCAAGCTGACACGTAATGACTGAATCATCCAAAATTAACCAGTTTAGCATGTTTATTCTTTATCTTATTTAAACATACAAAAAACAGTTTTTAAAGATAATAACCCATTCAAATAAAGAACTAAGCAAAGGGTAAAAACGGTTGTAAATAAAGCTTTTTCAAATCAAACTCAAAATTACAAAGATAGGGTTCTCCTCTGTCGACAAATAATGCAATTTCATACCAATAATCAAAGAAGCTACAAAAATTGATTTCATAGTGTGGTCGCACCGACCTGTTTTCACCGCCGCCACGCGCGCTCGCGCGTTCCCCAGGTTCACCTGTATTTACCTGCTTTTCTGCTTTCTGATGGTGCTAATCCATTTAGGATTAGCGTGCAAATGAGAGTCGCCACCTGGAAGGGTCCAGGACCAATTTTATTGACCAGAGATGGGTTCGTAGCTAGGGTACATGTTGGGAAGGTGTTAGGCACCCAACAATGCCCGGTAATAAACCGGCCCTCATTCTTGTATTCATTGACCATATTTAATATTTTAATAAAATCCGGAACACCTGTTAATCATACAATAAATAAATGGCACACACGAATGATGGATTAATGGCATAGAATAAATAAACAAAGCATAAATATTTAATAACAAAGTATAGAAGCCTTAACAGAATGAAAATAAGAGAAAACGCACTGTCGCGAGTACTCGCGGTCTTACCATGCGTACGCATGGTATTATCATGCGTACGCATGGTCTCACCATGCGTACGCACCTACCATGCATATGCATAATAAATTTATGCGTACGCATGACATTTCGCGAGTACTCATAGTTTCACCAAATTATCTTCTCCGCGAATTTGGACTTCCCGAAGAACATTATTGGCCAAAAATGGACAGTGTATACAATAAATCAACTTCTAAACATCCTACATAATTATATAAATAAATAAATATTACGTACCTCTTAAAAATAAAGCAAATTGAAATTAAATCCTTCCCTCAGGTCCACCGTCAACCCGGCAGCGTCTCCCCTGTTGCGCAAAACAAGCTTTTCCCAGTCTCACTGGTCTAACTCTCTGTTATATTTTCCTCTCTTTTCTCTCAGTTTATTTCTCTCACCTTTCCCATATTTCTCTCACCCTCAAAATAACTAGCAGTTACTCAAAATGCAGCTTCTCCTTATTTCTCTATCTATTTTCCCTCATTGACCTCCCCTGTTTCTGCCTTCTCCCTCCGTCTCCCCCTGAGCTCCCAAGAGCTCTGCTATTTATAGGAGAAATCACCCGAGCGAGGTCGTCATGCATGACCTCAAACCCCCTCTTCTTTGACCCCCCCCACGCTCCCCTTGGTATTCTGGTCGGGCCAATTCAAGGCCAAATCATTCCCCCCGACAACACTTTCGGTCGAAGTGGAAGGCAGGCATCATTCAGATGAGGAAAATAGAATCTCATGCGTACGCATATTATTTTATGCGTACGCATGGCTATTCATGCGTACGCATGAAACCACCATGCGTACGCATATTATAAATATGCGTACGCACCACACTCCTCGGCTGTCTAATTTAATCGTTTGAATCCCCATTTGCTTGCTTTGCGCGTAGAAAGAGACCCGAGTAGACGGCAAACATTGTGGACCTCATCATCGGGAAATCATCATCAAATGTAGGGACAAAATGGGGTGTCTACACATAGTAAATCGAAGCAAAGATCGAAGGCAACCAACAGGCTAAATCATTAAGATATAAAAATCCCCAACTAAAGTGATAGGTAGTATAAGCTTCATAACTGAAGAAGAGAAAAGATTTGGTGACCAACCTGAATTTTAAAATAGTTGAGATGCTTTTGCAGTCTTAAAGTCAAGCGACATCGTGATACACATATTTGTAGATCTGAAAGGAGTAATAAAAGTAACGCAATGCTTACAAAATCATATATTACAGTCAATACAAACACATTTCCATTGTGTGATATTAATTACATAAAAAAAAATGATAAATTTAGGGATTAAGATGAAGAATTTTTTTTTTAAAGTTGTAAAATATAGTTAACAAATGTGTGACACAGTAACTGCTGTTACACCTGGCCAGAGGGTTGGTTAATTTTATAGTTGTATATATGCTACTAGGGAGGAGTGCCCGTGCTTTTACTAGGGAGGAGTGCCCATGCAAAGCATGGGCAGTTGCATAGGTGAGATATTGTGGGGTTTTACCAGTATCTCCTTGAGAATGAGGTCAGACTTTGTAATTCAGTAATTAAGAAGTGATTAACTCTATCAAAGAAAAAGGAAAAAGGAAAATGAAAAAAAAAAAAAAAAAGGAAGAAAAAAAAAAGAGAAGTGATCATAGGTAATACCATGGAATTGGTCCAATCACTATGAATTTTTGATGCAAGATTATTTGCATAATCATTTACTCCTTGTCTGTCATACCCAGCAGCAAAATCCAATCATAAGTAAAATTAATACAGCACAGTAAGTTAATTAACATTGGCAAACAAAACAAAAAGAGGAAAAAAACATTTGTCAAACAAATCTACACACACACACATGCACACATATATTGATAGAACTTTAGAATAAAATTTTGAACAGGGCTGACGTTTAGAGGAAAAGTAGTGTCTTAGGAAGTGCTGCAGCATGTGTATCTTCTAAATTTCTTATTTCTGGAATTATATAGATGTTGTATGATTATTTTCCAAATAAACAGATTGAGTGAGTCAAACCATAGCTCTCAATTGTGAATGTTGACTCAGGAAATTTTATAGGAACATGACATTTTTTTGATCCACAAAATTAATCTTATTAATTATGATAAGATGTGAGTACAGCTTAAATTCCAATAAAGCCCTAGAAAACACTGAAAAAAAACACAAAGAAACCCCTCCTAATAATGCACCCCTCAAGCCCAGCAAAAAAATTTTAAAAAGAAAACTCCTAAAGCAAAAACTACTAAAATAGCACAAGACTATAAAGCACACAGCAAAAAATTAAATATGAACCAGGCTACAGCACATTAATATTGTTATAAGAAAGTAGCAAATTGAGATTGCATTTAATTGAAGGTTTTATGGCCTAGAATGCTAGTGCTTGTGCACCCACTCTATACCAACACTTAGACATTTATGCATGAACTATAGTCCTGATGAGGCAAACTCAAAACCTGTAGCTAAACAAATAAGATGTTGAACAAGGAAAAGGGGAAATTCGTTCAAATTTGACCAGCTCAAATTACGAGACTCCATGAGAGAGAAAGAGAGAAAATAAAGCCAGCATTAGTCATATATAAAGGGCTCAGCGCCATCCATGTATTTTGTCATAAAGAGACAATAAGGAGTAAAATGCATTTCAATTGACCCTTCCCACCATGCTTTAGACCAAGGATTTAAAATTCAGCCATGGGTTGAACTTTAATCACTCAAAAAGTGGAATCAATTTGCTGGATTAAGAAATTTAAGCAGCCAAGACTTCAACTCAACTATTTAAAGCTTTATACTTTGACTCAATTAAAATCTCCATGCCCCCAACTGGAATTAAATCATAAAATAACAATTGGATGCATAGTTTCAAATATGAAATTTCAGTTATATTAACCCTACAATACTTAGAAGGGGGGTTGAATAGGTATTACTATAAACCTTACCCAATTTTAATTATGAACACTCAAAATCCCAATTATCACAATCAATTCAATCGCATAACAATTGTAAAAGCATGTAAGAGAGTGCACAAGAAATTTTTACGTGGAAAACCCTAGATGGGAAAAACCATGGGACCTAGCCCAGTTGAAGCAAATCCACTATAAACTCAATGAGAACAAGACATACTTACAGACCAAAAGGACTTAAGCAAAAGTCTTCACTCCCACGACCGCATATGATCGATCTCCGTCTTCATGGCTTTGGTCGCAACCAACCTCTTCACAGCGATTTCTTCTTCCACGAACTCGCAAGCTCGATCACCATCGCAACGGACTCACAAACATTCAAGGATGTGAAAAAAGTGTGTGGTTTGAAGGTCTCTAGAGCATATGTATGAAAAACTAGGTAAAAGTGCTCTAGAGAGGTTTGAGAACATGAACTTTGTAAAACCTAATTGAGAGAGGCTTGCTTAGCCCTCTCTGTCAAAACAAACCGTATTTATAAAGTCTAAGACACCCCAAGTGACTGGGATTCATTTTAAGGTCAAACAGGTAAGTTTTAAATATTTTTAAAACTGATTTTTACAAGCTAGGATCGATCCTCCAGAACCCTAGGGTCGATCCTAAAAAACAGAAGCAAAAAATCAATTCTGAGTACCTTAGGATCGATCCTCCAGACCCTAGGATCGATCCTAGAAAACAATAGTTAAAAATAGTTTTTTAGGACACCCTAAGATCGATCCTCCAAAGCCCACGATCGATTCTAGAATCTGAATTTTTCTTTAAAGCTTTAAACACATGTTCAAAAACATTTTCCCTTTATTCAAAGAACATATCATGATTTAAAATGAATTGAATCGATTAAAATCGGGCTTCTATAGACACTTACCTGACCTAACAATGAGTGTGAGTCGCATTGTCTTGAATTCTTCACTCGAGTCAATCTTAGGAGCTTTGCTCATCTTGAATCAACAAATGACACTCAATAAACACTTTTGACACAGAATATGCCAATCTAAAAACATGGACTTTACAAAATAAATCTGTGATAAATTGAGTTTAATTTAGATCAATGGTTTCCACCCTAATTACAAACAGGTCAAATTTAAGCAAGAACTATTACATGTTCAACCTGATAAAGGCCCACCCCTCATCTTTAAGCAAGAACTATTTTCTATAGTAGTTGGAGGTCCTGGAGGTTAGGCAGCAGAGCAAGTAATTGTTGGAGAATCTCTGAAATTATCACTGGTGCAGCAGGGGACTTGCAACTAATTAGGTAGCAAACTAGGGTATTTCATGAAAAATATATTTGTGATACATAAATTATTCCAAAAAAAAGATAACACAAGAAACTCTTAAATGTTATCCAGAAGTTTCCTTTCGTGAACAGACTAACAATGGTGGGAATATCTCAGAATCGGCCATGGGCACTGACTGATCTGGAGTGCAAAGCAGTGATGTGGTACTGACAATGACAAATACTAGAAAGAAACTCAATGTCAAAAAAGTTGCATATTTCAATGATATGTCACTACAAGATATAATCCAATATTGCCCATTAGTATCTCACATTGGGGAGGGAGAGGGATCATTGCACATTGGATAATGAAAATTATCAATTAAAATAGACTTGCACATTGGATAATAAAAGATATAAAAATTAGACTTATTTAGTTATTACTTGAAATAAATAATGACATTCAATTTGTCATTGTAGTATGAGGGATTGCATTCACTATAAGATCACTTCTTGCCAACTAGGTTGACACACTTCTAATCGTCAATTATTTGCACTTCTTTAATCCAAAAAATTTACATAAGAAATCAAATGGAAAACAATTATATGCAAGTTGAATCTTGATAATCTTAAGTTCATCAATTCTTATGCAATTTATTTTACTTTTGCTTGCATTTCATTGATCCCAATAATCCAAATAAATCAGTACTTGTCTAGTTTCTGGTTTAGGATGCTGTGTAACTCATACACAACTCAGCCATCTGCACTAAAGGTAGCTTATGAAGCAATGGATGAATCAAGAACTGTTAGAACTTAGAACATCTTGGTTCATAGGGCATGGTGGAAATCAGAAAATACCTATATATTATGCGATTTCCTCCACACCAAAAGATCCAATTCGTTATCTTCATGATCAGCATCAAATAGAGTTTGATTAAGACAACCATATAGTACTAAAGAGTTACTGCCAGACACAAAGCAATCAACTGCATTCTTCTACTTTAAAATATTCGAAGAGCTCCTCCTCGTAGAGAGGACAGGGATGAGCTTGCGCCATGTACTTTCCCTCACTCTTGAAGCCCTGACCCCAAGAAACAACTCAATGGACTCCAACCCCGAAAGGGGAGATGTTTTTATTGACTGGAAAAATTCTGTGGGAAGGCAGAGAGGAATAGGCCTTTGCGGGGGGAAATGATGAAAGGGAGCAAACATTATACCAATTGTTTTAGAAATATATGGTTTAACCGACTAAGGACTACCAATCAACCCGAAATCCTTGAATAAAGTTTTCATAGGTTGTCGTGTAAAGCATTAAGGCTAAAAAATTCATTCATAAACAAAGAAAAAGTTATAAACATGGCAATCACAAAATCAAGAGCAATCTTCAAATACGAATTTTAATATATCTATATATATATATATAAAGAATCCTCTACCCACAAAATAAATTATGCTCTACGCAACAGAACAATATAAAGACCTAGCAAGATTGAGGTATGCTGCAACATATTTAATTCAGGAAACAGGTGGATCCTTTTCAACATAAAGTGCTGATTAATATGGCAAACTGGTTTTCCTACCCTGCCGCCATGGTCATGCAAATAGGGAAAAAAGTAAAAAAAGATATCGATGCTTATAGGAAAGTTTACAAAGGAACCATTCGGCTTTCCTTGTTTCTTTTGCCATAGAACCTTTTATTCATCAATAACAAATAGCAATTGTCAAAAAAATTAGGAATTGCATAACTCTCTGTTCAGCTACTGAGAAAATGCTGGAAACGAAAACTAAACCAAATAATTTCTTCTCTTTTCCTCTTTCTTTTCCTTTTATCAATTTTCTCGGTAACCAAACAGGTAATAATATAGCAGCACATGAGATGTACATAAAATCTATAATCTATAGCACATTATTTGCCCTAATATATAGAAAATTTAGGGATTAAACCCTAATATCAGTATCGATCTCTTAGAAAAACGAATGAAATATTTAGGGATACGAACTTACCGATTGTAGAAACCTAATTCTTAGATTCGCTTCACAGATCGTTTATAAACCCCTCAAGATTTAGGGCTTTATGTATAGCATGGAAGAGAAGAAGAATTAGAGAAAGTGTGTAGCGTGGAAGAGAAGAGGAGACGGGATAAAGAGAAGAGAAACCCTAAGTGTTTTTTGGTTCACGGAAAGAGAAAAGTATGACTGAGTTTTTAAAAGTTTTTGGGGTGGAAGGGGCTTATTTAGGCGGGAGTGTTGAAAAAAAGGGTGAAGACCCTATCGCAATGACAAACCGCTTGATGCGAGGAAAGGCCCAGCGTGTGGGAGAGCCAAAATAAGTTCCCCCCTTAGTGGAAGCCTCCTCAATCAACAACATTTCCATGAACGTTGTTATAGAGTCCCCTCAATAACAACGTTTGTCAAAACGTTGTTATAGAACCCCTCACTCAATAACGTTTACATAAACGTTGTTATAGAACCTCTTTATTAACAACGTTTACACAAACGTTGTTATAGAACCCCCTTAATCAATAACATTTACATAAACGTTGTGGAAGCACTACACATTAACAACGTTCACAGAAACGTTGTTGTAGAGTGTATTTACAACGTATATGTAACCAATGTTGTTAATATCCTTAGAGTACCACTTTTTAACAACATTTTTGTCAAAAACGTTGTTAAAAACCCCCTACAACAACATTTAACATGAAACGTTGTTGATGTAGTGTTGTTAAAAACCATTTTTGGTATAGTGAACAAAGCAAAAATCTTCGCTGCGTTCTTTCTTCTTGTTGGACTTGATTGTCTTCTAATTCCTCTTTAAAATTACAATAAAATGCTCTCTCCAAGTGATATAAGTGTGTGCAAATTCGTTCTCCCTAACTCTCTTATGAATATGATGTGTCAAAAGTTCCCCAAAAGTCTGATGAATAAGCCTTTATTTATAGCCAACCAACCATATGAACCAATAGTTGAGATTAATTCACCATAAAACCAATCCAAGGCTATTATTAACTCCCCTAAATGTTGGACAACTTAAAATCACCTCCCAATAGGTTTAAAACACTTTTGGAAGAAGGAAATTCAGAGTAAAAAAGTCCAAAACCATCAAAACTACAAAATAGGATAAACAAAAGCGGAGTCCTCGGATGACCGATTGGGCCAACCAGTTGGGTGAACCGGTTGGACTGGTTGGGCTAACTGATCACCCGAGAGCGATCTCAGGTTTCCTTATATTTTGGGATTTCTAGCTTATTCTGGACTTCTATCTTCAAATGGTCATATCTTCTTCAAATTAATTCCGAATTGAGTGATTCAAAAGCCAAAATTTCAAGGATTCAATGTAAAATAAGTTTAGAATGTTCTTGAACCAAAAATATTTGACCACGGTTAAGTGACTGGGTTTTCACAAAGCGGTTAACCGAAAAAGGGTCAATTAGCCATAGGGTAATATAGTGAATCAATCCAAAACCTATTCAGTAATTAAATTGGCACTTCAATTAGGCTCATTTCATCATTTTAAGATCAATGGAACAATTCGGGACAAATTTCAGAGTCAATTGGAAAGTATACGAAGTGAAAGACGAAATTGCCCTCTAAGTTGCAAAAGTTCTAATTTGCTATCCAAACCTATCTGGAATTGAACCAAATTTGACACACATATCCTAGATGATCCTAGAAACTAAATGGGACTCAACAATGAGACAAAATATGCATGCAATGATGTACTATTCTCATAAGTTTAAAAAGGCAAAAATGTATTTCAAGGCTTAGAAACTTCTAAATGCTTCAAGAACTCATGAAATTTCATGAGTTCCTGAACTCCTAGGGATGAAAATGGGGTGTCTACATATATAGATAGCTTTAATCATGTACAAGATATTCTGGATATCCCGTAAGATCACAGCCGTCCGTAATCGAATGAGATAGTCTGAGATATCTCACACTTCAACAACCCTCACATATATCTATATATATATATATATATATATATATATATATTCACCTTTTTCTTTTTACATACAATTTTTCTCATTTTGCCCTCATTTAATTTTATTTTCACCCCATATTTTCTTATTTTCATAATTTTCTTTTGCTCTTTCCCCATTGTAATTATTCTTTTAATTTATTTCTATATATGAGCAATGCTATATAGCCCAATTTTTTTTTTACCCAAATCTACTTACTCAAATGACGTGGCAACCTGGCAAATCAATTTTATTTTATTTTATTTTTTGGCAAATCAATTAAAAATTTAGTGTCTCTGATGAGAAAATTTGACAACTGCCACATCAGTTGGACCAAAAATATAAGCTTTTTAGCATTTTTCTCAAAAAAAAAAAAAAAAATCTACTATCCTAGATAAATGTGTTGGATTGATAAGTTATATGTATTTAAAATGGGAGTTTTCATCCAATAAGGGTAGTTAGGGTATTTTAAAAAAATCGAACGTGACATCACTTTTTTTTAACGGACCGAGGAATGGCCGTTAGAGGGAGGGGGTTTCTTTGTAGTTTATTTTGTAAAATAAGGGGTGTTAATGAAATTTTAGAAATGTGAGGGGATTTATTAGTAATTGTAAGATACTAGAAGTCTAGAAGGGGTCTTAATGTAATTTACCCTAAATAAAATAAAAAGATTTCCCCTACAATTCTACAAAGACACAATGAACGCAATGGAGGCTCTCTACATTGAACTCTACGAAATCAAAATGTGGCCATATCACAGCATGGCCAAAATTGGAATAGGTGGGCAAAACAAAACTAAAAAAAAAACAGGTCTGTTAGAATCAAGAGGATAACCATGTAAATAAAAGACTTAACTCTGCAACACCATTACCATTATCGGTTTCAATTCTCATCACCAAAGTTCAAAATAAAGCTTTTTAAAGCTCTTCTCGTTATAATTAGATAAACTAGGGAGTTCAAACTCTAAGAAATTATGCTTGTTGCAAATCATGTCCGCTACCAATTTCTCCAATAATTTAAAAGCATTACCATTATATATATAGTGCATTATTGCTCCATCATAGCAGTCAATTACCTATTTTACTCTTTATCCTTTGAATGGAACATCACGACATAGACCTCAAAAGAGTAAGGAAAATTATTATAATAAAATGATTCAAAAAAGAGTGAAAAAACACTCCAAGAACACACTTGAAGCATATACTCTACTAATACAACCTCAGACCAAGGCACACGCTGAAAATCATAAACACCCAAATACATTAATACAATGTGACATTTAAAAAATCATTTGTCTCTCATATTTAATCCATGATTCAAATTCTCGATCCCAACTATTTACTCATATTATTAACCAGGAATTATATATATATATATATATATATATGTATAAAATTTACACCACAACCACATGTAATTAAAACTTGTTTCAACAAAGCAACCATTTTTTTTTTGTAGTTCATTAGAAATGGAGGATAGCCAAAATAATAATAATAATAATAAGAAGAAGAATAAAAAATCTGAACGGTTTGCACTAGAACTTCCAATAGAAGTGGGTATAAACTTGAAAATTTAAACAAAATCAGAATTCCCACAAGATGAAAAGATTCTTAGCCCATAACAGAACCAGTGACAAAGCTAATAAACATACACGAGTATGTGAACTATTAAGAGCATGATCAGATTTAATTCTAAAATACATATAAGATTACGGCATATAAGTCAAATTAGTAATCAATATTGTTACGGACTAACACAGTCAGAATCCCAAACAATCTCCTATAAAAGTTGTATTTCCTACTCACGTCATCACAACACAATTCTAAACACCAATTTCTATACAAAATATTAACTTATAATTGTTCATAAAATAATATGTGACATTAACATGTGAGAAACGTTGTGCAGAAATCATAGCTAGTATTTCAACATGTGAGAAACGTCGTGTAGAAATCATATTCCATTCACATTATAATGCTTGGTTTTAACCTACTTTAATGTAAGAATTGAATGAAATTTAGTGCAATTTATTGGTGGGTTTGATGATAGTGGTGGTGGTGATGATAATAATTGGGTGGTGATATTGAGGAAATAAATTAAGAGGAGATTGTCATTGAAGAGATTCAAGGAATATAGAAATGGATCAAAGAGAGCGTATCACAAAATAAGATCGAGAGGAAATCATGATAAAATGTCAAAGAAGAATTTGATTTATTTCTTTTCTTATTTTATTCCAATATTATTTGTTTCCATGTTAGTTATTCTTATTCTCTATATAAACTTAGGGGTGTAAAATCAGCTGGGTGAGACCAGACTGGGTTTGTTTTCATGCGAGCTGGATTGGGCTCAGGTTAGGCTTAGTCGGACTTTATTATTATTTGGGCCATGCTTGGGCTGACCAAATAAAAAAAAACCTAAGTTCGAGCCCCGTTTTGGGCTTAAGACATGCTTCGACTTATGTTGGGCCTCGGACTGGGCCTGATTCAAACTAACTTCTTCTTTATAATTTCTTTATTAAATGACATTTAAATTTTATAAAGTTTATATGCGTAAAATGTTTATAAATTATAAAGATATTTGCAAAAATTATATCAATTTTTATATGATTTAATAACTTTTATAATTTATAATAAGACATTTGCAAATGATTTATTGGCTAAAATATATTCATTCTATTAATTGAGAAATAAAAATGGAAGACATAAATGTAATCATTGTGTGTTGTTTCTTGTTTGTTTGTAGCATTTGTAAATTTATTTCATTATTTTTTAATATCATGTGAATTTAGGAATAAATATAACTCAACCATATGATAATAGTATATTATTTACTATAAAATGGGCTAATTTCGGGCTGAGCTATTAGGCTAGCCTTCGTGCTGAACTGGGCTACAAATCCCAAGTCCAATCCTGCTCATTTTTAAGATTGGGCTAGGGCTAGGCTTAAACGGGCTCTAGCCTAGGTCGAGTCATGGGCCGATGGGCCAATTTTACACTCCTATATAATCCCATTAATGGATTGGTTGTAATCAATGCAATTATTAATGAATTTTAATTCTTCTATATGGTATTAGAGCGATTGATCCTCTTGTGATCAATTGGTCTTTCTTTTGTTTTCCATTCCATTGGCAGGCAACTGTAGACACCCCATTTTCATCCCATAACATTTGACCTTTCCACCTTGGGAGCATAATCATATGTGGAGGGTTGCATCATTTTTGCACCAAATCTTTTTATTAAGCTCTACACATTCCAAAGAATCCATGGTATCTTCCGGAGTTCAATTTGGTTAATTCTTGATAGCCAATAAGAACTTTTGCGACTTGGAGGACATTTATGTCATTTCACTTGTATAATTTTTTATTTGACGTCCAATTCTCACCAAATTCATCCCGGAATGATCCTAATGACCTTAGGATGTAATTTGTAGGCTTGGTTTAAAATTTGGTTAAGTTTGGAGATGATTTGCTTAAGGATGGTCCAAGTAAGCTTGGTTTGACTCCGTTCGTCGGCCCTTCTTATAATTGCTTCTTAATTTGATCCAATTGAGTTCAATTAATGCTTCATTAATATCAAATGGGTCTTAATTAAGGTGTATTAATGCTTGGAATTATTTTTGGGAGAGTTTGATTGCAACAAGGACTCCATTAGGGTTCAAACCTTAATATTAGCCCGATAAGTCTCAATTGATCTCTATGAGCCATATAAGCTTAACCCTTGATTAATTGACCAAGTGTGGTTCAATTAGGATTTTTTTTTTTTTTGGTCAGATTTTGAATAGAGAATTGATCCATGGTCATTTTAAGACCAAAATAAATGAATTTGGACTTGAAATGGACCAAATACATAGCATAAAAGGGATAAAAGTGCACAAAAAGAGTAAAAAAAAAGAAGCACAAATCAGCTACTGTTGGCCATGTGGCCACCTAGAAGGGTCAAATGGCCACCTAGAAGGGCCAAACGGCCACCAATGAAAGGCCAAATTGCCACCCAAGGTAGCCAAACTGCCACCAAGGGTGCCCATTGGCCTTTGACGGTGTTTTGCCTTATCTTAACCTCTTTAGAGTCCATCTTTTGCTTAAATTTCGAATTTCCTCTAGATTTTTGAAGTTGTTGAGATAGGAACCAGTTCTTGAGAGTGTTTTAGAGCCCTTGATCATCCCTAGCTAGATCCAATCTTAGCCATTCGTTCTATTCACCTTTCACTATAAATAGGGGTCCTCCATTCCTTCATGGGACATCAAGTCTTAGTAGGTTTTTCCTAAGCAAATGAAGAGCTTGAGTTCTTGAGTGTAGGGTAAACATTCTAGTATCCCTTCACTTGAGACTCATTCTAAAGAAGAGCTTGGCTCAATAGTTAGTGGGGAACATTCCTATTAGTAACCTCTAGCTTGCGACCCATTCTAGAGCTTGAAGGCACGGAAGCTCTACCTGACTTGCGACTCCCTCCTTGAGGCCATCTTAAAGCTAGAAAGCATCGAAGCTCTACCCAATTTTCAACTCAAAAACCCTGAGGTTGCAAATAGAACTCTGCCTCAGTTCTGTTAGGTATAATCTCTAAACTCCATTGCAATGATATAGTTGTTTATGTGATGATGCATGCTTCCATGAGTTTTATTATTCATAGGATTGTATTAGGATTTTGATCCAAAATCAAACGAGTTTTCAAACTAAAGTTATTTCTTTTAAAGCAAGTTGTTTTCCAAAAGCACGTGTTTGATTATGGATTGGATTCTAATAGAGTCCTACGAGGAGTGAAACTCTCCCTCCCAACATGATTTGTTCAAACTATGTGAACTTTTTATCTTCGTCAGAAGTATGTAGGCCGCTCACATGAGCCCAAGTCCAACTTAGCTTAGTTTTTATCTTTTAATTTTCTTAATTTTTAGTTATTGCATGGTTGAAATTGATTAAGCCCAATTAATAAATGAGACCGATTTATCGGGCAAAATGGGTGCTTATGGGTCGCGGCTCAGAACCTTCCCATTTCATAACCTAGCCCCCGAACCCTTGTTTTTGGTTCAAAACTTGCCTATTTTCCATTAATGGAGTCAAATTTGTTTTTTTTTTAAAACAAATCTTTTAGTGGTTTCTTCGTACCCTAAAAATGAGGTGGCGATTCCTTTGCTTTTTGAAAACCCCTTTTAAAAGTAGAAACAGAAACTCGATTTCCCCCGAGTCGATTTCCGACGGCCACAGTAGCATTTCTTGTCGTTTGTTAAAAAGGCCGTTGGTCGGACCTTTAAGTAGTCATTGTTATATCTAATCAATTTTTTTTTCTTTTTGGTTCCTTCAAGTTAGGTTCATCTATCATAGCATTATTTATTCTTAATCTTTTTATAACTACTCACAAAATCTTGATTTTTTCACAATTGAATTTGCCACATTCGAATTGAATGTGCCCACAACGCCATACATCACCAAGATTGCTACCATGCCACTGTCAATGTTATTTCACTACTAAGAAGAAACTCTTTATTTTGGGGAATTTCAATCCAAGGTTGCAAAATCAAAGTAGATTGGAACGTTCTCCCCTCCCATATTGTCGAAGTGTAAGGGCTTGGCCTAGACTTTGTCTCATGGCAGCAGGACTTTGGTTCATAAAGCTTTGGTTGGCTTTACGAAGCCTCATTGTTTCTTCAGACCCATTAAGGTCATTTCAAGCGGGTGGTTATTTGGGAAAAGGAAAAAAAAGAAAAAAAGAATTAAAGGTAGTATATATCTTCCATCATTTGCAATCAAACTCAAGAAGATTTTTAATCTAAAATCTTCATAAGTTTGAGGAGGAGTATTGAGAAAATAAATCAAGAGGAGATTGTCATTGATTTAGGAAATATGGAAATTGATCAAAGAGAGCATATCAAGGAATAAGATCAAGAGGAAATCATGAAGAAAAGTTAAAGAAGAATTTAATCTATTCTCCTTATTATTTTATTTAAGTATTATTTGTTTCCATGTTAGTTATTCCTTAATCTCATTAATGGGTTGGTTGTAATTAATGCAATTATTAATGAATTTCAATTCTTCTATATTGGTGTTGGGAATGGCGATGATGAGTGGTTGGTAATGGTGGTGGTGGGTGGGTGGGTGGGTGGGTGAGTGAGAAGACCTATTTGGTCAAATTACTTATTTATTTTATTTTTCAGTCCATTTTCTGGGAATGGACATCAGAAAACCTACTTAGGTAGCTCATTCCCACCAATTTGCATTCTCAAATATTGATTCCTACTAAAATTATAAGTTAATTGTGATAATGAGCTTGATTCCACTTTCGTCTATTCATTCTCGTGTACCAAACATGTCCTTTAGGTAGTGTTTGGTTGGGGGGAATAATTCTCGGGAAAGAGGTTTGATTCTTCTTTCCAGTCTTTGGCACGCACACATTGCTGGGAAAGCCTCATTCCTGCTACCCTCACATTCCCACATATAGCCGACATCCCAAACCCATATCCAACATGGGTTTGTAAAATGATTGCTGGGAATGGTTTTATAATAAAATAAAAAGACAAGCGTGCCCTTGTGTTTTAGTGAACACCATTGTTATTCCAGCCATGTCCCTTATCAAACCCCAAAAAACACGATTCATTCTCTTTTCCTCATAATCGTAGCAGTGAACAGACCTCCACCACATCTCCATTGACGACAACTTTCATCATCGCTCTCTTCTCATCCACAATCCAGCGACATCGTCGGCGAGGGAAAGTAGATTGATGGCCATGGTGGGGGCACAACTACAACAACTTCACCGACGAGGGAGAGCAGATCGATAGCCATAACGGGGGTTGGAATCCAGCGACATTGCCATCCCTCAACTCACTAGTGGTAAAAGTAGCAGTAGTTCGTCCCTTCTCATTCCACGTTGGTATTCACCAATAACGTGAAATGATATGAGCCCGATTTCCGGCTATGGTTTGTGTGCAATTTTTGGCAATTTTTGGGTACAATGTTGAGAGTTATTTGGGCTGAAATTCAAGTACTTGGTGAAGGGGATGAAGAGGGGTGTTGAATTAAAGGGTTTCCTCAATATTTTGCTGGAAATTGCTGAGGTGAGGGGTGTGGATTTCACCGGAGAAGAAGACGACGGTGGTGAGGGGTGATTCCGAAGCGATTAATGGCGGTGATTCTGAAGTGATCTTTGCTGGTCCTTCTCCTTCTTTGCCTTTGCCGGCGATTGACGACGGTGATTCCAAAGTGATAGAGAAGGAGAGTGAGGGAGAGAAAGAAACAGAGAAGGGAAAAAAAAAAAGAGAAAGAGAGTGAGGCTAGTTATTATAGGAATTTCATCCAAATAGGAATCATATTCCTGACCAACCAAACATAGGATTTGGGAATGTTTAAAGGATTCCCAATACCCATTCCCAACCAACCAAATGTGGGGATAGGTAATATTCATCACACACCTTTAAGGTAGTTTGATGAGCAGGGCCGGTTCTGAGATTTTTGGGGCCCTAGGCGAATTCTTAAAAAGGGGCCTCTATTGGCACTCGAAGACTTGTTTTTCATCCCCCACTTATTTTACACTTTAAGGTTTTATAAAAATTAGAAAAGATTTTTATAAAAATCCGATGCGCTGTCTATTGAAAAAACATCATTTTAAACAACTTCGTAGAATAAAGTTTTTCCAAAATCTATTGTTTAAGTGAAATTTTTGGCCATTTACAGTAGTTGTTATATAAATGGTTATAAAGTCCATTTAAAAGATAAATTTTTAAAAAACTTTCTTCTACAAAATTGTTCAAAATGATGTTTTCTAGTAGATTATGTAATTAGCTTTTATGAAAACTTTTTATATTTTTCATAAAACCTTAAAATGTAAAGTAATTGGGGGATGAAAAACAAGTCTTGGGGTGCCAATAGAGGCCTCCCTCTTAAAATGAGACCTTCATACTCAATTTGTTTTTTCCCAATACAAACATAAAGTTTGTTTGCACATCTCACTAATTTTAATTTCTTAAGATTTTAGAAAAACATAAAAGGTTTTAAGAAAATTAACTATGCTATCCACTAGAAAACATCATTTTGAACAACTTTGCAGAAGAAAGTTTTTACAAAATTTTTCGTTTAAGTTGTCTTTTTGGCCTAAAATTAAAAATGACAGTAAATGATCAAAAAATCCACTTAAACAATAAATTTTAAAAAAACTTTCTTCTGCAAAGTTGTTCAAAATGATGTTTTCTAGTGGATTATATAACAAATTTTCATAAAAACCTTTTATATTTTTGGTAAAATATTGATAAATAAAAATTAGTGAGATGTGCAAATAAAATTAAGGGGTTGTAATAACCATTCTCTTTAGATTAAAAAAAAAAAAATAAATCTACTACAAGGGTTAGTCCCAAAATGGGGCCCTCATTTTTTAGCCAAAATGTGGGGCCCCAGGCGGCCGCCTTGCCCGCCTTGCCCCAAAATCGGCCCTGTTGATGAGAGTCCATAGCTAGCAAGTGCGTCACCTTTCCAATTCTTCTGATTTAATTAAAGAGAAAGAAAAAGAAGCATTGAGGGCGTAGAGGGGTTTAAATCTTATGAAATTGTAGTATCTAATATTCATGCTTAGTTTCATATTTTTGGGCTCTTCAATTAGTGATTTGTGACATTAAAGTTTTGCTTGATAGTCGTCCCATGTGGTTAGCCTGGCATGTTCTTAGGCTGGCTAATCAAGCGACTTATGCTCTTGACCAATGAGCAGCTTATTAAAATTGTGTAGGTTTCATCCTAATTAACTTCTTATTGGTCGATGTTGCTTTTGTTGATAAGGTTGAATGGGTTGGAAGCTTTTGCTGTAGTTCTCCTTAATCTATGAATTGTTTTTTTTCATTTTTTGAAAAAAAAAAAAAAAAAAAAAAAAAAGGTGTCATACTTTTGGATCAAAATATGGCAGCAAGGCGTACGGGTTCAGCCCAACCAATCCGAGCCCAACCCATGCTTTGACATGCTTGGGCAACTTAATAAATAATTAACCTTCAGCTTGCCAAGGAATTGCTACCTGGCGTGCTGTAATTTGGATTGGGCTTGGGCTGAGGTATAGGCACCCCAATTTAACCTGAAACCGATTGACCATCGTATGTTTTTTGGAGTTGATTTTATAATATGAGATTTCTCAACGTCTAATGTTAAGATATATTTAGCAAATGATATTATAATTTAGTGGCATTTGCCTCATTTATTAAGGAATGATCTCATGTACGTTTATGGAGAACTGGAAAAGATTGATCGACACCTATTTGTTGATATTGAGGAGGGTTTAGAGTAAGAGTAGATTCTATAGATTATAAAATAAAAAATAAAAAAATTTGTTACGTTATATTTAATGACCCAATAACTACATGAGAAAATATATTTGCACAAATTATTCTTATTATTTTTTTTTGTAATTTTGTAATTTCATATTTTTCTATGTCATTTTATGCTTTTCCATGATTTCATTAGTTCATTAAATGTGAATTAGGGCACATGATAAGAAATCTCATATTATAGTAGAAAAATAATAGCCAGATCATATTTAATTTGGTTCTATCAACTATTCAATTCACACATTGTTTCAAAAAAATAAATAAATAAAACTACTCCAATCTCACTTGATTCTTGAAAATTACACACTCAATCAATATTAATTGAACATAACATAATTACATTACTAACAAATCAAAAGGTTCAATTCATTTTTGTACTTTTTCTATCTATACAACATAGGGGTGTTAGTGGTTTAGGTTAAAACGGAGAACCAAACCGGTTTGGGTTTTGGTTCTAATTTTAGAAAATCGAATTAAATTGGTTTGGTTTTGGCTTTCATGTTTAGAAAACCAAACCAAACCAAAAAAAACCGAAAAATATATAATATATATATATAATTTTATATAATATATTAAACTTTAGTTTTTAAATTTCCTATCAAACTTTAGTTTGTTTTTCCTTTTTTAAATTGACATGTATTAACTAGCTATTAATGATGTTTGAGATATTGACATGTATTAGATTGGAGATTTGAATTTGGATTGACATATATCAATAAGTTTCCATTTTGATACAATGTTTAATGTTTTTCTTAATTGCTAATGTAATGCTTTTATTAAAAATATTTTTATTTGGAGTTTGGCATGTCATTTTTTTTTTAATTTTCAATTATTTGTTGCTATTTGATAAGTTAAAACCGAAACTGAACTGAATCAAACCGAAATTTTTTTGTTTGGTTTGGTTCTTTTATAGTATGGTTTGGTTTTGGTTTGGTAAAAACAAAACTGAAATATAATGATTTGATTTAAAATTTACGTACCCTAAGACCGAATCGAACTGAACCACTAACACCCCTAATACAACATCCAAGAACGGAAGAACAAAAGAAGGGACTCATCAATTACATCACTTAAATGATTATCAAAAAAAAAAAAAAAGATTATAAAAAAAAATTACGTCACTCAAATGGGCTCCATACATTTATTAACTAGAAAACAGGGGAGAGAGAGAGAGAGAGAGAGAGAGATATTGTAAAATCCCAATTAGAAGAAAAATAAAAAAAGAAAGGATATACATATACTTTTTTGATAAAGGATATACATATACAGAATCAAAGAATGTGTGCTTTGTTTGATTGCCTAAAGAAGTCATAGAGAAACAAACCTTGAAAATCTTACAACAGCCACTGCAACCCAACCTGTTGCAAGATTTCAAAACCTCAGTTTCCTATTCCTTCTGGGCAACCAAACATAGCATAATAATAATAAAAAAAAAACAAATCATTATTGCAAACTTGCAATGGAGATCCTCTCATTAAACACAGGCTACCTCCATCACCAAACTTCCACCACACTGCAAAATCCTTGTTTCAAAACTTCAAAATCACTCCCCATCTTTCCCAGTGAATTAATAAATGAACCAAATTAAGATGATCACAAAAACCTTGCACCAATAAATCTTCAGAATTCTTCTCATAAGACTTTGGCAAAATCACTCCCATCTTCCCAACGAAAAAATGAACCAATTAAAGATCATCAACATCGATCGATCATCTATCTAAAGTTGGAGACATGGAATCAAAGCTATTTCCCCAGCAGTACCTCAGCTCCAAGGGGACTTGTCTTTCTCTCTGAAGTTGGAGACATGAAATCAAAGCTATTCCCCTGGCTGTACCTCAGCTCCAAGGAGACTTGTCTTTCTATCTGAAGTTGGCGATAGAAGTTTGCAATAAACTTGTCTGCCTTCTTATCAACATCATCTTCCGAGGGATAGCTTATCGTTCGCTGAAGCCCACGAGAAGAACCCGATTCACTACCGGAGTCTGTTTCATCGGCGCAGCAAGCCCTCAAGCCCGGTCGATCATTGAAGCTCAGCCGGCGATTGCGCGGAGAAGCGTCGATCATGGAAGCGATACGCCATCGGTGGACGTTAAAATTCAGTAGGAAACTAATTTTCTTCACTGCCTTCTTCAGTCGGTTTAGCAATAACCAGTTGTCTATGCCCATGTTGAAGATTCGAATTGCAGAATCGATTAGTGATATACTGAATGAATTGCTGAGAGGTAGAATATGGGAGAAGGGGGGAAGTTGGCGGCTTTTTATAGGAGTGGATGGAGAAGTTTCATACCCCTTTTGTTAAGGGAAAACGTATCAAATTGGAATACCGTGTTGGGATGACAGCAATACGCCGTTGGCAGCTTATGCTGGAAGAAGACTCTGCATGGTCAAAACTTTGATTAGTTCCTTAGTTGATAGTAAAAGGATTAATTATATATATATATATATAAATGAATGATGAGGAAAGCTCTTACTGGACCTGGCTCAACTTCATTCTATCTCAATCTGGTCGCTGCATATATCTTGTCACAGCAGCACCCCCAAAAAGAGTTGAGAGACTCAGAGACCTGATATAATGGGTATAACTAAAATGACAGAAAACAGATAGAAAAATTAATTAAGAAAATAAACTCATTCATTAATTAGTTGAGATATAAACATCTTATTTTTGTTTCAAACTTTTATTGATAATAAAAAATGAGAATATATTAAGGAAAATAATCAAGTCGTTCCCTATCTCAATTTTCTTAAATAAAACAAAGAGAGATAGGTTAGATATTAGTATTGAACCAATTTTTTTACAACGAACTACTCATTGATAAAGTTCATAAGTAGAAACATTTACCCAATGAAAAACATATCTAACTACTTACATATTAAGCAAATACAAAAAAATTCTAACGTCACAAATAAAGAAATCAATCAACTAGAGAAGGTGAGCTTCCCCAGCACGGGATGGGGTCAAATTATTGGAAAACGCCCCTTCCCAGTAAATGGATGATTCGTCATATGCTGGGGTAAATGGATAGACAAATTTTCCGGCATTGATCTTTTCCCATAGGGGTTGCCAAGTCAGGTAGAAAACAGGGTCAATGGCAAAAAAAAAAAAATTGAGAAAAAGAATTAACATAATTCCCTATGAAAGATCTCATCCTTTGACCCGATTGTAAACTTTTTCTACTGAAATTATTAGTCACATCTCAAATATTCGAAAGGCTGCTGCAGGCGCAGTTTTGGAAAACGTTTACCGGGTGAAAACGTTTGGAAAACTTGACAAAGTGGCTTGAACTCATTGCCTAAACTCTTGGGACCCCACCAAATTGAACAGCTAGGCTTAGGGTGTTTTACTAGGTTGATGGCCCTAAATTCAACTACTTCTAAGAAGGCTGGTGTTCAGGTTGGGCCCCAAGACCTACCAAATTGAAAACAACCTGTAATTATTATATTATTTTCTTGGGTAAGTGAAAACAACCTGTAATTATTGTTTGAAGAGTCGGGTTGCTTGGACTTTTAGGTTTGAGTTTATGCATGGCAATTTCCCTTCTTCTTCTTTTTTTAAATTTTTTTATTTTTTGGCATTTAGGTTAGGGGTTGTGAATGAGAATTAAATCCATTAGTATTGAACCCCACTGGAGGGAGGCCCTTCTGACCAAATCACACTGGCAGCAAAAACTTTTTGACTGGAACTTATAAAAGTCCAATGGAGAGAAAAAAGACCTCGTGATTAATACAGTAGTTAACTACAAGAAGCAAGATTACTTTAAAGACTTGGCAACCAAGTTCTAAACAGGGGGAGATGCCGAGAAGGTGGGCGAGTGTGAAGTATAAACCCATAGAAAGATGCGTAGGTTTCTTGCTCTAATGGTTTATATTTCTTAGACAGATTGTTTCGAACTTTCCAATGCGCGCACTTTTGTAGTTATTTCCATCAGGGCTCGTGGAAGAAACATGTGAACCACCAGTACCAGTAGCATCCTTTACAGTCATACCATTTATTTTTCATAGGTACGGCCCAAGAAATTTATTTATTTTTCCAGAACTTATCCCCCCTTTATTTCCACCTCTTTTCAATCGACCAATAAATGATTGAAGTTTGAGAAATTGTTACTGCTATTTTGTTCATACAATTTAGTTCATAACAAATCTACCAAACTCAAGTTTATGTTACTAAAAAGTAGAAACAGAGGTGTACTAACAGGGGCAGAGTCAGGAGTTATATTCAATGGGAGCACTATGTTATGATTCTATGAAATGCGAATTGGAGCCAAAAGCTTTAATTGGAAAGCATTTTTTTAAAATATTACTTTTTAGTAATCATTTTTTAATTTAATACTAAAAAAGGGATATTGTTGTCAACTTATTACAAATTAATTATAAATATGATTTAAAATGACTACTATCTTCCTCTTTTTGGCATTATGTTGATAAATGGTTATCAAATGATAATATCTCTCAAAAAAAAAAAAACTTGGTTGAGCCAGTGGGGGCACATGCCCCCAAAGGCCCTCCTGATTTTGCCAGGGTGTACTAGGTTTTCTTGGTTTCATGGTTCGATTCTAACCGAATTTCTTGAGGTTATCCACACGAGGTTTTACAATTCTCGTAAATTTAGACTTAGTTTATATGGGTTGTGAGGTCTTATATGGATATGAGGTTTAATCAAAAGGTTTCCTTGTCATCCACCAAAAAAAGAAGAAAAAAGAAAAGGGATCTCTTCGAGGGTCCTAATCAAATTCTTTGATAATCTTGGTTTGGCAGTCTGTCGAGTGGAAGCTGCATGTACAATGGGAGTTTTGGTAGCATATGGTAAGATTGGACCCTAATCTTGTCATTCTCCCAATTCTTGATTCGGACTCCCTTCACGCCGTGACTAGCTGAAGAACCACCTTTTAGAGATTTGGGATTTAGCCCTTGCTTGAAAACCCGCAAAAGGCATGGGAATAATCATTGTAGCTAGGTTTCTCCAGCGGACATACTCTCCGTTGGCTCGTTTGTGGGATATTTCATAGCATATGTCTTCTCGAGGTCTGTGCCTTGCTCACATAAATTGTGATGGTGTTGAGTGGCCTAGCTTTATGAATTCGTGTACAATGCATTTTTCTCATATTGGGCTTTAATTTAGATCCAGAAATAGTGAAATACTATTGACAGTCCAATAAAAACTTCCTGCGCCGTCTTTCTTTCTTTCTTTCTTTTTTTTTTTTTTCATAACAATTAGGAGTACCCTAAACTGACGTCAAAATTTCAGCCTCTCTCATTTCAGAGAGTGATTTTTTCTTTCCTTTTTTTTTTTTTTTTCATTCAAAATGAGTGAAGGTTTTTTTTTAGAGTGCCTATAGCAGTTCCCTAAATTTTGATTGGTTATTCAACCAGGAGGGTCTCTCTTTGTAAACATTGTCTGAGCATGTTCTATGCCCAATATTTAAGGTAATTTGTGTCCAATCACTGATAGATCAGATTAGGTTCACCTGGACTTTGCGGCTCCCCAACAACTCAGCCCTCCCTAAAATCCTAATTTTCCCACTTTTTATTTGAGAATCAATGAGATCAATAATTAATTTTCAAATGGCTCCCTTCTTCCTTTTTTTTTTTTTTTAATATTTTATTTTATTTTATTTTTCTGATAAATGACAAGAACTTCATTATCTATTAAGATAAGAGAGAAAAGCAGTTGCGGTTGCACCATTGGACGTTTCAAAATTTGCCTCTAGCAATAGAAGCATTCCTATGGGCTTCCTCAACAACAGCACGACTAACTTTAGAAAACTCACAAAAACTAAATCTACTGGCTAACCTGGAAATATCCCTTGAGAATAATTAACTTGACAAATATCCCTTGACAAATGTCTCCTTGAGAATAATTATAATTAACTTGTGATGTAACATTCCAATTTAAGAAGCACGGAAACAGATACGCGACACGGAAACGTATATATATCAAATTCTCAAAATTTAAGACACAACATGACGATAACACGTTATTAATAAAATGTATGTTTTATGTATAGAACTTCACATCCATCATTCAAAATATACCTTTTGTATTATTTTTAAAAATCCTAATAGAGTTATTCATTGATAAAATAGGACAAAAAGGAAAAGAAAATAGGTTAAAAGGACAAGAAAAAAAATGCAAAGAGAAATGTTGTGTCAAAGGTGAGTTAGAAGAGTTTCGTATTCAATGTGTTTGACATGGACGGCACTTCTTGAGAAGTGTTGGGAGGCTCCAAAATTAAGTCAAATGGGCCTATGAAAGAACTTGTGGGTCCTTCTGCTTAGGGAACGGTTATTGCAATCCCCAATTCTTATCACCCCACCTCATATCTTTTAAGTTTTTAAGGTTTTATACAAAATATAAAAGGTTTTTATGAAAACCGACTATAATGTCTATAAAAAATATTATTTTGAACAACTTTGTAGAAGAAAGTTTTTTCTAAATCTATCGTTTAAATATACTTTTTAGCCATTTATAACCTTTATTTCATTTTTTGCCAAAAAATTTGCCTAAACGATAGATTTTGGAAAAACTTTATTCTGCAAAGTTGTTCAAAATGATGTTTTCTAATGAACAAAGCGATGGGTTTTTTGCAAAAACCATTTATATTTTTCATAAAGTCTTAAAAACTAAAAAGAAAGGGGTGGACTTATAAGAATGGGGGGTTGCAGTAGCCGTTCCCCTCTGCTTATCAGCAATGTTAGCCCTCTAACTCTGAAGAGGTTTATCAAAGTTCGGCCCACTCAATTCGGGCTTTGTTTCAAACCAAGAATGACCTGTAAACTCGTCACTTGGCCCGTTTATGGGTTTGTGAGCCTCTGTTTCAAGGAATCAAGGGTGATCCAGTCTACTCACAAATTTTTGTATTAAAATTTAATTTCTATCTTTACCCACTCTTTATCGGATGTATGAGTTTGCAGGTGATTTGTGTACGACGGAGAGATTAGTTTAGGTCTAATTGGCTGGCTTTTGAAACATATTTGTAGATGGGTGCAATGCATGTCCAAAATGCATCCCGTTGGTTGGCTTTCAAAACACTTCAGTGACCATGACCAAATTGCAAATTGAGTACAAAAACTAAATTTTATCAAGGGGAGGGGGAAAAAAAAAAAAGAACAGCTAGTACACAAGTTAATTTAAATTTGAACATGCCACAAAAAAAAAAAAAAAAAAAAAAAAAAAAAAAAAAAAAAAGAACCTACTCCCTACAAATTTACAAAAAATTTATATAGTTTACTTGCCTAGTATTGCACTCATCGATATGATATGTAGACTTAAAAAAACCAATTAATTTAAAAAAAAAAAAAAGTTATTTTCTTGCGGTATACATACTTACGCAAGGATGGAGCCACATGGAAGCCAGGGTAGGCAGGCACAACACCTAACCAATTTTTTTTAATAATTTTATACCCTTAACTTTGTTAAATTAGAAATTTTCCCCACCCAATTTTTTAAGAAACCCCATTATTCTTCTTTTATACCTTTTTTATTAATTTTCCTTATAAAACCCCTTGATTTTTCTTTCATGTGAAATTATAAATTCGCCTCACCTCACCTAGATTCGTGGCTCCATCCTTGACTTACTCCACATTAAATGAGATTTTATTTTAGGTGAATATATAATATGGGTTCTGTAATCAGATATGGGGTACATAAGATTCTTATGGAATGGTATCGCTTCTTTATATTGTACTGATTCCGGCCCGTTTCTCTTTCAATGTCGTTGGCTTTACTTCGATTACCTTGTTCCATAGTAAGCAACGAACTATATTGACCCTATGCAAATCTTGACAAGTTGATCCACTAGGTCATTCAAGCTAAATTGTTGGAGATGCAAAACCCAATATCTGCTGATCAGGAAAGGATAGGATAAGTTTGTCATAATTAGGTTCAATATTTGTTGTTCATGCTTTTCCATGAAAGAAAAACAAAGTACCAATAAAAATAGAAGAAGAAGAAGAAAGATTGATGGGATTTTAATGACAAACCATTGCTCACTCAAGCAATAAGACCATGGTTCTTACTAGGAGTGGAGCCAGGATTTTACTGTAGGAGGAACAATGTATGAATCAGTAGAAGATATATAAATGAGCACAAATACAAATACAAAATAAAAAATAAAAAATAAAAAAGGCAAAAAGGCAAAAAGAATAACAAAAATGAACACAAGAAGGGAATATGAGGGAGAGAGACATACGATCAACTTACATTTAGTGCATTCTATAGATGAGATAGTTCGATCTTAATCTCCAATCGATCTAATATTTGACGAGTAATATGGCAGTGTAGAAAATATTTTCCAAAGATGGGCTTCATAAAAAAGGATTGTACGAAAAAAGTCATGAGGTTGTAAGAAATAAAAAGTTTTACATGTGCAATTTGATCCCACCTCCTATATATATATATATATATATATATATATATATATATATGAGAGAGGAAAAAAAACATTGGTGCGCATGGGAAAAAGTTAAAAAATAATTTGACAAAAAAAGAAAAAAAAAAGAAAGAAAGAAAGAAAGAAAGATTTGTGTGTGTGTGTGTTTGTGTTTGTGGGTTTTATTTTTATTTAATTATTTATTTATTGTAACCCTAGGCCTTTAACTCGACGCCAATGAATTTGTATAGGACATGGTTTAATGGGAAATGTAATAATGTATTCTACCCAAAAAACAAAATGTAATAGTGTATGGATAGGATAACATTAAGTGGTGGAATGATCATAACAAGAAGATTATAGGGGAAATATCCAAAAACTCCCTAAGAAATAAATTCATATCCAAAAACTCTATTAAATATTTTTCCTATCCATCTAATCTAAATAAAAAAGAATCATATCTATTAACTCTAATCAGTTAATTTTTTGTTTACCGTTGTTAAAAGAAAAGAGTGATCCGACTAAAATACTCTTCTTTGACATTAATATGTTTAATGAAAAAATTGCATATTTAATTGAATTTCTACTTTTATCATTTTTAATGTAATTAGAAAAAAATTAACTATTATTAATTAATTCTTCTCTAATGTACACATGGGGGGAAGGGAGAAGAAAAAGAGAGAGTGGGAGAGCAAGTATGCAAGTTTGGGAAAAGAAAAGGCAAAAGGGAAAATTTACTTGAATATGTATTTTTGTTATTAAACATATTATTGTGAAAGAAGGGCATTTTAGTTGGATCAGTCTTTTCTTTTAATCACAGTAAACAAAAATTTAACTGATTGGAGTTAATGGATATAATTCTTTTTTATTTGGATTAGATGAATAGGAAAAATATTTAATGGGGTTTTTAAATATGATTTTATATTTGACGGAGGTCTTGGATATTTCCCCAAGATTATATTCCACTGTATCACTGTATGGCTATGATTTGAAGCAAATTTAGGGTTTATCTAGTTAAGGATTCTTCTCTGCCTTTTTTCCTTTCTTTTTTTTCATTCACTCTTCCCTGTAAAACCCATTAATAATCCCTTCTTTTTTATTTTTTATTTTTTGTTGGTGTGTGTGTGGTCCCTTGAATTTACAAGGACGATGTGTAAATTAGGTAAGGAACAAATACATATTAAATGAGATTAGGAACCCATAATAATCAACTAATTCCAAGAGATAGGCAAGTAAATTTTTCTACTCTGTTAGAGTTGATCGATCAAGAACAATAAAATGAGGATAACTATAAAAATTAGGAGCCGTTGCATATTTTTCCGAAGGGGTGGCAATAACTTTCTTTGCACTCTCCATTTATTTTAAACTTTTCAAGATTTTATGAAAAATATAAAAGGTTTTAATGAAAAAAAAAAAACCACAATGTTTGCTATAAAACATCATTCTAAACATATGTAAAAAGAAGTTTTTCCAAAATCTGTTATTTAAGTAAATTTTTTGGTCAAGTACAGTCTTTGTATATGTAAAAATGAAACAGATTAGCACATCAAGAAAGTGAAAAAATAGAGGTGTTGTGTTTTGAATTCCACTCGCACAATGACCACCTACAAGTTGGCCTAGGTAACAAGATGTCCTGATAATTTCCAAAAATGTATGGGATGCCCCCGGGAGGGAGGATAGGGAGGATACCCAATCCAAGTTAAAAAAAGAATTAAAAAAAAGGGGGGGGGGGGGGGGGGGGGGGGGGAATACCACACGTGGGACCATCAACATTTAAGCTTAAATTAAAGGGGAAGATGATAATTTCCATTTGATAAAACTTGGTTAAAAATTACTATATACAAGTTAATTGACACACATCCATGATCCAACAATTGAATTATAGAAAGAAACTTTTCAATCCTTCTTAAAAATCATTTTTAAATGAAGGAATAAGAGGTTTTTAATTTTGGTTTCTCCTCATGTTGTTTATGCTTTTTTACCTAAAGTTGTTGAGAAATCAGCCATCTCTCTCTGGTGTTTTTAAGAACAATCTCTGTCGCCTAGCAAGATAAAGATACAATCTCTGTTTGGATATATATATATATATATATGTGTGTGTGTGTGTGTGTGTGTGAGATAGCATTTGAGAGCCATTTGGCGCAACCAAAATGGCCGCAACAACGACTCCACTAAAGCCATTTGGCGCAACCAAAATGGCCGCAACAACGACTCCACTAAAGCTAAGTTTTCAGGCGGGAAACAACCAATCATTAGTCAGTACTAGGCACGCACTGAGGGTGCAAACAACATCGTATGAGAAAATACCACAAAAATAATTTAAAAAAAAAACAAAATAAAAAATAAATTAAAAAACAAATGGTTGCAAGCAAATATGAGCAAACAAGCAAGCTAGTCTTTTTAAACCTGTGGGGTTAGGTTGGAATGCAACGTTTGTCATTTGGTCCCAATGGGGAGCCATGATTGACTCCACATCTATGCCGGCTTGGCCAGCTAGTTAGCCACCTGCTGCTAGGCTAGTTGGCTTTTAGTCCTCCTAAAAACGTGAGATTGGGCATATCTTCTCTATTGCAACAGATGGTTGAGTGAAATATGAAAAGTTTATATCAAGTGGGTCTCATGTGATATGGACCATTCAGATTTAATTAGACCGTCTAATTAATTAATGAAGAGAATCTCTTCTTCTCAGATCTATTATTTTTTCAATTCAAATAAAAGGACCCAAAGAGTTGGGTGAACTCTTCCTCCCCACTAGCTTACCAAAAGAAGGAAAAGCACAGGGACCAAAAGGTTAAGGTCTTAATAATTATCAAAAAATAAAAATGATTTTGACTTTGGTCTAGGAGGAAAGTAGGAGCAGAACTACGCGGGGACCAGGGGGGCCATGGCCCCTGCAAAATTTTGAAAAAAATTTATTACTTAGTGAGAAGATCGGATCTAGCGGTGAATTAGAGGGAGGTCTTGCCCCTGCAAAATTTTGAAAAAATAATTTACTTAGGAGAAGATTGGCTTTGGCAGCAAATCAGAAGGAGGTGTCACGGAGAGCCTCTGCTTTTCGCCTGGGAGATGATGATGGTGGACTAGGATTTGCTCACAAGTGTGGGTTTAGACTCAGTGTTGCGGAGAGCCTCTACTTTGATTTGAGCCTAAATCCAATTAAAGTGATGATAATGGATATTGATTTGAGCCTCTACTTTGATGCTGGTCATCGGTTTCTATCAGCGATGATAATGGATATTGGCTAGAGTCCATCATTCTTTGTCTTGCATGTGTTCGAATTAAGAGTAGAAATCTAGTGGAAATAGCCATAGATGATAGATGGACGGTAGTGGACACGTGCCATTCAAAAGGAAAATATGATGGTGTTGTCAATTAAAAAAGATCTTAACAGTTGTATATAATTATAAATAAAAAAAAATAATCTACTAACTTTCCAACTTATTTTACCAGTGGGATTAATGCAACCAACAAATAAATAAAATTGTCAAATTTTTATGTAAAAAATTTACTTTATAAATATTTATAATCGATATTGTGTGGGTAGAATTACATTGGCTTAAAAGCGCTGCCCACGTGTCAACATTCGGACCAAATCCTTCAGTATGTGGCCACCGATATGCGGCCACCTTTGGTGAAAATCCCTTCTGTCCTCAGCCCCCAACGACGTCATTGGACTACAGCCTTGTTCGGTCCGGTTTTACTCACTTGTTTGGCACGTGCTTCATAGTTGCCCATTACTCAGATTCGACAGATTCGACAAAGAAAGTTTGGCTACAATCAGAGCACGCTCCTAATGACGAAGTCAGGGTTGAACAATTGTTGACAACCACGCCTGAAACCCTGAGTTAACTGTGGTCGGGTCAAAACCCTAAGTTAACCATGGTTGGGTTAGAGTGACAATTTAGCCCAAGATCTAGTTCTTTTTCTATAAAAGGAACACTATTCGCTTAAAATGAGGCAGGTGCGCCGCCAATACAAAACCCTAGAGATTTTCTCTCTCTTTTTCTTTCTTTCTAAAAATCTTGAGATATGACTTAAGCGTTGGAGGGTTTTAGGCCAGACAAACCCCAGCCTCCTCTAACATTTTCTCTTTATTTTCGGGCTTCCAATCACTATTCATCAAGGAACTAAGCGTCACTATTCACTGGAGAACCAACCATCAATTCATCAGAGAACGAAGCATGACTGTTCACCTCCTTTCTAGTCATTGTAGTTCTCTCAAACCACCGCCACGCTATACTCCGGTTCATCGGACCACCATAAGGAACGCACCTTGCCGACTGTCCGGATTTTTCCCCGTACAGATATAATTTATCCATGCCCTTAACTCCTAATATGAAAAAATAGGTATCGATGTTTCTTCATAAGTTTGAATTCGAGATTGCACACTCAATAAGTGAGGAGAATGTGCACTACTAGGTTATGATGCCATTAACAAAGAAATATACGAGTTTAATCACAAGTAACTTTATCTTCTAGATTTTATTTTCTCTCCCTCTATCTCTTAAGGTTGGTTTGATAGTAAATAGTAGAGGTTGATATTACAATGACTCTTGCTAAAGAAGATGACTGGAAAAAATTAAATATTGTTGGATTTTATGTTTTTCCCTTACATGTCAAATTAACTGATTTTTTATGTTGAGTGGAGATTAAGGATGAAGAAACAATGTGAGTTTGTTGATGGAGTGGTCATTAAAAGTCTATCAACTCAATATTTGACAAACATAATATATATGGGAAGAACATATAATCTAAAGGTGAGTTAGGTAAAACACAAGTCCAACAGCTACACAATTAATATATATACAACCATCAAGAATCATGTCGAAAGATTATGTTTAAACCTTGAGGGGTGGATCGAGTGGTCCTACGGCCTCTTGCCAAGCAAGAGGTCTTGGGTTCAACTTTCACCATACCCTCTCAAGGCTACCCCCATAGATTATGTCTTATAATTTCCTGGTGCACGTGGGATGGGGAGACTGTATGTGCCGAGGGGGATTAGTCAGGTGCAAAACATCTGAAACCTTCTGATTAAAAAAAGAAAAAGAAAAAGGGGGAAATGTTATAAACTATGTGGGTAGGTGGATGCCACCATCCCTTTCTATATTCATTGGCCGGTTTGTTACTTCTCATAGTGCTTTCTCTAAGTGTTGCACTAGAGAAAGAAATCAGCATTTATGTATTCATTTTGAAGCCTATATAAAGCATGAATTGTATCCGGCATAAACACTCCCTCCTAATGAAAAAAATAAGAGATATTCTCTCCATACACTTCTTCATTTACTCTATGTTTATTGTTCTAAATTCTTAGTTTTACAACACGTTATCAGCATGAATTGCTCAAGGATTTTGTGAGCAATATCATACTACCACCATCTTCTTTCTTAACCAATTTGGTTGTGGTAAGTTGGTATGCTCTTAATTAATTTGGTTGTGGTAAGTTGGTATGCTCTTAACCAATTTGGTTGTAGATTGGTTTTTACTCTAAATTATATATATATTGAATGGAGGAATCCATCTTCTCTTCCTGAAGCAAGAGAAGATTTAAAGAAAAATAAAACTTGAAGTTTTAATAAAAAGGAGTGATGATTTATATTCTCTTGTTGAAGTAAGAAAAAGATTTGAAAACTTGAAGTTTTCTATATGAAAATTTATTATTTACATGTTCTCTTCCTAAAGTAAGAAAGAAATTTAAATCCCCAAAATTTTCCATAAGAAAAATTGTTGTTCATATATTCTTGTAATACCCCAAATATTTATTAATTTATTTTAGGTGTATATTCGGTGGAATTGTACATAGGGTGATAAATTTAAATATTTTATATAGAGAGTAAAGATTTAGTCAATTGAATGTTGGGAGACATTGCATTAAATTGCTTTGGGTGGAGAGGATAATTAGATAGTGATCTATATATATATATACACTAGAATGGACCTGCGCGATGCACGGGAACCAAACAATTAAATACTTATATAAGTACCAAAAATGTTATTATTTTCTCTTGGTCTAGTTAAACAAGATTATTAAGAAAAAGAGATTTAACAATCAATGTGAAATAAAAAAAAAATGATTAAACTTAAGTGATTAGGTTTTCAAATTTACCAAACAACCCTTTAGTATTGATTTTATAGTCAAGATTATTCTTTCGAAAACTTATATTAGAGGAATGAGAGGGAAGGTTGTACAGGGGGAAGGGAAGAAAAAAAATAAACATTAAAGAAAGAAAAGAAAAGAAGGGATAGGTGAGAAGAAGAGGGAGAGGAAGGCTGTACAGGAGAAGAAAAAAATAAAATGTAATAGATAGATAAGGCATTTTACTATTCATCCACTGCTCACAGCACATTTTGTGAGAGCTTTTACTATTCATACATTGTTCATGCCATAATTTGTCACGTTGATAGTCAGTTTGTAGCAAGTTGACTATCAACTTTTTCAGCTTTTCATTGTGATGAATCATATCATGTTGATAGTCAGTTTGTCACAAGTTGACTATCAACTTTTCAACTTTTCTAATTGATCAGAGAGCCATTCTCAAGGTTTGTGAAGTATATCATGTTGATAGTTAGTTTGTAACAAATAGATAATCAATTTTTCAACTTTTTCTCCCATTGATCAGACAACCTTTTCTTCTTTGTTATTGTGGAATTACCTTTTTGCCCTTCTCAATTCATCTCTTTAGCTTTTTTATTACTTGGCTTTTTGGTCTTTTAGGTGCAATAGAAGGAACTGCTGACATCATCGTGTGGGCTCAAAGTGAATGAGAGAAAGGGATTTTGGAGGAAATGGTTGTGCACTTGCCACGTCACCTATTGCTGATGTCATTATAACTCTTAATTATAATATGTAATATATATATAACCACTTGTACGGTGGAAGAAAGAAAAGTTAGAGAAGATAAGAAAAGAAAGATGAAAGAAGAGAAGAAAAGTCAAAAGAAAATAAAAAAGAAGTAGAAAAAAGTAGCGTGAGAAGAGAAAAGAAGAAAAGAAAGATAGGATGGGTAGAAGAAAGAAAGAAGAAATAAATGAAGAGAGAGAAAAAGGAGAAAAGGACGTGAGAAAGAAGGGAAAAAGAAAGAAGGAGAGAAGAAATAAATAGAGAAGGAAAGAGAAGAAGAGGAAGAGCAGGGAGAAGCCAAGAGAGGCAGAGGGCCGATGTTCTGTCGCCGGAGCATAGGAGCTCCAATTTGACTCCTATCAGTATAGATTTTGTATTTCTTGAGCTGATTTACATGTCTATAGTTGTAGTATTTCATTTTATTCACTCATTTTGAGGTAGGGGGTTTAATTCTTGTACAATGAATGATGATTATTTTGAAGCATATGTTAAGATTTGATTTATGCAAAGTGATAATTATTGATGGTGATATTATTTGATGCCATGGATTATGATGGTTGATTTTATTGAGGTCAATATATTGGGGAATTGAATTATTATTGATAAGTGGATTATATTTGAGGTTTATGATTTGGAGTTTGTATTATTTGATTTATATATTATTTTGAATATATAAATGCTTGCATGTGATATTTGAAACATTATTTATTGTATAGGAATTGGATTTCCTACTGGATTGTTGTTCGCTCACCTCAATATATTTTCAGGTGATCATTGTTGGAGGCATGTAGTAGAATTGGGGTCAAGATTTGAAAAATTTATCGTGTACATTTATTTTTATTTAAAAAATGATGTAATTTATTTAATTGGTTGGACAATGTATATTGATGATGATTTTTGGGCAATGTATATTGATGATGATTTTTGGGTTAACCATCGCTACCTGCAGCTGCACAATACTCTGTTTTTTCAAAGGGAATTTATTTTTAAAAATGTTTATTTGTACGGAGCTCATAAAAAAATTGTACGTGTTAATGTATATAAATTTTGGGGTGTTACAATTTGGTATCAGAGCTAAGGACGACTTTGACTTTTGGATGGGAGATGATATGGCCATAGTCCCAATAGGCTCAAGATGGGTGAGGGTAAGGGTGAGGTTAAGTGAATTAACAGTCCCAACAATCCCAATAGGCTCAATAGGGTGAGGGTGAGGCTGAGGGATGAGTCACATATTCACATCAGAAGCGGACAGGTCCAATTTCTAGGAAAAGTGAAGGTATTGTTTTATATGAGATGGTATGATTGAGTTAGTACCATATGTGGTACTGTGGTTTATTTTGATATTTTTGATGAGAAAATATAATACCTATTTTAGAAAAATTATTTTCTTGAGAATAGAAAATTTTTGTTTTATTTATGAGCTCTTTTAAATTAGAGTTTTGCAGCGGAAGCATAGTAGTATAACCAATAAGTATTTGATTTCAGGCTCTTCAAATTTCGAGGACGAAATTTCTTTTAAGGGTGGTGGAATGTAATACCCCAAATATTTATTAATTTATTTTACGTGTATATTCGGTGGAATTGTACATAGGGTGATAAATTTAAATATTTTATATAGAAAATAAAGATTTGGTCAATTGAATGTTGGGAGACATTACATTAAATTGCTTTGGGTGGAGAAGATAATTAGATAGTGATATATATATATATAACCACCTGTATGGTAGAGGAAAGAAAAGTTAGAGAAAATAAGAAAAGAAAGATGAAAGAAGAGAAGAAAAGAAGAAAAGTCAAACGAAAATAAAAAAGAAGTAGAAAAAAGTGGCGTGAGAAGAGAAAAGAAGAAAAGAAAGATAGGACGGGTAGAAGAAATAAATGAAGAGAGAGAAAAAGGAGAAAAGGACGTAAGAAAGAAGGAGAAAGAGAGAAAGAGAAAAGAAATAAATAGAGAAGGAAAGAGAAGAAGAGGAAAGGCAGGGAGAAGCCAAGAGAGGCAGAGGGCCGATGTTCTGTCGCCGGAGCATAGGAGCTCCAATCTGACTCCTATCAGTATAGATTTTGTATTTCTTGAGCTGATCTACATGTCTATAGTTGTAGTTTTTCATTTTATTCACTCATTTTGAGGTAGGAGTTTAATTCTTGTACAGTGAATGATGATTATTTTGAAGCATATGTTAAGATTTGTGTAACACCCGTGATTTTTAAACAGGATATTAAGGGTTTAACCCATGGTTAACATAGTTAATCCCATGATTAGTTGGATGACCTCATGATTGAGTAATGTATGCGATGATGACGTATGAGTTTTGATGCTTGTTTTTGTGCATCGAGTATCTTTCAGGTGAGTTTAGCCTTATTTGCAAGTTAAAGGCTTAAGTTGCTAAAATTTGGCTAAATGTTAGGGAAAAATGAATTTTCGTAAATCTTCGTTTTAAAGGATAATTTTTTGCGGTAATGGGAGTTTATAATATTATAAGACATTGGTGATTTTATGGGATTTTATTAGCATGTTTGGATTGGGTTCCACACAGGTTTGTTTTAGGAAAATCTGTCGGGAGACAGATTTTGTACTAAAACTTAGAAATGAGATTTTGATATATTAGGAATTTGATTTTTCTGATATTTTATTTGGATTCAAATGGGGGTTATTTGCTTATTTTCATTAAATAACTTAAAGTAAACTAAATGTTTTTAATGAAAATAAAGCAGTGGTATGTACTGTGAGAATTTATACATAATTGCCTAAGTTACTGGGCATTTCCAGCAGGGGACGATCGATCTTGCCTTGAGGACTATTAATCGTAGGTGCCCCAGAAATGTGATTTCACTTCTGTTAACCACGCTTGATCGTGCATCGCAGATTTTGCAAATTTTTTTAGAATGCGTCAAATGACGCATGTGCCCCTCACCCCTTTTAAAAACCCCTCACCCACGACTTTGGAGACCAGATCTGGTCTTTTTGGGCATGTAAAGAAAGAGAGAGAAGGAGAGAAGGAGAAGGAGGGGCGGAGGCTCGACGGTGACTCGCCAGAGCACGGCGACCTCAGTTCGACGCGGGTGAGCTCGGATCTAGCGTATATTGGCTCGATCTACGTGCGTATAGTTATGGATTTGGGTTTTCTTACTCTCTCACCTCACTTTAATGCTTGGGAATGCATTATTATGGTTGGATTCATCTTCTCCAACCTCTTAGTGGAGCTTGGAGCTTGCTTATGGTGACTTGAGCTTGGATTTCATGGGTTTTGACATGGATTTTCATCCCCATAAACTCCTTTTGCATTTTAAAGGTACTTTCTCATGTTTTAGAGTTAAGGTTTATAATTTCTTTTAGATTATCATCTCATTCTTACATTTATGGGTTTATTCATACATATTGGGGAGTTTTGGTGGTGATTTGGAGTTGGGACCTCCATTACCAACATTGTTCATGGCATTGGAAGCTAGGGTTTAGATTGGGAGCTTACATATGCATCCTAGGGCATGGAGTTCACACCCACCACACTTAAGAATGCAATTGCTACACATTTTATGGAGGTAAGTGCAATTTACATAGGTATAAACTATTGACATGATAATATGGTTTATATTATCATATTATTTGGTATTCTTGGGCCTAGAATAGGTATATAAATGATTGATGGAATAAATCTTGAATGGAACTTTGGGTATTTGATAATATAAATTGGAAATTATGTTTATTAATGAGTTGGTTTATTTTATACATTCTATGGAATATAATTGTATAGATTTTATGGGTATTTATGTTGTTATCATGAATTGGTATAATTATGTGATTATTTTCCACTATGATTTATGTGGTATATTTTGGAACTGATTTTAGTTAAAAATCATTTTATGGTTTTTCGCACTGTATGTTGGGCATAATTATCCATTAAATGGACTTAATGAATACTGGGTAAAAGTATTGTATAAAAAGGGGTCATTGGGATTAGACTACTTGTAGTCAATGGGACTTTGCGGTATTTTCTATTCCTTTGGTCCTGGAGTACTTTCTGGTTCTAGGTAGGAACCCTTGTGTTCCTGAATCAGAGGTTACTTTCCGGTTTTAGGTAGGAACCTTTGTATTGTCTTCTTGGAGGTTGAGTTTAAATCCTCCGTTTCCGCACGAAGACTTCTGCGGGAGTGGTCGGTAATTAATGGAATTAATGTAAATTGGACATGAGTCACATGCATTGGGCATTATGCATTATTTGTTTTAAGTTATAGGTTATAACTTATTTTGGATTTGTAATGTACTTGGTTAGTATATTTTGATGTAAATGATCTAATTGGTTTTATTTATATCATTGCCTTAATTTACTATGTTAAATTGTATCTACTGAGTCGTCGGACTCACACCTATCTATACTACCTATAAAAAGATGAATGTAAGAAAAACTTTTGATTGACTAATATACCCTTATTTTAATTTTTAAATACACAACTACCCACCCTTCTGCATATATAGGAAATATAGTAATATGGAAACTATAATTCTAAAACACATACCTTAATATATAAAACACAAATAGGAATTCAAATGAAACCCTAAATCAAATACTCCATTTAATACTATACATATAATCCTAAAACACGTTGACTTCGTATCTTCTTCTTTCTTTCATTCTCTAGCAAACGAGAATGGCCTGTTAGAGGCACACATATTTCCCAGCGCAGTTACAAACCAAATATCCACATCATGGAGACGATACCGGATCTTAAGGGGTTGTTGTGTAAGTGTTTTGTTCTTTTATTATGTATTTTTTAAAATTTTGTGAGAATTTATATAATGCTAAATTTGTTTGTTTTGAGGTGGTTGTTTTCGAGGATTTTGGGTAGACTAGGAAAACCCTTGAATGTGTTTTGATTGTAACATGGAAATTGTTGGAATGGGTCATATATGTATATTATAATTATTATTATTATTTTGCTTGAATTTGATTGTTGATGGGAAGGAAGGGGGAAAAAGAAAAAGGAAAAAAATAAAATGAAAATCTCAATCTCCATTCTCTTTTCAATCTCTAAGTGAACAAAAAAAAATGTAGATGATGATACCATATAAAAATAAAATTGAGAATTTTTTTTTAGAAAAAGTAAGAAAAACTATATTATGAGGGATCAATTTCACTTATTAAAACAATAAATTAAATAATATTTAAAAGCATAAAAAATATAAAATATAGAAAATAAAAATAAAATAATTGTGTTTGCTACTTCCCTTTGAAATGCACATCTTAAATTGAAATAGCAAATTGCCACAGCCCACGTAAGGTAGTAAAAGACAGATTTGTTACCTTATTTTTTTTATTTTTTATTTTTGCTACCTTCCTCAAAGATGCTCTTGTATCACATATTAAATTATATTATATCTATACTACCTATAAAAGTTTATACTTTAGAAACACTTTTGATTGACCATTACATCATTATTTTAAATTTTAAATATTTATTTGCCTCCCATATTTAACCAATTAAGAATGTTTATTTTCTAGCAAAAAAGAAGGAAAAAAGATAACATAATTTATGTTTACTTCATAAATTCTATACAGCCTCCACTACTATGTATGTGTTCTAGCTAACTTCTTATTCCTTCCATGACTCCTAACAATTGAAGGAATTTTGACTTATTGTGTTAAGCGTTTATTCTAATAAGTTAAATTAACACAAAAGTAACAAATAATTAGATTTTCATGTTCAATATATATATAGAATTTATAAATTTTTTTATTCAAATAATATTCATGTGCAACGCACATGTGCCTATATCTAGTTATTTTAAATGTCTTTTAGATAATCCAGGGATTGGTTTTGCTATCATGGGCGGAAAATGCTCTAAATGGAAATTTCTTTATGTTAATTATTAATGTAATTCTCATGGGAAGGAATATGTATTAATTTGGTTTTCTATTGGGCCAATGTAATTGTAATTAAATCAGAGTTGAAAATTTTAATTCTATGGTTATATACGTGGAATGTGATGCCTGGGATGATACCACTCGTATGGATGACAAGAAATTTTTATGAAATAAATTTTACAACAGGTTTCATGATGGTATGTCCCTTCTACGGATGGGTCATGCCCGAAAATTTTTTAAAATGGTTGAGATTTTGACACGTGTTACCTACGTTTTATCAAAGGATTTATTAAAATAAAGTTTGTTTTATTACTCTTGATCACGGCTTAATTAATTTGGGTAATGACAATTTGATTTATGCAAAGTGATAATTATTGATGGTGATATTATTTGATGTCATGAATTATGATGGTTGATTTTATTGAGGTCAATATATTTAGGAATTGAATAATTATTGATAAGTGAATTATATTTGAGGTTTATGACTTGGAGTTCATATTATTTGATTTATATGTTATTTTGAATATATAAATGCTTGCATGTGATATTTGAAATATTATTTATTGTATAAGAATTGGATTTCCTACTGGGCTGTTATTCGCTCACCCTAATATATTTTCAGGTGATCATTGTTGGAGGCACATAGTAGAATTGGGGTCGAGATTTGAAGAAGTTATCATGTACGTTTATTTTTATTTAAAAAATGATGTAATTTATTTAATTGGTTGGGCAATGTATATTGATGATGATTTTTGGGTTAACCATCGCTACCCGCTGCGCAATACTCTGTATTTTTAAAGAGAATTTATTTTTAAAAAAGGTTTATTTGTACAGAAGCCATAAAAAAAATTGTACGTGTTAATGTATATAAATTTTAGGTGTTACAATTCTATTCCTGAAGTAAGAGATAAATATAAGAACCTAAAGTTTTCTATTAAAAGAAAGGGGTTATTATTCATATTTCTCTTCTTAAAGTAAGAGACAAATTTCAAAACCTGAAGTTTAGAAATGATGAATAATATCTCAATTTAATTGAATAAAGTGACGGTCAATGATGACCAAATTAAATTGAGTAATATATTTCTCTATTATGTGTTATACAACTTCGTTAGATATTGGTAAAATTTTGTTGAAAATTAATGGATAAACCTTAACTTTTGCTTTAGTTAGCATAGAAAAACACACAAAAATCTGCTCTTATTTTACTTCGAATTGACTGTCAACGTCACCTCTGTTTTCAGTCAACTTCTCTCAGATTGACTGGTAACTTCACTGTGTCAGCTTAAAGTATTTCATTTTATGATAAAAACCACCAGAAGTGGAATAATGGAATACCAAACCACCAGAAGTGAATTAATGATATATTAAACCACTAGAAGTGGAACAATGAAATACCAAACCACCAGAAGTGGAATACCAAACCACTAGAAGTGGAGCGATGAAATATCAAACCAATAGAAGTGAACTAATGACATACCAAACCACTAGAACTGGAGCCATGAAATATCAAATCATCAGAAGTGGAATAATACAATATCAAACCACCAGAAGTGGAATGACGACATTGAAGAAATAAGCAAAGGTTTATAAAATAAACTTACAAGATAAGTGTTTTAGGTAAACACTGGTAAGGTACGTATTTTTCATAGGAATTGACATTTCATAAATTTATACCAAGCATCCATAAACTATACATATATATTGAAACGATTTTTTTTGTTACAATAATTTAGTGGATCTTATAAATTATTTTGATATTCCATATAGTATGGACATTACTCATATTGCTATTTTCTTTGAGGATCCTAGTGGGAAAATTTACCATCTAATTGGTAATAGATATGTCCATACAATTAACATATTTTTCTTATATATTGAATATGTTATAAGAAACAATGCTTTTTAAAACGTTAATACTATCACCGCTTTATATATAGCCGTTGAGATCACTATTTCTAGCCATTGGGGCTACTGTTCATACCCGTTGAGTTCTCCTCTATAAAATCACATCTGTTCTTCTTAAAAAATCCTCATCTCTGCAACAATGAATTTCTTGATTGGTTTATGACGTGTTCTTCCCTTTCTTATGTTTCTTCTATACTACATATTCCTCATCCAACTATTTGAATGGATACTAGATTTTTGTTTTCGTGAAAAAATTCCGGTTATAGCCATGTCTCCATTTATGATATTTCTCCTAAATCTACCCCTGATAATAATGTTGATACTCGCTCTTTATGATCAATAAATTTTGTCGAAACAAATAAATGAAAGAATAGAAGTTAGTTTTCAGGGAGAAATCATACCCTGTATTTCTATTTACTCTGTTTTCTTAGAAAGAGTTCATTTGATTATGTATTTCAGTTGCAATGATTTTCCAAATATATATTTGTGTGCATTATATTATGTTTTATGCATCTATTCAAGTTTTGTCAAGAAAATGATAAAAAGATAACTTATTCTGATCCATATGCTAGCATTCCTGATGCAAATAAAAATAAAATAACCATGATTTGATTAAAGACATTTTATACAAGATATAGCAGGTTACAGATTTTTGCTACTCAATAGTAGCATTTCTGGTTGAACTAAAAGGATCAGATGGATGTTGACTTAGCGGGCCGTTCAGAATCCTTTCATGTTGTTCAATGATTTGCCTTCCAAGCCTTTCCAATGCATTAACCTTTGGTTGGAGACTGTTAGAATAAGAATCTACTATCCTTTGTAATTCTCTGTTTTCTTCTCTCAAAACCCTCATCCTTTGATAGGCCCCATTGAGCAACCCTTGAAGGTGGGTGACCTGGTTATGTAGACTTTGGACTTCCGCAGTTCTAGCATGGAAACGCCATGCCATGATAGAAGTAACCGTAGGAGCTTGCATGCTTAAAGCCATGGAGTCTCTTATTATGTCCAAGTTAGATCGCTCACCCAGTATTATTTCATCACGAGGAGTGATGAGTCCTTCAGTTACCGCTATTACATTTGCAAAATTGTATATTACAGAATCCTCAACTGGGGTTGAAGAATCAACTATAAGGGGTTGATTCTAGATGTTTAAAAACGTTGGATGTCAAACTTTTGGTTGTGTTTCTGGCGTTGCGTTTAAGTCAGGACGATTTTGTGAAGCTAAAGAAGAGGCCATGAGTTTGTAAAAGAGAGATTTAGAAGAGGTGAGTTTTCTGAGATTTGAAGGGTTGATGAAGAGTGTTCGAGCACCTGCAATCAAACTCTGGTTTTTTAAAAAAACCGCCCTCACATGAATTAAGAGTAGATTTCGATAACCAATGCACTGTTGGGAATCCAATGCTATTAAGGATAATTAATCCTCTCAAGATCTGCAACTATCTAGCTATAATGTTGCTTAATGATAAAATGATGCTGCTTTGTTGACAATTAATCACACCTCGACATTACAGTCCCCTGATCACGCTAATTATGTCAGTCAGCAGATAGGGGTCTTGGACTGATGGGTTGGGCGTGCCATGGCTTGGACGTACCATGTACTGGGCACCAGTACGGGTTTATTTGGATAAGCTTGATAAGTGTTATTGGACGGAAGGAATACCAGCCTATTGTTCTCACACCAACAAGAACAGGAAGCTCAAATGATTTGAGCCCAGAAAAAAATAATAATAATAATGTGCAACAAATGGTAATATCACAGTGAGGTAAGAATTCACACACCCAAACTCACAAAGTAATATTTTTACAGCAAGTTTTGCAGATTGTTCATTTTTTCTGCCATTACAAGGAGGAAATCTAGTAAGAATTCACACATACAAACTCAGAAGGTATTGTTTTCATAACAAGTTTTGAATATTATTATTTTGATAGAATTCCTGCTATTAGGGGGAGGAAATACACTAACAGAAGAACGGCGTGAATTTTCAATATATAACAAATTAATATGAATTGGAAGTTTAAACAATCATTCACTTGCAAATCCCTGCAAGACAACAGATTAATATAGTAGCAAATGAATCTAAGACATGCCTGAAGCGTGGAAGACTTGTCAGTGATAACGATAAAAATCCCAGAAAAGAAAAGAAAAGAAAAGAAAAGAAATTAGTTCTCCTGAAGAGGCTATACCCACAGAACAGATAATAAAAATAATGGATCCATCTAATTGGTAAGGGACAATAAATCTCTTGAAGAGGTATCCCCTGAAGTGCAACCTTCTGAAGAGTTAATTCCTTCGGTGTAGGTATGTGTACTTAACTTGACTGAATGATTCATGATCATTAGTTTTATGCAAAACTTAGTCAGATATTCACACCCCTAAAGAGGAATCTCCTAAAAAGAAACCCCCTGAACAGTTATCCCCTAAAGTGGAATTTCTTTAAGTGAAATCTCCTGAAAAAATTATTTCTAAAGAGGAATAGGTACCTAATAATAATGAGATCTCAATAAGTTCAGGAGAAATATTGGATAGAAACAAAATTGTTGTTGACAATATATTTTCTTTTAAAGTTGTTCTTAACATTAGTAGAAGTAATGATGAAATTAAACCACAAACCGTTGAAGAGAATCGATGTAGAAATTATTGGCCAATGTGGAAAGAAGTAATTCAAGTAGAGTTAAACTTGCTTGCAACATGTGAAGTATTTGGACCTGTAGTCCAGAGCCTGTTAGATATAAATGGGTATTCAAAATGAGAAAAGAAATTTGTGAGAAGGGGCATATGTTCAATTTTATAGCAAAGTACTCCAGAAGAGACTATTGAACAAGAAATAAATATTCTCACAATTTCTTATGTAACTCCTGAAGAGGTAAATTCCCTGAAGAGACTGAAAACAATAAAGAGCCTATGGAAATGAAAAAATTTCCATAAATTATGCATACGTTATGGAATCACATAAAGGTAATTATTAATTACGTAGTAACTACTGAAATTTCAAAAATGACAACGATCTTAAACCACACACTGTAAATGAATGTTGTAGTAAACTTGATTGGTCAAAGTGGAAAGAAATAATCCAAACAGAATTGGATTTGCTAGAAAAACGCAAAGTATTTGGACCTGTAGTCCTAACACCCAATGATGTGAAACCCGTGGATTATAAATAGGTAGTTATAGGAAAGCATAATGATAGAAATAAGATCATCAGATATAAACTTGGTTTCCTTTAGAAACTATAGATTGGTCATGCAAAAACATATTCACTTGTAATGGATGCCATTACATTTCGATATTTAATTAGTCTATCAGTCTAAAAAGGAGTTGATATGCGTCTTGTGGACGTAGTTACTGCATATCTATATAGAATTTTAGATGTAGATATATATATGAAGGTCCCTGAAAGATCCAAATTACCTGAAGCAAATATCATGAAAAATGTATTCAATTAAACTGAGACAATCCTTGTATGAATTAAAACAATCTTAAAGAATGTGGTAAAATCGTCTCAATAAGTACTTAGTTTAAGAAGGATATGTTAACAATTCTATATGCCCTTAAAGAAATCAAAATCGGGATTAATCATCATTACAATTTATGTTGATGATATAAATTTAATTAAGACTCTTGAAGAGTTTATGAAAACTGCTGAATATTTAAAGAATGGAGAATAAAATATTGTCTCGGCCTATAGTTCGAGCATAAATCAAACAGAATCCTTATCATATCGAAAAGGTATTTGAAACATTTTAATATGAATAAATCACATCTATTAAGTTCTCCCATGATAGTTTGATCTCTTGATATTAAGAAAGATCAATTTTACCCTAAAGAAGATAATGAAATGCTACTTGATCCTGAAGTACCATATCTTAGTGCAATAGGCAATTTGTTATGTACTAACCCTTATATATCATTTTTAATCAACTTATTAGTAGGATTCAGCTCTGCTCCAACTCGACAACACTAGAATGGCATTAAACATATTTTATGTTGCCTCTGTAGAACTACATATTAGAGGAAGTTGTATCAAAGGTGATCCTATCAAACACATAAATATGAACTCCAGAAGGGCGGTGATATTGATGTCAAGCAAGACAAGTTCAAGAAATAATCTTATAAATTTATTCACTAAAGTACTATTAATAGAAGCATTCAAGACTATAGTGCATAAAATTAGAATGCGTCGAGTTTACGATCAATCAAGTTGATACCTATCTTCTTATCAAGGGGAGAATTCATTTTTGGACATATGCACGCTGTAATCTTTTTCCTTCGACCAGGTTTTGTCCCACTGGTTTTCTTGGCAAGGTTTTAATGAGGCAGTTTTTCTTTAATGCGTCTAACACCACTCTAAGATTCACAAAATGTTGTACTCTTTTTCCTTAGCTAGTTTTTTCCCACTGGATTTTTCTGGCAAAGTTTTAATGAGGCACATTATCTTAAGTGTGGTGGACATCCAAGGGGGAGTGTTATAAACTATGTGGGTAGGTGGATGCCACCACCCCTTTCTATATTCATTGGCTAGTTTGTTTCTTTTTATAGTGCTTTCTCTAAGTGTTACACTAGAGAAAGAAATCAGCATTTATGTATTCATTTTGAAACCTATATAATGCATGAATTGTATTTGACATAAACACCCCCTCCTAATGAAAGAATAAGAGATATTCTCTCCATACACTTCTTCATTTACTCTATGCTTATTGTTCTAAATTTTTAGTTTTACAACAGGAAAGATTATAATTTTTTTTTTTGATCCTATTGAATTGAAAATATTACTCCCTCCATCCCATAAAGATAGGTAATTTTTATTACTTTTTTTATCCCAAAATGTTTATCCACTTTGAAAAGTAGGCAAATCATAATTTTTTTTGAACTTCTTATACTACCTTTTTTTTATTTCAATAATTACTTTCAACAAAAAATCCAATAAAAAATAGGAAATAATACTTCTTTTTATGACGAATTATTAGCAGTAATAACGGGCATTGAATAAGCTTAGATAAATGGGTGGAGATATATTTGGCTGGAGTGTGATTCAAGTGCTGTAATATCGTGTCTCAGGAATAAAAAGTTTTCTCTTCCATGGGATTAATGGATTAGATGTCTTAATTGTTTGCATTATATGTGGTATCAATTTAATCACATATATAGAGAATGCAAGGCTGTTGTGGATAAATGTGCTAACTTGGGTCTTCAATTTCTAGTTTTCAATGATGGTGAGCTTTTCCTAAAGAGTTGGTTGGATTCTTTTATCTGTCATGACATATTCTCTCTTCTTTCTTACAGATTTCGATCTCATTAGGCTTTCTCTTTGTTGTGAGTCAGATTATGACATTATGAGTCACTAAGACCATACTTTCTTTTTCTTTTTCTTTTTCTATTATTGTATTTCCTTTTCTTTTCTTAATAATATCTAGAGTTTTGATGCAAATGATTGTGAGGGTTTAGGGTACCAACGTAGTTGAATTGTTAGACTTCTTTTTGATGCTCAAAATTTTTTATTTTATTTATAAATAAAAAGTCAATGAAATGATTTTTTTTTTTTAAAAAATTACATAGTTTGCCAAACTGGCCTATCTTTATGACATAGACGGAGGGAGTGTTATCAAAAGAAATTTGAGTGTTTCGTGACGTGTAGGTTCAGTGGACTATAAATATTTTACCCAGAAAAATATGGGCCACTTACATTTCCTTAAGAAGAAATACCAAATGAAATATTTGGATGACAAATGCGAGCCAATTTTGAGCCAAGCCCTCAAGCAAGCCCGAGCGGATGAACAATGACGCCACTGGGGCGTCACAACACGCGCTTAACCAAACGACGGTGATCATTTGGAGTTGTAGTAGGTCAATGGTGTCGTCTACTGCCCTATGACCAGCTCAGCGGACGGGTTTATGCACTGGTAGGTGAACTCGTACGTGGTATGATCCCTGCCTTCCAGTCAAACGTGACATCCGCACACCGACGGTCCCAAATAGTTGCCACCAAAAATTCATATTTCTGTTGGTTAAGCATGCCACCCAATCATCCCACTCACCAACCACGTCAACGAACAGCCTAAGTACCAAGAATTTTGGAATACGCCAATCACAGAAATCCACACCTTTTCCATGAGAAATGCAGGGAAGTGGATTGCAAAATGCTTGGAGTCAAATCACTTACGTGTTCAATTTCAACCGGTCTTTCTTCAACTTTGTGTGACAGGCTGTTATGTGAAGATTGTCCGTTTGTTTCTTTTTACTCATTTGTTACTATTTTATTCGCCTCCTTTCTCTTTTGGAAAGTTCCAAAATTATTATCTCATTTAAAAAATCAATAATTTTTTTATTTATTAAATTTCCTATAATACCCTTTTTAATGGTTATATTATCATTTTCCAATATTTTATGTACTTGAAAACAAAATTGAAATGTTGCACTATATATGTTAATGTGAAAGTATTTAATAAGATTTCTTTAAAAATTATGTTTTTTAAATAGGACAATCAATTAGCAACGGAAGAAGTCTTTGCTGGTTTTCCTAATCTATCCCAAGAGAATTCAAAAATTCCAATCCACTCCATTTCACCAGTCCCCTCTACCACCACCTACTTTGTGTATATTACCTCAACCAAAACTCAAACCAACCAGGGAAGGACTTGGAGAAGCAAACCAAACGCTCACCTTCTCTTTCTCTTCCCAAAGCCCCTCTCTCTCTCTCTCTCTCTCTCTCTCTCTATCTAGCCTAATGGGTTCCATTGGAGAACCACACGAGGAGTTCATTTTCCGATCGAAACTCCCCGATATCTACATCCCAGACCATCTACCATTACATTCGTATTGCTTCGAAAACATATCCCAATTCAGCTCACGCCCATGCGTGATCAACGGACCCACGGGCGAAGTCTACAGTTATGCCGACGTCGAGCTCACCTCCCGCAAAGTGGCGGCCGGACTTAACAAGCTAGGCATCCAACAAGGTGATGTCATTATGCTTTTGCTTCAAAACTCGCCGGAATTCGTATTCGCCTTTCTCGGCGCATCGTATCGTGGGGCAATGAGTACTACGGCCAACCCGTTTTACACGCCCGCCGAGATAGCGAAACAAGCGTTGGCATCGAAAGCTAAGCTTATAATCACTCAATCTAGTTACGCCGAAAAAGTTAAGGAATTCGCTAAAGAAAATGACCTGAAGGTCATGTGCGTGGACTCGCCGCCGGACGGTTGTCTGCATTTTTCGGAGTTGACTAACGCCGACGAGAATGAGATGCCGGCCGTTAAGATCAACCCGGACGATGTGGTGGCGCTACCTTATTCCTCGGGGACGACGGGTCTTCCAAAAGGGGTGATGTTGACACACAAGGGATTGGTCACTAGCGTTGCTCAACAGGTTGATGGAGAAAATCCAAATCTGTACTTCCACAGCGAGGACGTGATTTTGTGCGTATTGCCGTTGTTCCACATATATTCCCTGAACTCGGTGTTGCTTTGTGCGCTGCGAGTCGGAGCGGCGATTCTGATAATGCAAAAATTTGAGATTATCACGCTTATGGAACTTATACAGAAGCACAAGGTGACGATTGCACCGTTTGTGCCTCCGATCGTGCTGGCGATCGCCAAGAGTCCGGTGGTCGATAATTATGATCTATCGTCGATACGGACGGTGTTGTCTGGAGCTGCACCCATGGGGAAGGAGCTTGAAGACACTGTCAGAGCTAAGCTTCCTAATGCCAAACTTGGACAGGTAGAATTCCCCTTCTTCTTTTTTCCTGTTTTGTTTCAACTTATCAACAAGGATTAACCTTCCTAATAATATATTTTATAATAATCACCATCCAACCACACATGGTGTAAAACTTTCTATTTCATACCCCTCGTTAACTTTTCATTGTAATTAGTTAATACTCCGTAAAGGTTTATTACCTGTCCATTCTCAAGGCTCTTCGAATCCAAATACCTTGAATTTTATATATACCCATATATAATGGTTTGAATATCTTGGGTTTAACTTTTCTCAAATTTTGTATGCATCCATGATAGTTGGAACGGGGTTTGGATTTGATGCTGAGTTGATAAAATTTAGCACCATGTTAAGGTAATCCACACCCTTAAATGAGAGATTGAATGATTTGGATTGAAAGTTAAAAATCTACTATTGAAATTATCAAAATGACCTCATTAGGCAACTTTTTCAACTTTTAATCCAAACCATTCAATCTCTCATTTAAGGGTGTGAATTACCTTAGTATGGTGTTGAGTTAGTTTTATCAACTCAGCACCAAATCCAATTCCGTTGGAACATCTTGGATTTTACACAAGCCAGTTATAGGTTGAAAGGTTTTGAGTTCAACTTTTCACTATTTCGGGTAAACCATCAACCAAATTAATTTTAGATGTTAACTGAAGCAAAATGAAAATTAAAGTCATAACTTATCTGCTAATATTAATTAAAATAACTTCATTTGTTTCAATGTGGTACCAAAACAATAGGAGAGACAGATTTGTTTCCCTTCTTCAAGTTACAGTTGTGACCTCCCATTTTTTTGGTGACTCCAATAAATGCCAAACAGCTGAAGTTGGTAAAAAGGTGGGGGTGAAGTAGAAAATAATTGTTAACCTTCCTTATTGGTACATAACAGGGGTATGGGATGACAGAGGCCGGACCAGTGCTATCAATGTGCCTAGCATTTGCAAAGGAACCCTTTGATGTAAAGTCTGGGTCATGTGGAACAGTTGTTCGCAACGCGGAGATGAAGATTGTGGACCCTGGTAGCGATGCTTCCCTCCCCAAAAATCAATCCGGAGAGATTTGCATTAGGGGTAGCCAGATCATGAAAGGTACACATATCCCATCCCTAAATCTTTTTCTTTCCTATAATTCTATCTTCTTAAATCTTTGTTGTCATTGTTAGGGCAATTAATTATGGATTGAGCATAGGAATGTATTAAGTAATTTAGTAAATTTTAGAAAATTTTGAACCAAGTTGTCATTTTTTTTTTTTAATTTTTTAATTTTTTTATTTTTGCGCCTATGACCTCTTGCTCGAAAAAAAAAAAAAAAAAGGAAAAGAAAAATAGAACTGGATAGTTAAAGATTGTAAATTTACTTTTGGAAATTTTTGTAAAAAAATTCTGTAATCAAGATTAACTCAAAATTTGACTGGTCAAAATTCACAATTTTGATACAATTGGTTGCTTGTCAAATTAGCAATAAAATTATAATTTATTTTTTTTTTTTGATACACACATTTGTCTCAATCGACTAAAGATGGAACTGTAGCAATAAAATTATAATATATTATATATATATATATATACACATATATATATATATACAGAGGTGATCCCATCAGCACGTGCTGATGTAAGATATATCAGCACTATGCATTGGGGGTTGTACCTCTTGCATTGATTCAATGCACCTCACATCTCACTAATGCACACGGTACAACTCCCAATGCAGGTTTTGATATAAGTTATATTAGCACGTGCTTACCTGATCATCATCCTATATATATATATATATATATATATATATATATAGTTTGATAATCTACATATGTATCACTATCAACTACCAACCACAAGAACTAACTGTTAGTATTATTATTTTGTATTTTGCGTGTGGCTGGTAGGCCAAATAATGAATGGAGAAAGACCAAGTCCACATGGGTTGCATTTGGTAGGACCGAATATCTGGTGAAGTCATATAAGTTTCTAATGTTGAGTTTGTCCTGCCGAATTGTTTTGTCCAAGTGTCCAACATTATATGTTAGTCATTAGTAACAATTCGAGATAGTCCGGCTGAGTTGTTGAAACTCAACATCGTGTTAAGGTGATGACTCACTCTTGGATGGGTTTTTGGATAATTAAGATTAAAAGGTAAGGAAAAAAAAAATTACTACAGAAATGACGAAAATGATCTCAATGATAACTTTTTGATCTTTCAATCTTGACTATCCAAAAACCTATTCAAAGGCTGCCATCATTTTAGTACGGTGTTGAATTTTAACAACTCAGTACGGACTGAATCCTAACTCCCCTAACAAACCAAACTATAGTTAAGTAATGGGGCATTTTCCCCTTTATTTTTTATATCAACACATGAAATTGGGCAAATCAATTCACCTAATGAGGAAGCTCTTATGACACTTTTATCCAAAAAAAAAAGATTTTAATGCCATTAATATTTAAAATAAAAATAATCTGCAAGAGTAATGCATTAAATAAAGGATTACGATTGTTAAACCAGACGACTTAAATTTTAGTCTTCATTTTTCATTATCAAATCCACACATTTGTTGATAATTTATACACGTCAAGAGATTAAGTCTCAACCCAATAATTTGAGATATATATCTCTGCTTTGACTACGACGCTGACAACGAAAATAATAGAAAATAAATAAAATACGTGGTGTAACTTGTAAGAGCTCCCTCATTTGTCATTTTTTAAAGAGAGCTCCCTCGTTTGTCAAACTTGAACCCTCCACAATCTATTTTCGCATGGAGCCACGTGTAAGTAGTACAACCACTCAAGCCAACCAACAATAGTCTCTCTTCTGCCCATTTTCTGGTCCACAATTTTTTGTGGAGCCCTTAGGAGAAAAGTAACCTGCGTTTGGTTGGGGAAAGAGAAAGGGAAAAACAAGGGAAGGAAGAAAAGAGGGTGGGTTTCCTTTCCTTAATATAGAAAATCCATTCCTTTTATCTTTCTTTTCTTTCTATTTCCTATCTATCCTACCAAACATAGAGTAAGGAGAACTCTTTCCATTTTGTTTTTTTTTTGGAAAGAAAAAAAGTTAGACGTCATGATTAGCTTTAGGATATGACCCTTGCTAGGATTACACCCACAATCATGTGCTCCATAGCCGTTGGAACCATGGGATGGGTTCCAGTGAACTGTCATTTTCTGTGTAGCCTTGTTCAACTTAGAAAGTCCAGCAAGTGCTGATATTAAAACATAAAGAAAAAGCCTTTTACTTAATATTAATATTCCCCCGGTTATTAAATTTTCAAAATTATTGTCATATTTTAAAAATCAATATATATATTCTTTTTAATGGAGTACTCTCTCTGTTTCATAATAAGTGTGCCTTTTGAAAAAACACGTTTTTTAAGAACACATTTTAAAATGCTTTTACATCAATTTATTTATTTTGAAATTCAAATTTTGCCCTCAAGTATGCAAAATATTAGAAAAAGAAAGAATACATTTTTAAGGATATTTTAGGAAATGATTAAAAAAGAATCTTTGATTTTTGGAATAGGACACTTATTTTGAAACATCTCAAAATGGAAAGTAAGACATTTATATTGAAACGGAGGGAGTATTTTATTTCTTAAAATACTCTTAAAAGCTATTCTTTCTTTTTTCAAAATTTTGTACTATTTGAAGAGTTGAGGGTAAAATTGAAATGTCAAAACTTATATATTAATGTGAAAGTATTTAATAGGATTTACGGATGGAGTATTTTTTATAAAGAAAAACGCACCACCAATATTAATACAACTGTGCCAAGTCATTGATAACATTGAATATTTTTGTTTAATTAATTTTATATTGGAAATGATAGAGCAATGGTTTACCTTCACCTAACCTTAAAGTGAGGCCAACTTCCTAACTGCATTATTGCATAGTCTGTGTCTCTGTGAGGACCTAGTTGGTTTATTTTGGATTATAATTGGATATTTGGAATACCCAAAGGCAGTTTGGATATAAAAATAATTAGTCTATACAAGAATCAATATTTGTATGGGGGTTGTACCTTGTACATTAGTAGGTTATAGAGTACATTGAACCAATGCACAAGATACAACTCTCAAAGTATATTCTTACATAACTTATATCAATATGTACTGACCTGATTAAGATTGAAATATCTATATATATATATATATATATATATATATATATATATATAGGATGATGATCAGGTAAGCACGTGCTGATATAACTTATATCAAAACCTGCATTAGGAGTTGTACCTTGTGCATTAGTGGGATGTGAGGTGCATTGAATCAATGCAAGGGGTACAACCCCCAATGCATAGTGCTGATATAACTTATATCAGCACGTGCTGATGGGATCACCTCTGTATATATATATATATATATATATATATATATATATAATACAGTCAAAAAAGGAAGATAAGAGTCGATCTCAAGCTGGAACAACTCTGTCTATTAATGCAACCCATATTGGTTGGTGAAACATAATGCCTTCTCTACGCACAGCTCCTTGATGGAGAGAGGGACCAATGGTCCAATATAGAACCAAGCCCACAAAAATTTGAGGGTGATCAAATTTTCATTTCTCCATTTTTTTTTTCTTATTCAGTGTCCCTGAGCTTTCCTATTTTTGTTTTCTTTGTTCTCTCCCCTCCTAAATCCACATGTTACACGAGTGATTAGTCTCTAATTAATTATCCATATTGAACCTATTATAAAACTGCCCATGTGGGCTGGCCATTCATCCCAATCTCTCAACAATTATTAAAGCCAAAAAAATTAAGTTAATAAAATCATGACTCTACACAAAAAATAAGGCCTTATGTTTCACCAACCAGTACATTAGTAGGTTATAGGATATATTGAACCGATGCACAAGGTAAAAAATCCTTAAAACATGTGCTCATATAACTTATATCAATATGTATTGACCTAATTAGGACTGAAATATATATATATATATATATATATATATATATATATATAGAGGGGTTGATCATGTGTAGGATATATCCCGTTTGACCACAGTCGTCCGTGAACGATATATGCACATTCACGTACCCGTGTGTGTTGCTCACAGACGGTCATGATTAAACGAGATATCTAAAATATTTCGTACATGATCAAAACTTTCTATCTATATATATATATATAGTACTACAGTCGAAAGAGGAAGATAAGAGTCGATCTCAATTAATTAAGTTCACAGGCAGGGACAACTCTGTCTATTAATGCAACCCATATTGGTTGGTGAAACATGAGGCCTTCTCTACGCACAGCTCCTTGACGAAGGGAGGGACCAATAGTCCAATATTGAACCAAGCCCACAAAAATTTGAGGGTGATCAAATTTTCATTTCTCCCTTCCTCCTTTTTTTTTTTCTTTTTTTTCTTATTCAGTGTCCCTGAGCTTTCCTATTTTTTTTTTTTTTTCTTATTCAGTGTCCCTGAGCTTTCCTATGTTTGTTTTCTTTGTTCTTTCCCCTCCTAAATCCACATGTTGCACAAGTGATTAGTCTCTAATTAATTATCCATATTGAACCGATTATAAAACTGCCCTTGTGGGCTGACCATTAATCCCAATCTCTCAACAATTATTAAAGCCAAAAAATTAAGTTAATAAAATCATGACTCTCGACAAAAAATAAAAAAATTAAATCAAACAAAAGTCAGCAAATTTTCTGAACCATGAACATTACAGAATGACAAATTCCCCACCTGCTTGCTGCTGATCAGGTTATCTCAACGACCCAGAGGCCACAGAGAGAACCATAGACAAAGAGGGATGGCTGCACACTGGTGACATTGGGTATATCGACGACAACGATGAGCTCTTCATTGTGGATCGATTGAAGGAATTAATCAAGTACAAAGGGTTCCAAGTGGCGCCCGCCGAGCTCGAAGCCATGCTGATTGCCCATCCCAACATATCGGACGCCGCTGTGGTGCCGTAAGTTTGACTAACCATATATGCATCATTGTATTATTTGTTCTATATATGCTTCTAGATTTCAGTTAATTTTCTCAAAACTCATAATGTGATTGCTTTATGGTTCAGCATGAAAGATGACGCTGCTGGAGAGGTTCCTGTTGCATTTGTTGTGAGATCAAATGGTTCGAAGATCACTGAGGATGAAATCAAGCAATATGTCTCTAAACAGGTAAAATTCCAACCAGATTTTAAAAAGTACATGATAAAATAGTTAGGGAAATAAAAAACAAATTTGATTGTGTTCAAGCATATCTAAAATATAATCAGTGTCTCTTAATACATAATGCAAAATTGGCCTCAGAACAATGTCTTGAATTAATAATGGATATATAGTTGAAAAAGACAAGTGTGCCGATGGCCTTATAGTCTAATGGCATCTCTCCTCACCTCCTTTTTTTCCTTTTTCTTTTTTACCAATTAATAAGATGTAGAAGTTTAGGAGCTCTTATGGTCAAATAATGTTTGGATCAATGATGGAATGATAACTTAGTGGCACATTCTCTTCATTTGTTTAGTGAGCAATTTTGGGTTCATATTTATGGTGCGGAGAAGTAGTGATACCCATTTATCGATATTGGGGGGGCTTGGATTAAGTGTGAATTCTATCAATTAAAAAAAAAATGTTTGCATATGATCAGTCTCCTCTAGCTACTTCTAATCTTTAATTGCATATATTAGGCAGACATATTTAACCAAAGAGGTTGGCAGTCACCGAAAATCTAGATTGTCCATCCCCATCAACATTCGACTCTTGGTCCCTATAACATCACCAGTGACTTCAAATTATGGTCCTTTTCAAAATTTCCTCGGATCTTGTCACAAGAGAACACGAGCACCATGGTCCATGAGGCTTACTTGATTATCATCTTTAGAACCCCATTAAATAGCTAGCCCCAAAATCTGGTTACCCAAGAAATTGACCTAATCTCTTGTCAAATCATCTCCCTTGGCCCATAAAGTACACATTTTATAGCAAATTGTGCTCTACATATAGTTGTTGGCTTGTTGCCATCAATTATTAGACAGACTGTTGACTATTAGTGTGGTGATGGTAATGATGGTGGTGGTGGTGATGATGGTGATGGTATTGGTATTGCAGGTGGTGTTTTATAAAAGAATCAGTCGAGTCTTTTTCGCCGACGCAATTCCTAAAGCTCCATCTGGTAAAATCCTGAGGAAAGACCTAAGAGCAAAGCTGGCAGCTGGTTTGCCCAATTAGTCTACATGTAACAGTTCTACATCTATCACCCCGTACAAAATTTTAAGACTGAAGGGCACATTGAGCAAATTTTCTCTCTAAACCATGCTTCGAGCTTAGAGGAATAGAGATGGGAATAACTATTGGGCAATGGTCACTCCTCATGCCACCTTTGAATTTAATTGGGTATGTTGCTCTTTGGGCCGTGACTCAAGGCCCAATAGGTAGGGAAGTGGTGAGCTTTGTATGAATATGTTTATGTATATGATTTATGGGCAACTCAAGATGCTGTAGAACATATTTAATGTTTTAAGCAAATTGAAACTCAAACAATTGTTCTTTATTGTTATTTTTTTATTTTTTATTTTATTTTTGGGTGAAAAACAGTTATAGCTATGTATTTTATAGTATTTATTTATTTCTTTTGGTTAGGAGTATTGCGGTGGGTCAAAAACGGCCCAAGCCCATCTAGGACTTGAGGTGATGCAAAATCGACCCAATTGAATAATTGATTATGCAAGTAAAAAAATTAAATAAAAAGAATTGAAGAAATAAAAAACGGTTGCATACATCAATTAAAATTTCTTTTTTGGTCTCACTCGGAAAATTATAGGAGGGAAAGGAAAGAAAAATGTCAATAAATACTTAGCGATCGATTCATTTCTTAAGCAATTTTAATCATTGCCGTTAAGAAATTTTAAACAATGTTATTTCCTTTTCCTTGCTCTATTTAGGACCTAAATAAAGGCTCAAACTTAGGGTCGATAATTATGTTAAGGAAAATGAATACATGATAATCGATCATCGCTTATACAATGATGGACACGATCGAGGACACGCGAACACCTTTTCATGAAAACATGTGAGCCGATATCAAAAGCAGTAATGGGCACGGAGATACGCACTTTTCCATGAAAAAAAATGTGATCGAGGTATAGAATTGATTGAAAGCAACCTTCAACCTCCATGGATCGAAGTGGACTTTCTTCAACAAACTATTAAGATGAAAAGAAAAAAAAAAAAAAAAGCAGGCACTTAATCCCACCATGCCTTGTTTGTTTAGTCATAATTTGATCGAGCAAGTGAAATGGAATGAGATTTTAATGATTAGCCTCCATGATAAGAGAGAGAAAAGAAAAAGAGAATAGAGGAAAGGTAAAATCATAAGCCTCTAGAGAGCCTTAATCTCACTACCATGTCAATCAATATAATTGGAATAGAATGAGATTTCAATGGTGAGCCACGAGGAGAGAGAAGAAAGGAGAAGAGATACCATTAACTTATGATTCTACCTCTCCTTTACTATCTACACATTTCCTCTTCCATTGTGATGGCTTACTATTGAAATCTTATTTCATTCCATTTCCCTTGATTTTAACCAAACAAACAAACCCCTAGAAATTTAAGATCCCAAGAAACTATTAACTTAATGATCGAGAAACCCTAATGGAGGGGGTGCCTAAACACAAAATCACTTTTGGAGGTAAATGTTACTACTAGCCCTAAGATATCCAAGAACCAAACGGTAGCAAATACTCTTCCCGCCTTTGTGGGTAGTCAGATGGACCTTGAGGAGATCTTATCTGTTCGAGGATGAAGAGATGGAAGAGACTTGTTTGTTTAGACCCACTGTTCAAATTAGTGCATAACTCAAAACAGAGGCTAAGGAAGCCTTATAGAATTGTAGCCCTAGTTAAACTCTTTGGAAAATCATCAAATAAGCTCTCCGAATTATGTAGTGTGGGCAGGTTATTGCAATCCCTTAGTTTTATTTGCACACATTCTATTAATTTTAATTTTTTAAGGTTTTAGAAAAATATAAATGGTTTTTATGAAAACTAATCGTGGTGACTCTGGGCATCTCCAATGGTGTGAGCAATATTACCTGTGCTATTGTTATTTTAGCACATGTTACAGTCTGCCAAATATAGTATAAGGGTTAGCTAATGCTATTTTTTAGCACATCATTGGAGCACCAATGAGGTGTGCTATTGCTAAAATATAACAATAGCACACTTTTTAGCACACCATTGGAGATTTTCTTAAACAACATCATTTTGAACAACTTTGTAGAAGAAAGATTTTTCAAAATATTTTATTTGAGTGGATTTTTTTATCAAAAATAAAACAAAGACTATAAATGGTCAAAAAGTCCACTTAAAAGACAAATTTTGGAAAACTTTCCTCTGCAAAATTATTCAAAATGATATTTTCTAAGGAACCACATGATTAGTTTTCATAAAATTTTTTTATATATTTCATAGAACTTTGATAAATTAAAATTAATGCAGTGTACAAATAAACTTGAGGGGTTGCGATAACCGCCCCTTATGTAGAGTCAGCCTATCTTGCAAGGCCCACAGCTCGGCTGGGACACTATTAGCTCGGCTCGACCCAACCGTTTTTCTCTTTCAATCACTCTTAACTGGATTTTGACTTCCCCCCGTTTCTTCAAGTTATTCAAGTTATATGAGGGTGAGGTCTTCATTTTCGCCAATGTGATTGTCATTATAGTATTACCATTTCACTTATTTATTTATTTATTTTGTGTGGCTAAGAGATTGTAATATTACTGGATTACTTTTAAAATATCAAAATGGTTTCTCAGCAAATCCTCACCTACAATCCTTAGGCTGCGCTTGGTTTGAAAGAACAAAATGAAATATGAGTGGGAATGGAGTGAGAATGTGAATAGAATGGGAATAGTTATTCTATGCCTAATATTTAGTAGGGGGCAAGAATAGAATAGAAAATAATAAATGGGACTCACTTTTAATGATTTTCACTCCTTGAAAGAAGGGAATAGGCATTCCCCTTTGTTTGGGAAGGAATGACTATTCCCTCCAAGAAAGGAATAAAGACTCACAAAAGGAGGATTTGGATTTGGTGCAGTTACTACATGGTGCAGTAAATGTAGGATCGATGACACGTGGCAAGGAGGAGAAATGGATGGCTGAAATTCAAGAGATCATTTGACTCCCAACGCTTAACAACCCTTCATTTCTCCTCCTTGCCCACATGTCATCGATCTTACATTTATTACACCATGCAATAAAAGTAGCCAATTGCACGAAATCCAAATCCCACGAATGAATGACCATTTCATTTCTTTGTGCTACCAAACATTAACTTTTTTTGGAGGAATAGAATCATCATTCTATTCCCTCCCTCGTTCCCTCAAACCAAACACAGCCTTAGGGACTTTACCACAAAAAAAAAAAAAAAAATGAATTAAACAGGAAAAAGGGAAAAAATTGGGGAACACGAGATGAAAAGTTCAAGCTCTACCCATGAAAAATACGTAATTACTTGATTAGAATTAGAAAGAACCAGCCAAGCAACCAAATTGTCCAATTACTCCCTACATTTCGCGGCCTGTAATGTTAGCCCATATAGTACTTGGGTGGAGGGCTAAAAGCCCAGATCAACCTTTCAGACTCCAAATGGATAAGATTGGGCCAATTCCTATAAAGATTGTTCTCCCAAGTGGCTCGATCAAAAAGCAAGCAGCAAAAGTAATCCAGTTGATATATGTGATTCTAGTTGTACACTTTGGTTTTAAATAAGAGCCGAAAGTAGCTAATTATATATTCAAGCTCTCCCACTTGTTAGCGAACTCCTCAGTGTGGTTGGTAGGGGGCCTATACTCATTTTTTGGACATGATCCATTCAATGGGAAAATCTCTATTTGGGAAACATGAATGTTGTAAATGTTTACACAAATGATGGTACAAAGCAATCAAAGCAAAAGGCATTAAAGTATTTGAAAAAAAGAAAAAGAAAAAAGATGGGCCACCAAAGTAGGGTCCCGATGGTGCCTTTAGCAGGAAACCACGTAAAAGCAGAAAGATCGTTTAATCCACACATTCCAGCAGATAAGGATATGATCGAACAGATGGATATCACGTACAAATGTTAAATGTTTCACATGCTAATTAGTACGACTGTACGACTAAGACCCTTCATAAGCATGCCTACATGACTCAATAACAAGATAATTAATCTCCTTTTTCAACTCATAAAGAGAGAGAGAGAGAGAGAGAGAGAGAGAGGTATTATATTTCAGGAAATTGACGATTTTGAATTTGATTCTTGTAAAATCCCATGAAACTATCTATATAAAGTTTCATGATTCTTATAAAATTTAAATTAATTTGATTTATATGGATTATGGGGTCTTACGTAAACATGAAATTTGTTCAAATGTTCCTTCCATTTTCAAAAATAAAAAATAAAATTGTGTGATAGACAATCTCTCCTTGGCCACTTACCCCATGTTTGGTTGCGGGGAAAAGGAGAGGGACGGAAAAAAGAGGGGGGGGGGGGGGTTGGGGTGATGGTGTGTGTTTGGTAAAGGCCTTGGGGAGGGAAGGAGAGGGGAAAGGAAAGGGCAAATCCTTTCTCTTTTGTTTTTTTTTTTTTTTTTTGTTTTTTTTTTTTTTTTTTTTTTTTTTTAAACTTTTTGGAGTCCGCCCACTTTTAGACGGATTGGGGAGGGGAAAAGGGCAACTTGTCTTAAAAGACACATTTACCTGTAATGTAAACTTAATTTCATGAATTGGTTGAAATTATATGCTACAATGACTACCGAAGACTCTGACTTTCCACCATACCAACAAGAAGAAATAATAAAATAATAAAAAATAAAGACACTTTCGTTATTAATTATTTGAGAAAATATGGATTAAAAAGAGGTAAGTAAAAAAAACTGAAGCAAAAGGAAAAGGAAAATATGGTAAAATTATTCATCATTATTTTATAATTCATGGAAGTTATAATCGTTATACTTTATAATTTAAGGGTAATATGGTAAAATTATTTCTCAATTTATTTTCCTTTCTTTTCATTTTCATTTTTATCCAACAGAAAAAATGAAAAAAATGCGTCTATCCCTCCATTCTATCAAACACACTAAAAAAAGAGAGAGAACCCTCCTTGAGAATGGAAAACCTATCCCTTCTCTTTTCCTTCCACATTCCTATCATCTCTACCAAACATAGCTATATAAGGATCTGAGTGGCGACACTTCAGCTTCCAATAGTCGACGGGTCAGCTTCTTTGGTCAACTTGTGATGCTCTTTTGTCCGCCACCTACGGATTAGTATTACAAAAACCCTACTTTCCATTCTCACGCAAAGGGACCTTTTCCAACATACATGTCTTTGTCCTTATCTCTCCTCTACCTTAGTTCTCAAAAGAAAAAAAAAAATTGTGACTTCCGCATACTCCATTCACAAAACATGAACAGAGCTAAAAACTAAAAGATGGTCCAACCTTCCCAAAACTTTAAAACCCTCTATCTTCTCTCTTTTTCCCTTTTCCCATTAAACGCCAAATATACAGCTAGTTGAAAACACACTTGAGAGAGAGAGAGAGAGAGAGAGAGAAAGAGAGAGAGAGAGAAGTTTAATTAAGACTTGGTAGCAATAATGTGTGTGTAGAGAGAGAGATTTTAATTTAGATTGACAGTTTTATTTTATTTTAAAAAAATTTAGATTAACAATTTTAGTTAAACTTGTTATATTAAAATTTATAGGGTACGTAACGGTACCCATGTCTACAATTGTGAAACTTGTTCTATAAATGTTATAGATTACAAAAAAATGATTTATAACAATTATTTCAACAATTTACCCTTATAAATTAAATGGGAACTAATTTTTTAAAATAAGTCTTGTGAAAGAAAAATAAGAAAAGAAAGGGAAGATTGACAAGAGAGTACATTCTACAAATCTTTCTCATAATTTGCTTCATTCCATGTTTCTCAATCATGATTTTGTTTATGATTATTACACAAATATTTAATGAATTATTGTTCTCTCTATGTTGCTTTAATTGGAAATAAAAGGAAAAAAAAAAAAGAAAAGAAAAGGTTTTGCATAGATATTTCATCATAATCTTCATTTCATCTTGACCATCTAACAGCAAGCCACTCAATTTTTTACCAAATTCTTTTTCTCTTGAACTGTTTGTTGTACTCTATGAATTATCCGAAGTTCAAACACGTACACGATTCTTCCTTCTTGGCTCTTATCCATATGCAACATTTTCTTGTTGCTCTTATCACTTTCAACAACAATGTGATTGCTTTTTTTCTTTTTTCTTTTTTTTTTTTTTTTTTTTTCCCTCCAATTCTCTTCCTTTTGGTCCTTTGTGAAATTAATAACAATTCTGATCCAATATTTCATATTTTATATATTCATGCTAAAATCAGAGAACAGAAGGCCATTCTAGTTGATCAAAATTTTTGTGCGGCAATAATTAAATATGATAAACTCTGAGGATTAAAGTAAAAGTGGGTGGAGGCTAGCAGGCAAGGGTTAATCCCTTCCATTAATCTTGTAGCTTAACTCAAAACCTATCTTACGATCAATCGTGTGCTTTATTTATAGAACCCAACTACTTTCCATTATACATATATCAATTAGTAAAACTAATCGATAATTTTATATTTAATAAATTCTTGTTCATCCTTTAATATTAGAATTATTTTTTGTTTTATTTTGCTGCTTGGTTTTCTATTAATTTTAACTAATAAAACAATGAAGGCCATTGGGAACATGAATGGTCTAGAATATAAGTTAAATTGGTCCTTCCCAATTAACAAGCGGGCTTAGAAGTTTCCCTTATAGTGCATCACCATCATTATTTGTGTTGCCAATGAAGTAGAATAAGGCAATGGTTTTGGCTTTGATATGATTCCCCTGTTAACATCCAATGCTGAAAAAAGTGAAACGGAAGACATATATTCTATGCACCTTGTGGAAGGTTTTCATTCAAATTAAGAGTAACTTGAAGTTCCAAAACTAAACATTGATATAGGGTTAACAATTTCGTCTTCACATGCACAATGGTAGGTACAATATAGTAGATGATAAATGGTAGATATATTGCAGATAGAAAAATAAGGCGATTTATTTTTCATCTTATCCAATTCGTTATAATATTATGTTCATTGGTAGAAGATCATACTGTGGATCTCCTGACTAATAATCTTAAGAACATTCACAACAATTTCTTGAATTGTGGGACAAAAAATGGGTTAGTCGATGTCTTGATCGACTAATGGAAATGATGAGCATATAATAGTATGATCTGATGACCCAGGTTATAATTTGAGGCATAAATTTGAAGGGTTTCAGCCCGGGATGTCCAAAAATACAAGAAAAGGACAACACCGAAGAAGAAGAAGAAGAAGAAGATGGAACCCATAGGGGTTGTTTGGAAAACTTAAAAATCTGACCAACTGAGAATAAGTCTAGTCAATTTTGATTTCACATTATTCATTAAGTCTCTTTTTCTCGCTAATCAGTCCAACATTTTTCTGAAAACAAGATATAAACACTTCTTCTTTCTTCTTTCTTTCTTTCTTTTCCTTTTTTTTTTTTTTTTTAAACCAACTGTGTATTGGTTTATTTAAACACTAGATAAGAGTAATGGACTGGACCAGTCTCATATAGTTTTTAAAGTTTGCAAATAGGCCCTTGGTAAAACATGCCTAATCAATCAAAGAGTAGAGAAACAAGGAGAGTTCAAATGATTTTGATCTATTAATTTTTTAAAAGAATTCTACTTTTTCCCTTCCCCTCCTTTTTTTTTTTTTTTTTTTGTTACACTTGAGTTTTTGTATTCTTAGTGTGTGATATGTATTTATATATAGTAAGTCTTCCAGTCTGGGAGCCCAGACGGGAATTCAGTCTGGACTTTATCTCAAGCTGTCAGATTGAGATCACTTATATCATTAATCCATGTGGATCCCGATCCAACATCTTCAAAAATAAGTCTAAATGGAATTCTAGTCTAGCATCCAAGCCTAGAATGGAATTGCATATATATATATATATATTGCCAAGGCAAATTTTCAATGAGAACACATCATTTGTTACATAGTGGTCACAAATTATCACTAGGTCAAGAAAATTGTGTTATATTTTTAGAAATTTGGCCCCTATGTTTAGTGTTCAATTAAAGAAAGAAAACAACATTAATTATCAATGGGGAAGTAAAAAAGAAAAAAGAAAAAAAGAAGCAAAACAAAAAAAAATTATGCTCAACAAGAAATAGAATGGGGAAAAACACTTTCGTTGTCTGTTAAGAAAAATAAGGCGAGCCACATACTAAAAGGCATACATCTTATTAGTAAAATGCTCAATCGATCACATGCCTAGGTGATAATTACTTGAACTTGCAACCAAATTGCAAGAATCATCCCAGATTACTGGTGCCCCCATTTAGATAAGGCATTCATGATGACTCGATTATGGTAATGATAAATGTACAGATAGTGCTGTACCTTATGCAACCTCATAAAGGAAAAAATTATTTGTCCTGTGATAAGGTTGTTTTACCCAAACTACGAGGTTGGAAATTTAAGGACTGCTTGGATCTCAATCTGAGGTTATCCTATTCCTGTAGATAGTGGAATGGAGCACTCTTGCATGGGAAATGCATGCCAAAAGTATTTGAGCCCTCCATATGCAATGTAATAACTCATTATCCACATTAATTCGATATTTCGAAAATATGGGAATCCATTCAAGCCTCATCTTTGGTTGGGTATCCTTGGAGCCAAACACACCTTTAACTTTTGTAATGGGAACAAAACTGATAACAGAAAAGAAAAAAGGTGCTGAAAGTGCGGGCAAAAAGTGCATTCAAGCGGGACCCTACACTCTAAAGTCATGGCCCAAATAGCACAGATAATACGGGGATGGAAGGAAAACACAAAGCTGAGCTTCAACATCAGAGGCAAAACCAAATTTTCTCAAGAAAAATGAGGTGTTATGTCCTTTGGAGCTTTCATGTCACCACAAACCAAATTTATGTGTGGAGCTAGAGTTTGGAAGTGGATATAGATGAAGAGTTTATAGGAGGAGTAGGAGGAATGGATGATGAAACAATATTGTAGATGAGCAAAGCACAGTAAAAGTCATTATCCACGTGTAGGAAGGAAAGAGAAGGCAAGAGTCGTCATTCTGCGCTCCTCCATGACCCCATTAATGTTTATAAATCCGACAAAACACAAACATGTCCACTACTCTTTTTCCACCTCTGTTTCTTCTTCGGATGGGCAAAACCGGAGGCTCCCCTCCCCCCCATCTCTTACTGCTCTCACCTAAACCTGGCATTTTCCCATGTGAGTCTCTCTTAATTCCTCTTCCTCTCTCTCTCTCTCTCTCTCTCTCTCTCTCTCTCTATATATATATATATATATATAGACACACACACACATACACACATATAAACTCTCACATCATGATTTCCTTGAATATAACAAATGGGGTTTAGTTTATTATTTCAATACTCAAATGGGTAGTGTCCAATAAGCTCATTAGAAGAAGGAACAAGGAAAATTCGCTTGGGGAAGATTATGTGTATCTAGAGCTAGTTTTTGAATTCATAGACTTGTGGGTTATGCTAAAGTACAAAGAAAGACATACCATGGAGTGATTGGCTCGCCATTGTATGGTTTTTTTTTAACAAAGGAACTAATGTTTCTCACCTTTGGAATCTTGGACTAACTGACCAGTTTGCAGTTTCCGGGATTGTGTTGTGTCTGTGATTCACAGACAGGGCTTACCGCAATTATAGCCGACCTGCAAGATTATGATCCCCCAATTATGGTGCAACATTATTATTATGTTAAGATTGTTAATAAAAGCCCGTTCCCCCTGTATGGATTATTAGTATAGTGGGATTTATAATTTGTCTGCCTTTTATGCACTTTTAAAAACACATCCCCATGTGCTTTGGCTCAGTTATGTTCGATAGTAATGGGTCAACTAATGTTGAAAATTGAGAGAAAGGAAGGTGGGGTGGGTTGTATGAGAAGTGATGTAAGGTAAGCGACATTGCCCTTGGTGGCACACATGCAGAGAATAGGGGTCCCACTTAGAACTTTATAAGGACGATAATAACCATCTATTGTCGACCCTTTCCAAAAAATTTATGGGTACTTACCATTCTGGTTCTGACCATCTAGGTGAGGGATAGATGGCTTGGTTAGGATCACAGAAGTAGCTAGGTATGTACTGTACCTGTACCATGAAGGTTACATTGGTAGCCAAGTTGTATGGCTAGAGCTAAAGGCCATATATTATAATTAGTTCATTTTCTTATATCATATAGAAGGTTGTACTCTCTGCGAAAATAAGTTGCTTGTTAATAATATCAGAAGATGCTGAACAGTGACTCATTATAATTAAATTATAACTAAATTATATATGTACTTGACATACCATAGGAAGCTCCTCTGGAGTAGTGATGTTGATCATCCTCTTCCTTCATACTGTTCATATTTGTGCATCTTGATTAATTAAACTATGAATTTGGTAACAATTAATGAGAGAGCTAGGAATGAGATATCATTCTCAATCTTTAATATGATTATAAAAATGTTGGATCAGACGTCTCAAGTTTTTTATCCTTTGAACTAGAACTAGGTCTAGGAACGTACATCAAAGTACTACCAATGTGCGACCCAAGGGTTCATTGTATTGGGACTAATGGTAGTTCAATGCACCATAGGACAACTCTGTGAAAATGTAAAAGGTCTGTTATCATATTGCTTGTTTAGTTTAGTCAAGATGGTTTACCTTGATCACCATTCAATTCTTATATTGGAAAATGGATCACTGATTAGGTCTCTCCACCTATTTATCCTTGATGATAAACGAGATTGTTAGGTTTAAAACAAGTTATGATTGGACCCATGAATAGATGGGAAAAATTAGATAGATTCAAAAGACAAATGGGATTATTTAAAACACCTTCATTATTCTTTTTATTTTATTTTATTTTATTTTGGAGTATATTGTGTAATACCATGGAATTTTTTCCCTGGACCGACAAAGGGCTCAAATGCTGCCATTAATGGAAGCGACAACCCTTCGATTCCCTACTAATTTTTGCAGGTATCTGTCTCTCTCTCTCTCTCTCTCTCTCTCTCTCTCTTTCACTCGCTCCCTCACTTACAAGGCCATCTCTTTTTTCTTTCTATTTATGGTTGCAGGAGCGGTAAACAGTTGCACCTCATATAATGGAAAACAAACCCTCTCCTCCCCTCCTCCTTATATTTGATCTCATCTCTTCACTCTTTTTTTTTTCACATAGACTACTTTGAGTTGTTACTACCCCCCCCCCCCTCTCTCTCTCTCTCTCTCTCATTTCTGTCAAATCTTTCTCCTACCTACCTCTTCAATTATCCTTGTAACCCATCTCATTTGCATCAACCCCCTTTCTTCTTCTTCAACTTTTTGATTTAAATCATTAAACCATCCGAACAAACTAAAATTCTCTCTCTCTCTCTCTCTCTCTCTCTCTCTCTCTCTCGCCATGAACTACGAACCAAATACGTCTCTTCATCTGAGTCTACCAAACAATGAACTCAACCTAGAACTCGTCCTCGAACGGTCATCTTCTTCTTCATCATCACCACTAAGTCCAGCCGAACCACGGGTTTTCTCTTGTAACTACTGTCAGAGAAAGTTCTACAGTTCCCAAGCACTTGGTGGTCACCAAAATGCTCACAAACTTGAGCGTACTTTGGCCAAGAAAAGCAGAGAGCTATATTCAGCTGTTCGACCACACGGAGGATCACTGAACCAGCACCGATCGGGGTCTAGTAGCAGTGGTTCGAGCCATGTTCAACGTATTCAACCACCTAGCGTTGGCTTTGAACATCAAGGACATGCTGGTAGGTTTGCTGGTGATATGAGCTATGGCAGGAGAGAGATGAGCTATGGGTCTGGAGAAGGGGTTGATGCTAATTGGGCCACCGGCTATAGACCTGAAAATGTGCAGGAGGAGTTTAGCCAGCTTGACTTGTCTCTAAGGCTTTGAATATATATATATGAGAGATGTTATATTCATTTTTATTGTTTACTTTCATGTTTTGATGTGCAAAACTATTTGAATGACAAGAAGATGAAGGAAAGAATTGAAGCGAAAACATTACAACACTGGTGTTATACAGTAGAAAACACTGTGAAGGGAAGAGTGCATGGTACGTTGATGCTCATGATTTTGGTATCTGCGAAACAAATCAACTATTTATAGATCTCTTCATTCTTGTCAACTGTATTATATTCTTGTAAGCATAATATGAACAGGAACAAGCCTAAAAAGCTAAATACAAGGCACAAATTATTGATAGCCGCAGATCATTAGTCAGTTACATCATTTCCAGGCTAAATTGTATTGGATTCCACTGGAAACGCAAGACAAAGTGCATGCCCACTTGCGCATCAATGGGAAAGCGCACACATCGGGTCGGCTCCTTGCCATAGTGGGCCTGAGTTTTTTAAGATCTTAAGCGAACTCCCATGATGAGGTCCTCTGTATATTTACATCTCAAAGAAAAAAATAAAATCCTAAGTACTCAGTCGCAATTTTTTTTTCAAAAATAAAAAAAAAATACCAGCCTAAACAAATTTTGCTTGCTTATATAACTACTAATGACCCTATCAATGTGTTTTGCGCCTAATTATAAAGGTGGGGCTTAAATGGGGCCCTTATTTTTAATAAAAATTTCAGTGGCTAAAGCAGTAGCTTTGATTGGCTACCCTCAGGGCCGGCTTGGTCCTCTATGGTGGCCATAACGCCTTCTGCAGATGCTATTCATCTCATTGCCTTTTCCATCATATCACGTGGATCCCATTCTTAGGCAGTAAATAAATGGTATTAGAAGTAGTCGGCCGGTAAAAGTAAGGCTCATCTATTCGTCCAAATGAGAATTAAATGAGCATAGTCGATATTAATAGTATCGAAAGTATAAATCCGTGATTTTGAAAGAGACTATTTTAGAATGTTGGATTTATCACCATGGTTAATTTTGTAGTATCAATCTTAAAAGTTCATGAAATATCTTTATTTTCAATTTATTTATGATGATGCTATATGATTCTCTTGAATTTTCCCAGTTCAAGATTATGGATTTATACAATCTTTTTTCTTTTATTCATTCTTTTCTTGGTAGAAGGAAGATGAAAATGAAACACAAGTACATACTAGTGGAATAGAGCCCCGCAAGGTCATCTAATAACAAGTGACGCAGGCGTGGATTTGTACTTCAACATTATATAAAATACACTATACTCATTTAATTCTCATTTAAACAACCAAATGGACCTTAAATCATCGCACTTTATCATCTCTGGTGGTACTTGTCTTGTTTTTCCATCAGGGTCATTATAGTTTCTGATAATATGCATGTACTGTATTATTTTAGACACATTACTTTATGCTAGCATAACATATATAGTATATATTCATAACACTAGTTAATTTCCACCATTTATCAGCATAGAATTTTATTATGCGACTAAGGAAACCACTGAGAGTAGAAATCCATCTCTGTGACTATGGGCAGTAATCTAGACTGTGTGCAATAAGTGAGATGCATTAACACTATGTTAATTAACACTAAGCCAATAACTTTTTATTAGTAAAAAGGAGATAAGTTCTTCTATGAAGCCCAAGCTACAATCTAATTTATAGAAAACTAAATTGTGAAATATGCAATAGCTATCAACTAGGGAATTACTAATCAGGCGAAATAATTAAATAATAAGGAAATAATTAAAAGTGCATAAGAGTAATTAAATTTAAAAAAAAAAAAAAAAAAAAAAAAAAAAAAAAAACAGAATAATATCAATAGAGTGAAAATAAGGGGACCAGTCGATCAAGAGGAGGGACCAAAGGGCACAAATTTGTCAAAAGTGTATGCACGGGGGACCATTCTAAATCATTTTCCCCAATGGTTGAGAGATTTTGAAATGCCAACCGAACAAAACAATTTTTTGACCTTCACTCACATTTATGAGTGAAATCGAAAGAGGGGCAATAGTGGGCGATTAATTTTTGTTCCACCCATCATTTTCGAAACATTTTGATCTCGATTATGAGGTTTAGCGTTATTGGAGACTTTGTTGTTGATTTTATGGCACTAAGGTGTGAACACATATCCCTAGGGTGCTTACGCACCTCCCTAGTATGCTTACTCGATCACCTTATTGCCAAATTTACATATTTAACTGTATATGTGTACATTTTGAAATAGCATACTAATCTAATGGTACGCTGATGGAATCCCAAATTATTCTATGCATACTAATCTAAGGCAAATAAAAGTCAATTGGAAAACATGGAACACCAAGGGCTCATAAGGTTTGTTGATCAGCAAACTGAAGAAACGTTACCCAATCCACAAGTTCAAAGGCAATGGGCATCTTTGTTGTACTTTGGTTTTCCATCAGGTCCATAAGCAAGAGAATTCCATACTTCCCCCGACTAAAAATTTTGGTAGGCTATTTTCCATATATAATTTGGTTGAATTTTGGGAATTGAATATCCATTGTCAAAGTGGGTGAGCTATGGCAATGATGGTGGCTTGTAAGGGTAAGGACAAAGGGCGAGTACGATTACTTGAGTGAATATAGTAGCGTTATTTTTTTTTCATTTTCTAAATTTAATATGATCCTATTTTCTTAATATCTGAAAAAAATTATTTATTTAGGAAAGATCAAGGGTGACTTCTCAAATAGAGGGGGGTGTCGTGAAAATAGGTAGTTTTTTTTTTTTTTTTTATTTATTTATTTTAAATAGAGAGGGGTACCATGAAAATAAGGTCATAATAGAAGGGGTTTTGTGTAATTTAACTTAATATTTAAGTTTAGTTCTAGAAACCAAGTTAAATTTAGTTTAGGGTAAACTTAATTTTATTTTAGGAAAAATCAAGTTAATCATAACTTGAAATTTGAAAATTCAAGTTAAAGTTAAGTCTAATGTCAAGTTAAGTTTTAAGATAAACTTATCATGCAATATGGAAATTTTTAGTTTAGTTCCACATTTCTTGTTAATTTAACTTAAATTCTAGAGCCTATATGATTTGGGAACAACATCACTTATCCACATAGCACGAGCCAAAGCACATACCTCTCACCACATAGTATCGATCATTCATTTGAATCAATGCAACACCAGCACCATGTCTCTCTCTGTTGCAAGTCATTGAACCAGTCGACCCTCATGAACCCTTTATTCTCCATTATAGACCATCGTCAAGATTCAATCTTTAGAGACCTAGCTTCGTGAAGCATCATGAGCTAGTCGCAGCAACCACATCTCTTTTCGTGAATCAGTCATAAGGCAGAAAAACTTCGTCCAAACCATTCACAAACCTTAAGATAGTGAATCGCTAATCAAGCCCTCATTGCTACCCTCGAGTTGTATATAAACCTGTCGCATAGCCGAAGGCGGCTATTGATGATAGTGACAAGCAATGACCTAATACTATTCTCTCTCATCCTTCACAATTCAACCCATTGGAGTTATTGTCATCAGTAGTAGATGCTAGGGTCAACAACATAGAAGGCTAAAGGGAAGGAAAATGTATAAACCCCCGTCGATCGAAGGTTGACGGTGGTGCTTGAGGATCTGCAAACCCTTGTTGTCAATCTGCAAAACCTCGTCGTCGATTTGAGAATCCCGTTGATTAAAGTTTAATATGGTAGCCATCGATGCCAAACTCTTGCCACTGACATCGATAGCTGCCCTCACTACCTCTAGGAGCTTCATACATATATATATATATATATAGATAGAGAGAGAGAGAGAGAGAGAGAGGGGTTATGTTTCGGCTTACAGAGTTGGCAAATGGGTTTCGGCCCATGTAACATGAATCTTAAATTTTAGAATTGTTTAGTATTTAAATTAAGCAAAAAAAAAAAAAAAAAAATTTAAGAACACAATAACACTAGGTTGGTTTGATTGTGGAATAGGAAACATGATTGTTTCTCAAAATTCATGAGCATAGAGCACCTTATGATTTGTGCCATAGAATTTGGAACGTTATTATTATTTATTTATTTATTTACCTTTACGGGCTATCAAGTAAGATTTGAACTCAAGTTATCTTCTCCATGGTTACCAGTTACCTAATAGTTTACTTAGGATTCTTTATTCCATAGTTACGACAAGTTATCTAATAGTTTACTTAGGATTCTTATTAATTAAAAGGAAAAAAGGGGGAAAACAAAATAGGAGGTAGTGTAATCGGGCTCATAGTTATTCTCAAATATATGTATCTATCTTTGCCTTCTTAACATTCTTCTAAGTTCACACTAACTCCAAAGGTACTTTTTTGAAAAATATGGAAAAAAAATTGGGAAAATCTCTTGAAGATTTTACGAAAATAATTGCATAGATTATCTTGTTGTTAAGATATAATCTGCTCACAATGGCCAGAGCATTGGGGCCTGTTTGGGTATCAAATTCAAAATTAAGCAATTTAAAAGATTTTACATAATGATGAAGGTACAGATCTATTAGTCTATTACCTTGATTTGGAATATTTAAAAAAACTGGACTAATCGTTATGGTTGATGTTATGGTATTAATTCTTAGAAATTTATGAAATGATACTATTTTGAATTTTGACTTTTATTTGTGATGATGATCACAATTTTCTTGAATTTATCAATTCATAATAGTGGATTTGTGCCTTCAATACTATGTAAGATAGTTTGAACTGTTTTATTTCGAATTGGACACACAAACAGACCCTTAATGGATTAAGATGTTTCAAACTTCAGAAATCTTTCGGTCAAAGAACCATTCACACCAACAAATTTGTGGCAATTTATCGTGTTCAGTTCATGACACTACTGTTCCACCCTCTCATAAGAATGTGCCCTAAAAAAAAAAAAAAAAAAAATCTTCTCTTTGCTGATTGAATTTACATATGAAAATGTCCTTTTTTATCTATTGTATCGATCTTATCCTTTGGTTGAACCTAATGACAGATAATCGGCATTGTGGTCCCTCAATATATGACTTATAAGAGTCCTTACGTTTGGGACATAAGGTGGGCGGGTGGTTTTGTGGTCCTTGCAGAGTGTTGCTTCACTCTATCAACCACTTGTCCATTTGAATGGCTTCTACATTTCCCCTCGTTTCCAATGTGACAGTTCTTATTTATGAATCAATTATTTGGGGTCTGTCCGGCGGTCTAATTAAAATTATATTATTATAGTATATTTTATATATTATTGAATGCACATGATTGATATATCATTATAAATAACACCAATAAAAAAAATTGAGTCATACATTATAGCTAATGCTATAGGATTATTTTTTGAATATCTTGAAATGACTACATTTTGAATTTTTTGTTTCATCTGTGATGATTACTATAATTTTCTTGAATTTATATATTAAAAATGATGGGTTTTTTGCTTTTAATATTATGTAAAATACACTAGAACAACTTAATATTCATTCAAATGATCAAACAAACCCTTAATGGTGTTTTACATTCAATTTTACTATAATCTTTTAATTTGGGTAACTTGCTTGACATTTATTCATTTTACCTTTTTGGAGTGCGGGTGGGGGCCACCAAAGGGTAGGCAGTGTGTGATACCAAAGAAAAGAAAAATAACTTTAAAAATAAAAATAAATTATTTTCTTGGTGATAAAATTAAGTTAAATTATAATACGAACACTTCTACTTAAGTTTTGTACTTCTATGTCAACCTTTAAGCGAGTACCCACTGGACTTACGATCAATATGTCTGTACCTCTCTACCTCTTATAAGGTGGAGGTTTTCCATTTGACTTTTCAAATCATTGGGAGGTAGGTGTAGACATATGGGAAGGGGAATGAGTCACTTTCCCTTTCTGTAGCCCAAGGACTCCTTTAATATTCATAAACCCAAAAGAAAAAGGAGGGAATTATAAGTAAACCCAAAAAAAAAAAAAAAAAAAAAAAATCTTTTGAGAGAATGAGATAGGTGTTCAACAATAGAAGACTACAATTAACATACAATCTGACCAATAATTGATACAGCATCCTATTAAATGAGACTTATTAGATAGTAAATCCTGATCAATCCATCATATGTCTTGATTGCTAAGGTTGAGTAGTTTTATTGTAGTGTAGTATTTTGTATTTTACATAGCACAGTCTTATATATTGATTATTGGATCACAATGAACAAGGATATGTGGGAGAGGAGCCAACCCAATAACATATAGGTCCACTAGCTGCACCAGTATGGGAGCTAACAATGTTTCTTTGGCCATGGAGTAAAAATCTTTTCCTAGCTTTAGGTACTATTTGAGATCTATTACAGACAATGCAAATTTATTATCACCATGCAAGTCAATAATTTCGGTATCTATTTTAGGCAAATCATTATGATACCTTGGTGGTGATAATGTTTCACTTGTGCAACACTCCCCACCTCACCGATTTGATCGATGCTTTCAACTAAACTTGAGAAAACTAAAGCCAATTTAATGACTCATCGATTAGGCAATTTCAGACGTAATGAAAGAAGATGGGCCCAAACGTCGTTTCAAAGACTTATTAGTGCATGTGTAACCCAATAATTTTGTTACATATATCGTGGAACTTTAGAGCCCTTACAGAAAAAAAAGAAAGAAAGAAAGAAAAAAATTGTGTTTAAGCCTATCGTTTTCTATAAAGAAGTCTAATGCTAATCTATGAGCCTATCTTGTGAGTACACCCGTCCTTTGTAGTTCCATGTGATGATGTGAACTAGGACTCTTAATGTAAATCTGCCCTTAAAGTTTGAATTCGACAACTCATTGGGATATTTGTTTTTCAAGATTGTCATATTCGTGGAGGATAGATATATAAATGTTAACATTGGGTAGGCATCTCAGACCAGCCCATTTTGTACTTTGTCAAGAAATTTTTTTAAATTAGGTTGTAAGCTTGCATGAGAAGACATCTTTTAACTATAGAAAAGTAGTTTTCTTAACATTGATATTTGTTTCCCATGTGATTTTCTTCGTAATTATCTTCAGTGGGGATATTTATTTATTTATTTTTCTCTTTTTTGATAATCCATAGAACTCATCCCTAATGCTGACCCCTCTAATAACAACAAATGGGTACAATGCTTTTCCATGAGTTTGAACTTAATTGAGATTATTTATTCAACAAGTAAGCATATTGCCATTAAACTAGTTATATTTACAAAAAAAAAAAAAAAAAAAAAAGATGGTTTTTTTTTACAAGAAAATGGTATTTGAAACATAAAGTTGTTAATCCCCCCAACCCCCCCCCAAAAAAAAAAAAAAAAAGGAAAAAGGAAAATGGTATTTGCAACATAATGGAGTTTGGCTACTTGTGAACGCAACTTAATTTTGTCATTCTAATCGATAAACCTTATACAGATCTGCCTTAACCCCATCCTCCTAGCACATTTTAATTTTATTTATTTTTAAAGGTACTAGGAACAAAAAGAAGGAGGAGGAGAATTACTGATAGAAATGCTGATACGTTAAATTGGATCTAATGGAATTTGTCCTCATCTGAACTTGGTCCTGTCAACTCTGGGTAGATGTCCCTTGCTATAGATATATATATATATATATAACACCAGAAATATTTAGGATGGTTGTAAAGTGACCGAGGGACATAGCTATAGCTTATTGGATTAGTCGTATGCATGGTTTCTTCTTGTATGGAAAGTGCTTGTATGAACATTTCTGGTATTCGGCTTTGATGAGCTCAAAATAGTAACATGGCAATCGATATTTTCCATCCATTTTCACACCCTCTCCAACTGGTCCTTAACTAGCCCAGCCCAACTCCAAAACTAAACAATACTTCCCCCAAAGCAGCACCCCCCCCCCCCCCCCCCCCAAAAAAAAAGTCCCAACCAACTTTTGGTGTGTGTGTGTGTGGAGTTCCTCTAATATAAAAAAGTCCCAACCAAAAAAAAAAGAAAAAAAAAGAAAGGGGAAAAAAGGGTGGTCCCATTTGTGATCGACACGTGTTACCTGAACAGTACTATTTAAGGAATAGATGAATAAGATGAGTGAATAAGATAAATGAAAAATATATTCGAAGTTTATTACCAAAACACAGAGCCTAAAAAGTATATTTGATGTCATGCAAGGAATAAAGTGGTAGCATTATTGTACGCCAACACTCCTGATTTGGGAGGGTGCTTAGTAGAAGTGGGAAAGAAGGTACATTTACTGAGGAAAATTGATTCATCTTTGTAGAAACAATCTACCTCTTTCCGGAATGATCCATCCCATAGGCATTTCTGGTTTTTTTTTTTTTTTTGGGAATTTTGAATGATTAGTCTTTTGAAAAGCAATCAGCTTTTTGGAAAGGCCCTTGAAGGCTTGAAGTGAAAGCCTTTCGGTTATTGAAAATCCAAAATTCACCATGCAAGAGTCTTTACCATGATATAATTTCAACCTCAATTTGATTCAAAGTTCATCCACTTTGATCTTTTTATGAGAATTGTTCTGCTCAGCTGAGGCAGTCTACTCATTGTCATTGCAATAATTTGGCAATGGCCCGAACCTGGTTCATCGAGCTTTTCCCCCACCTGGGCCCAATTTTCGAAGGGAACGGCTACTGCAACCCCCCATTCTTATAAGCCCACCCATTTCCTTTTGGTTTTTAAGATTTCATGAAAAATATAAAAGGTTTTTGCAAAAACCGATCATTTAGTCCACTAGAAAACATCATTTTGAACAACTTTGCAGAAAAAGGTTTTTCCAAAATCTATCGTTTAGGTAGACTTTTTGGCAAAAAATGAAATAAATGCTATAAATGGTTAAAAAGTATATTTAAACGATAAATTTAGGAAAAACTTTCTTCTACAAAGTTGTTCAAAATGATGTTTTCTAATGGACATCATGACCGGTTTTGATAAAAACTTTTTATATTTTGCATAAAACCTTAAAAACCTAAAGGATGGGGGGTGGGCTTATAAGAATGGGGGGTTGCAATAGCCGTTCCCATTTTCGAATCTCCCAGCCCTTCCCTAATGGCATCCGAGCCTGGGCTTAGGTTTTTTCTTCTTAGGCCCAATGCACAAGTCCGAAAAGAAGGCGGCCATTGCAACCCCTTAGCTTTATTTGCACACTCCAATAATTTTAATTTTTCAATGTTTTAAAAAAATATATAAGGTTTTATGAAAACTAGCCATGTTATCCACTATAAAACATTATTTTGAACAAATTTGCAGAATATTTTTTTTATATATTTAAAATATTTCATTTAAGTGGACTTTTTGACTAAAATTGAAACAAAGATGGTAAATGACTAAAAAATGTGCTTAAACGATAAATTTTACAAAAACTTTCAGTTACAAAGCTGATCAAAATGATGTTTTCTAGTAGACAACATGTCTAGTTTTCATAAAAAGCTTTTATATTTTTTTAAAACCTTGAGAAATTAAAATTAATAAGGTGGACAAATAAAGTTAAGGGGTTGCAATAGCGGCCCTCGTTCGAAAATTACTCATTTAGACTTGGCCTGCTCATAAACTTGCAATTTTAAAAAATAAAAAATAAAAATGACCTTGCACTTTGACTTTAAACAATGATTAAAGAAAGCAGATTTATTTTTATTATTATTTTTTAACTATTAGGGGTCTCCCAGATCTTTCTCCCGCCAAGGTTTCGAAAGCCCAAATTTTAAAACAATTGCACTATTATAAAAATGTTCTACGGTCACGGTTATATTTTCAAAATCCATCACTACCATGTTCACTGTATATGCATGGTTACCCAAATCGCTCACCGGTCATACTTGGCTTGCCTTTGCACACGGAGAGAGAGAGAGAGATTTTATGTCGTCAAGCTTCACCATGTTCAGACAGAGAGAGAGATGGGCTTCTATTAAAGGGGGAATTACAAATTGGTCTGACCACAGCAGATACATATTACATATCAATACAAGTTCGCGGTCATTCTTCGTTAAATTAGTATTCATCTACTACAAAATTAATAGTCATTTGTATTGATATGTAATTATTTACCCTTAGTCGTTCCAATCTATAATTCCCCCTATATTATATTTAATATGGGATCAAAGGTAAGATAAAAAGTTTCATGCCAGTGTTTAGGGGAAAAATAATATTAAAATACACATGTTAGGAAGGTAGAGGGATGAGGGATAAAGTAAGGAATTCATATAGTGATAGGGGCAAAAGATAGATATTATACATTTAAAAATGTCACATGCCTATTTTTGAAAGACAGGTAACTGATTGGTACTCAATTGTGAAAATTGAATAGTATTTGGACTCAACTGACATGTTTTAAAGTTTAAGGTAAATTGCGGAAAAATTCCCCCACTTTTGGGGTGCGTTTTACTTTAATACCATTAAGTTTAAAAAGCATCAATTTGGTACCAAGATTTTTAAAAAGCATCAATTTAGTACCCCCAAGGTTTTTGTTGACTCAAAATTAGTAACGGTGTTTTGAAACTCCGGCCAAACTCATTTTTTCTAGCCAACATTTTTTTTTCTTTCCACGGGAAGGAGGGAGTGAGATAGGAGGGAGTTGGCTGGAGTGGCTTTTGTTGAGGTCCTTCCCTCTCCTATCCTCCCATCTCACTCTCTTCCTCCTTCCCATGCAAAAAAAAAAAAAAAAAAAAAAGAAGAAGAAGGAAAGGAATGATGAATGTTGGCCGGAAAAAATGGAGTTTGGCCAAAGTTTAGTTGAAGTAGTGAATTTGGCCAAAGTTTCAAAACGCCGTTAATGCCGTTACTAATTTTGAGTTAACAAAAATCTTAGGTACCAAATTGATGCTTTTTAAACTTGAGGGTACCAAAGTGAAACACACCCCAAAGGTGGGGTAGTTTTCTGCAATTTACCCTAAAGTTTATAATATCAAAGTAGAAAACACCCCAAAGTTAGGGGTGTTTTTAGTAATTTGCCTTAAAACTTATTTTATTTTATTTTATATTAATGATTAGGGTTTCAACTCAAGCTATTCTTTTAATGGGCGCATGAGACCCCATACCGACTATTCCCCAAAAACTTAAAAGGTCTTTCATTTGAAAAGTTAGGGGAGCTATTAATATGATCATGACAACTACCTCCAACAAAATGTCTTAATGAGTAATAAATTTAACAAAATGTTTTCGGTGGAGAATGGTAAAAGCCTTTTTTGGTCCACCAAACAGATACTTAAGATATCTAATGAAATAAACACGTTTGCTTGGAAATAAAATACATCAATTGAACTTTAAGAGAAGGAATTGCTTTGGTGAATAGAGTCTAAATAGATTGAAAGCTGAGATAGAAGATATCACAGCCATAAAGAGTGATGCAGCATAGCTACAGAAGAGAGCCCCCCCGATTTGGACGCAGAATCTGGTGTATCTGTTGCACAACTTCATCCACTGAAAGCTTCTCGCACCAGTTATTGCTAGAACAGAGGCCTGAAGCGCAGCCGAGTTTGCCCCAAATGAAACGTAAACTGCTATCTGTTTAGCAACATAAACATCTCATTCAGGAGTGAGACTGGTGTTCTGAAAAAAATATATATTCTCCAAAAGAAAACATGTGGAGTATATAATTTATTTTTATACGGAGTAACTGGAAAACCAGACATCACAGTCAAGTAATGACAGACATATATGTAGGGTTTCTCATGGTATTTTGGCTATTTCACATGAAACATAATAACAAGATTTGATAATAGGGAAAAAGGAAAAAGAAAAGGTAAAGATTAAAAGGGAAGAAGAAAGGGATAGCATGCTTGAAAAGTCTTCTTTGAATTAGACACAAGCTAGAGGAAGTGGTCCATAATCACTATTTGAACATTATTAAGAACTGTGAGGGTACATAATTAGACGCATATCGATCTACTCCTGATAAGGAACTCGCCAACTAATCAGGTTCCATTAGCAAATCAAGTTAATTTTCACTATCACTTGTAATTAATGATGGTTGCCAATTTCCGTAATGACCCATTCATGGTAGACTTATGCGACATGTTTTATAAATACATAATTAAATCTTAATTAATAGCCATTCTATCCTGTAAAGGCACTTATAAGGATGCCCTAAGTTTCAATATGATGATTTCAACCATTTGGTTTTAACAAATTATTTGGTAGCTTAAGAAAAAGTTTTAAAAATATGCCTATGCAAATTAGGTAATTAAGGAACAAGATTAGTCCGGTAGTTAAAATTCATCTAATCAACTTGACTTTTAAAATAATTTTAATTTTTTTTTTTCAAAAAGGAACAATATTAGATAGTTAAAATTCCTCTAATCAACTTGACTTGTTTAACTAATTCACTAAAATTAAAGAAGAGCATATGGAACTGGGGAAGGATATATTAACAATTTTACAAGAGTTAATTTTCAGCAAAATGGTAACAAAATGGACTTGAATTCTCTGTAGTTTTTTTCTTATTAGGATCTTGTAGGGTTTTGCATGCCTTACAAGGTTTAATGATCCAATAACCTCCCTTTTTTTTTTTTTTTTTTTTTTATTCATTTAAAAACCAAACGATCCAATAACGTACCATGAAAAACCCTACAAAATCCTGGAGGAAAAAACAAACAACCCTAGAGATTAAGGATCCCACTTCAACAGAAATGATACGTGTCACATGGGCGCAAACAAGGAAACGTTCCTTTCGGGCCTTATCCACGTACGTCCAAAGGATATGATAGTTGAATGGGGCATGTCAATCATTTTTCTGAAGTTAGCGATCCACCAAATTTATTAATGGAGTTTGCTGGCAAGTGGCAACTTACCAAACTCTTTTAATGGCAATTAAGTTAAGGGAGCCACGGGTTTCCCACATGCTTGACTAACTGGCTGCCATGAAGTAGCAGTAATGCCAATAGTGCATTTGGATCCAAGGTTATGTATCTCCTATTCGATTATACTCCCTTTATTCCTAATTAATGGTCTAGTTTGAAAAAATATGTTTTTTTTTTTTTAATAAAAAAAATCCTATTAAATATTTTCACATCAATACATGTATTTTGATATTCCAATTTTATCCTCAAATGTATAAAACATTAAAAAAAAATAGAGAATACTTTTAAGGGTATTTTAGGAAATGAAATAAAAAGAATTATTGACTTTTGAAATATGACAATAATTTTGAAACATCCTAAGAAAGAAATGAGGCCAATCATTTAGGAATGGAGAGAGTACTATTTTTTTATTTTTTTATTTTTCCTTTTTTTGGGTCTGGGTATCAAAAGCAAATCTACAATTTACAAACATAATATGACCAAGAAAACGCAATCCTAATCAAGTTAGTACGTGTTAATATAAGTATATGTCTTATATCAAGACATACTCACTTGATCATTATCCAAGATAACGTATACTCATTTTATATTAAAGCTGGACTTAGTAACTAGAAACGGCTTCCACACATTGGTTAATTGTCACTAAAACAATTTTCCTTGTATTTTTAGGTACCAAACGCTGATTATTCGTGAAACTTTCAAGAAGTAATCTACACACACAAAGGAAGTGATGTACTCTAAGCAGTGTTCGATCTCTTCCATGGGACACCACGATTTGTAAGAAATTATGAATATCGGAGAAGAAAATGTTTGTAGGACACCGTCAAATCATGACCATGAAAATTTTCTCTTCACTTACAACATTTTTCTATAGTCATAATTTGACTGTCATTACTAAAAGCAGTGACTTCCTAGTGATGAGAAAATACCTGATCGAGCAAGAAACAAACCCAAGCCAGATATAGATAGGAACCCTTCAAGCTTCCCTCAAACCGGGCAGAGATAAAACATCTGCCTAGTTGAAGCAGATTATATCCAGCAACCACAGAGTCAACGTGCACTAACACACTGTCATACAAAACCACGCAAAGTACAGTGATCAGTAGTATAGTCCCAGCACAAACATATGTATATATGGACGTGTATATGCATGGAAACAATATGTAGAGAAAGAAAGGGGGTGAGGGACGACTTACAAGAGAGCATCCAAGTCTCTGAAAGTGGCTTTCCTCTCAATAGTGTTAAAGAGAAGCTTGGTTTGGCTGTCCAAGCCTACAAGACAAGCTGCCAAGATTGAGAGCATCATTGCACAAAGCCTTAGGAAAGCCTCCATTTTCACCATTGTCCTTGATTCCATTTCTCTCGAAATGAATCAAATTTGTCTTCTTGCCTCTTAGTGCCCGTCAAAGTTCTCTCTCTTTATAAGTGAAGCCAATTGGAAATATCTATATCTATATATTGATTGAGAGAGAGAGAGAGAGAGAGAGAGAGAACAAAAGTACTGGTGTAGAAGGGCCTGCGGAGGTTGATCGGTTGGGTAGTGGCAATAGCCAATTTTCCAACTTGATCAAAGGGCCCACGGAATCTGACCTATCAATTATTGCCAACTTATCAAGTATTCACTCCTTTTCTATTTGATTGTCCCCTTTGAAAAAATACGTCTTTTAGGTAATTTTATTAAATGCTTTCAAATCAACACTTATGTTTTAAATTTTCAATTTTGCCATAATGTGTACAAAACATTAGAAAGAGAGAAAATATATTTTTAAGGATAATTTAAGAAATCAAACAAAAAGAATCATTGACCTTTTGAATATGATAATAATTTTGGAACATTCCGAATTGGAAAGTAAGCTAGACCAATTAAACAAGAACGGAGGGAGTATCATCCAGTGACAAATGAAGAAGCGAGTGCCAATAACCATTTAATGTAATTGCATATCTCCACGTACCTTTTGTAATTAAGGGCATTCCTTGAATTGAGTATTGAGCTGGGCAAACCCAAAAAGGGGTTGGGGACTTGGTGTGGCTTATCTTATGGGTTAGGCACTTAGTGTACAAGGTTTATCAGTATTTAATGATCTAGAAGTTCCTAATTTGAACAAAAAATAAATAAAATAAATAAATAATGAAGTGAACACATCAAAATATCGTCGTCCTCTTCTCGTTTATGCTTCAAGAAGAGGGTTTGCCCTAATAATTATAAAAAAGAGGGAGAGGATAAAAAATTGGGTGCCAAAATGGGTCTGCTGTTATATTTTTTCTATTGATGTCGATCCTTGCAATTTTCAATGAAGGCGTGCCGTGCATGCCATGCCATGATGAATGATAATGGTTCGCCTCCCCAATCGATTGTGCCCTCTGCCATGTCTCTTCCACATGTTTAGGCCTCATCAATGTGTAACAACAACTGGAATTGCTTAGTCAGTGGGTATGAATGAATGCATAATCTCCTCCGTACATCGATCAACTCCTTTTGAATAATTTTAGCCATTGATCAAACTTGATTTTAATCAGATTGTTTGAATGGTGGCAAAGACTTCTATATAATAATATGTAGAGAAGTAAAAAAATCAATCAACTAATCGAATGGATCCTTTTTGTGGACCAAACGCAAGCAACAAGGCCACCTAGCAACCTGGTGGGTTTCAAATCATTTTGTAAGGAAAGCGCATAGTAAAGGAGACTGAGGATATCCATTTTGCCATGCCACTGTTTGGCATAAAAATTAGGGGAAATTCCATGAAGATGGTGGGTTTATGAGGTATTGCCAACAAAGGAACATGGGGTTAAAAAACCTTATAAATTTTCACAAATGGCCAAGAACTCTTGACATCTCCAACCTCTCCTACTCTTATGTACATACTAGGGTCTGTCGTTTTTATTTCTTTCTATATTGTGTTTTCCATGGATTTGACTACAAAAATAAATAAATAAATACGTTGTCGATCAAGAGATTTTGATTAGAATTTCCCCATTTTCCAATGTCGTTTTTGTTTCCTAAAGGCCATTTTGAGGTTTGGGTCGAGGACTTCACCTACTTGGCTTCATCATGCTCTTTGATGGGTAAAACTCTCTTTTATCGATTTAAATGTTCAGAGGGGTATTGTGAAACTCATATACTTTATGTTATGAAATGAATTTCTGGATTTAGCCAAAAAAAAAATGTTCCGAGGGACAAGTGGGAAATTGAGCTAAAAATGTTCATTATGGGATATATTTCTTTGGTACAAACCCTACACCCTAGTCATAGTAAGACCTGCCCCACAAGGCCACAACCAGTTTCTCAAGTTTTGAATCCCAAATGCCCCTTATAACTTACAAGGACGTCTTCAATCTTGATTCAACTCAAATTTATAAGCGAAGAGGGAAATATCCTTTCCCTAGCCTCTCTTTTCCTTCTTCACTTTCCTCTACTTCTTTTCCAATCATTGTATGAAAAAAATGCGTTTTCACAGTTTTTCAAACATTTTCACATTTTGCCGAACAACTTTCACCATTTCCAATGTATTTTTATCATTTTCAATGCAATAATTAAATTATTAATTATAACCTAACATGTGTCATTAAAACACAATTAAGAAAACCCATAAGACATAGAAGAAAAATGAGTGATGAAATGAGTATAAGAAAGTAAAAAAAGGAAAGTAAAGTGAGGCAGTCAGAGACCCCAATAACTAAAAGGTACGAAAGTCTAGTACCTTGAATTTGGAAATTAAAGACACACCACCTATTAAGGCACTGGGGTGGTTTAGTTGTGAGGGAGGATCCAACAGTGACGGTGCAATTAATGACAACTCCTATACCAAAGTGTAAAAGCATCTCCTTAGCTATCCGGGCAACTCCCTCCACAACCCGGTCCCAGCCTCCATGAATGAATGTTTACAACTTGATTTGCTTTATTGTAAGGGTAAATTACAATAAGACCCTTTCTAAAATCTTACTATTACAAATACATTTCCTCACGTTTTTAAAATTACACTGACATCCCCAATTTTACAAAATAAACTACAAAGAGACCCCTCCTTCTAACTTCCGTCTATTAATCTGTTAAATCATATTCAAATTTTTTCAAAATACCCTAACTACCCTTAGTGGATGATAACTTCCATGTTAAATGCGTATAACTCACCAGTCCAATAGTTCATCTAATACTTTTGAATTTTTTAATTATTATTGATAAACAACTAAAAGATAATATATATATATATATATATATATATATATATATATATAAGAAAAATGCTAAAAACAATTTAAATTTTCTATCCAACTGATGTGGCAGCTGTCAAATTTGCTGTTTAGAAACAATTATTTATTTAATTAAATTTTTAATTGATTTGCAAAATAAAAAATAAAAAAATTGATTTGCTAAGTTGCCACCTCATTTGAGTAAGTAGATTTGAGTAAAAAAAAAAAGGGGGCTATGTAGCATTACTCATATGTAGAAATAAATAAAAAGAATTATTACAATGGAAATACACATATAGAGGTGGCAAATGAGGTGGCAACTTGGCAAATCAAAATTTTTTTTTATTTTTACACATCAATTAAATAGATAATTGTTTCTAATGAGCAAATCTGATGGCTACCACATCAGTTGGACAAAAATTTAATCTCTTTGGCATTTTTCTTTTATATATATATATATATATAATCTTTTAGTTGTTTATCAATAAATAAATAAATCAATCAAATGTACTGAATGAATGTGTTGGATTGATGAGTTATATGCATTTAACATGGAAGTTGTCATCCAATAAGAGTAATTAGGGTATTTTGAAAAAAATTGAAAGTGATTTAATAGATTATGGACGGAAGTTAGAGGGAGGAGGTCTTAATGTAATTTTAGAAACATGAGGGGGTTTATTTGTAATTGTCAGATTTTAGAGGGGATCTTAATGTAATTTACCCTTATTGTAATGGTTGTTTTCTTATCTTCTACTAAAACTCTTGACCGTTTCTTATCGAAAAAATAAATAAATAAACTCCTTCGGCAATCAGGCATGCTTCACTTTTAAGCTAAATGACTAGTTATTTGATTTAACTATTGTCATTTTGGTTAGACTTTTTCTAATAAAAAAAATGTGACACTTTCTCTTTCCTCATACACCATTCATTCTTTCTTTCTTTCCACCAAATTATTTAAAATAAAAAAAAAATGAACTAACTAAGGGTCGATTTGGGTAAGTTTTTACCTTTTATTTTTTACTTTTAAAAAGTAAATAAATGAACATTTTTTTTTTATAGTTTTTTGTAGTGCAAAATTTTGAAAGTTACTTCTAAAAATTGAGGTAATATAAAATACTACCTCAACTCTTAGAAATAACTTCCAAAATTTTTCATACTCTTTTTTTTTTTAACACAAGCAATAGAAATACACACACACGCGTGCACCTACGCAGAGTCGAACCCACGACCTCCGCGAAAACCCCACACCCTTTAGGTGGGACGTGCCACTCGGCCTACAACCACTGGACCCAAAATTTTTCATACTCAAAACTCTTCTTCTTCATTTTTTTTTATTTTAAAAAGTAAAAAATAAAAAATTGAAGTTTATCCAAACAGTCCCTAAAAAAATTAATGTTGCTAGATTACTCACTTGGATGACTAACTAGATATATTTTTAAAAAATGTAATAAAAGAATAAGAATAAAAGAGATTGATGGTGCTAGAACTGTAGTTTTCCCCTCGTGGGGTTATCTTAATTTTGGCTCAATTTTGTCTGGTTTTGGCTGCACATGATCGTAAAGAGTGGTACCGTCTGTTTGGTTGGTCAGGCAAAGTTTTTGGGCACGGTTTCTTTGCCTCTGAACCAAGTCCACTAAAGTTTCTGGATACAGATGACACGAGGATCATGCTATATGGGGAAGGTAAGATAATAATTCAGATCGATCCAACTACCCTTCAGAACTACCAATAGCACAGGGCTTTGCTTGTGTGAAATCATGTGGGATTTCTTACTAATTGATTTGTTATTTGATCTTTTATTTTTATTTCTACTTCCTTGTTTTGTTCTTTCATATGCAGCAAATAATCTTCATCTTTTGTTAAATGCAAACACAAATGATTGGATGAAGTTGATGTCGCCGTGTTTGGTTTGTGTGAATGGAATGAAGAAAGAATGGAATGAGAATAGTCACTCTATCATTCTATATCAATATTTATTAAGAGATGGAAATGAGAGTGAATAAAATGGGTGAGATCCCTTTTTTTTTTGTGACTTCATTTCTTAAATAGTAGGAATAGTTATTCTTCTTTACGTGGGGAGGAATGACTATTCCTTCTAAGGAGATAGTAGGCCCTCGAAAAGAAAACAAACGTTCTCTTTTTTTTCCTCTCTCTTATTGCGACAGCTTACCATTGAAATGCCATTGCATTTTATTATTGTCCCAATATTAGCCAAAGGAGCCAAGCCTAAAATTGGATGTTGGTGAACACCCCCCTCTCCAGTTAGAAGTTCAAAGTCAATAAGTCAATATTGAGGGACCCATTTATTAGAAATGATGAGGGGGGGTTCATGACAGGAATAATTGAAGAGATTTTTAGAAATGGCTGGTGCACGTGAGGCCATGAGGGCATTGATAGAGGCATTACGGGGTTGATGATAGAGAAATTGAGGAAATATGTAGTCAGAGCATTCGCTCAGGCAAATTTACGGAAGGCAAAAGGTTTTAATGCAGTGTCTAAACCTTATGAAGCAAATGCTGATGTCGTGATTAGGAATCTCAGTCTCAATCTCGATTGGATTCAATCTTATAGAAAAACATTGATATTTATTTGTTGATAACAAGATATAAAGGATAAGGATAAATTCTACTGATTGTAAAAAAAAAAAAAGGAAAAAAAATCTAGTTACAGAGCTATCAGTGCCTTAGTAAAGAATACTCTAATTGCGGATGACCAGAAAATCTGGGTAGAACTACGCCCAAGTTGCCTAATCTCAATGTTGGTGGAGGATGGTCCTATGGTGTTGAAGTGCTCTTATTTGAATTTTTTTTTTTGCTCCAATTTGAAATTTTATTCAATTCTATTAGATTAGACTAGATCCACTCCTTTGATTCAATTTGTTTTTTTTAGATAAATCAACTCGCAATTGATTTAGAAAAAATACTATGCTCATAAGTTCATTGTTTTGTGCAATATATATATAGATATAGGATAATGATCAGGTAAGCACGTGCTGATATAACTTATATCAACACCCACATTGGGAGTTGTACCTTGTGCATTAGTGGGAAATGACATACATTGGATCAATGCAAGGGGTACAACACTTATATCAATACGTGCTGATGGGAACATAACCATGTATATATATATATATATATATATAAAGATTAGACCACTTGTCAAATTATAGTAAAATTAAAATTGATCATTCATCCTTTTTATTTTATTTCATAATCGTTAGAATTAAACCATACCCCCAATATATCACAAATGAATATCAATGTTTTTCCATAAGTTTGAACTCGAGATCACACTCAATAGATTTTTATATTTTTCGAAGGCCCTACTTAGAGGTGGTTGTTATCTAAGGGAGGATAGGACCCATTATTTGAACCCGCTAAATGAGCACAGGCATTTCCCACACCCTTTGTGGTTTGCTGTCTCTTAATTGCATTCATGCCTCTAAGTGTGAACATGGACCATTCATGGGATCTGCTTACTTCACGGTTTCCATTCACAAAACTCATGACACCTCGTCTGAAAGGAATCTAAACACCCCCACATTAGCTGAATTACTCTACCTACTAGATTTTTCAAAAAACTAAAAGCACCAATATCCATCTGGGTTCGCCCTATTCAGTCATTGTATTAAAAAAATGAGAACACTGATCTGCTTACAGTCAAGTGCACAAACTTTTTATGCAGTCTAGGTCAAAATGCAGTACATGAAACATGGAAATGGACAATTAAAGAGAATGTCTCCTCGGAGGGTTGTACCATCGCACATAGGTGAGATAAAAAAATAAATAATAAATAAAAAGTCAGCAAATATGTGTCTTGGTTAAGAACAGTCTCAACCGTAAAATGGGATAGTCGATGGCATTGTAACTTACTGGCATTCACCTCACTTGGTTAAATGAGTAATCTCGGATTCAAGCTTATGGAGAATGACAAAAAAGTACCGATTAATCTGATTGGGAACTAGGAAAAACATGTCGAAGTGTGAAGTCTCTTCTCCATGGTTCTAAGTTTTCTACTAGAAATTTAGAATATACCTACCCAGTTTTTTTTTAATGTTATTATTGGATCTTCTATACATTATTTGTTGCATCTAATGCTATTTGACCCCGTTGCATGAAACTTCATGCCTCTATTGATCGACATAGCATATTCAGGATATCAACATCAATCTCATAGCTTCAAAACTAACGTATCACCAAAGGGAAAAACAAATTTAACATAAAGAAATGTTGAATGACAAGCTCTTGCCTCCTATAAATACAGGAACAAGCCTTTACACATGACCAAAACACAACATACTAGTCTATATTCAGATAACAAATAAAAATTCACCAATGGCTTCTCTCCAAGAATCTAACTTCGATAGCCCTGTGCCCGCCGAGCTCCTCATAGCCCGTGTTATGCAAATCCATGCAAGCATATGTAAGCTTGAGTCACTAAGGCCTTCGAAGCAAGTCAATAGCCTCTTCACTCACCTTGTGAATTTATGTACCCTTCCATCTTCCATAGACATCTCAGCCTTACCCCAAGAGGTGCAACTCATGCGTGAGAGTCTCATAAATCTATGTGGCCGAGCCGAGGGCCTTCTTGAGCTTGAATTCTCAACATTTTCAATCCAAATTCTCTGCCCCATAAACAATCTCAATCTATTCCCCTACTATGGAAACTATGTCAAGTTAGCCAGCTTGGAGTATAAAATCCTCAGTGAGAATGGGGTTGTGCAGCCAAAGAAGGTAGCCTTCATTGGGTCTGGTCCATTGCCTCTCACCTCCATCATAATGGCTATCCATCACATGAAATCAACGCACTTTGATAACTTTGACATCGATGAGCAGGCAAACAACGTGGCTCGCCAAATTGTTGCTACCGATGGTGAGCTTGAGAAGAGGATGAAGTTCATGACACGCGATATAATGGAAGTGAGAGAGAAGCTAGAGGAATATGATTGTATTTTTCTAGCAGCTCTGGTTGGGATGAACAAAGAAGAGAAAGTGAAGATCATTGGGCATGTAAGGAAGTATATGAAGGAAGGAGGGATTTTACTAGTGAGGAGTGCAAAAGGGGCAAGAGCATTTTTATACCCTGTGGTTGAGGAGGATGACTTGCTGGGTTTTGAGGTTCTCTCCATCTATCATCCCACCAATGAGGTGATCAACTCAGTTGTTCTTGTGCGTAAGCCTTAAATGGAAGGGAAATGAATTTTAACTTCTACTAGTTGAGTGTAACTGGAGAGCTGTTTACTTCTCTAAACTTCATGTCCTGTGAAGGAGTGTGATTGTGTTTTTTCTTTTTGTACTAGCTGATAATAACTGGAGTCTGGAGAGCTTCTACGTTCCCTAGTTCTGTTTTTTGCTACTACTAGTGTGTTTTTCAAGGTTTGTTTTGTACCAATAAAGAAACAAGGTTTTAGTAGTAATCTGCTATCTCAGTATTGATCACACCAGCTCTGCCTTTGTAATTTTTAGTTTTCCACATCACAACCATAGAGTGAAACAGCATGACACCAAGAAATACAACTACCAATTTTACAGAAAAAGCAAGGGAACTGGATTCCTAATTCCTAAATGCCCTTACTATTTCATTTGAGGATAAACTGCTGCAAGAAGGGGTACAAAAGTGGCACAATGTTACGATAGAAGGTTTTGATTTCTGCATAGTTCAAATCTTGGAGGGCTAGGTTAGGTGGATATATAACAAGCGTAATACCTTTTTCAGACTAAATATGAACATGAAACCTGAAAGTTGGAGAATGACAAAAAGGAATCCATGAAACTATCAATAATAAGGCTACGCTAGACTTGAACAGAAAATGAAGTCAGAGAAGAGGCCATCAGAACAGCCAAACATCTTTATAATATATTCAGCCTCTTTCCTAGAAATGGCATACATAATCCATAGAAGGGAAATTTTAGAGACTAGTTCAATAAAGTATACCTATTCAAGTGCTGCAGGCACAAGATGAAGGGATTTTTTAATACCATTTCCAAGACCCATGTTTCACAGACACCAAAGGCAGCCTAAAAATTAGTGTGGCTCTTCAAAATGCCTCACTATCACAAACAGTGACGATAGATCTACTTCTGCTTCAAAAAATACCCTTGAGTAGCTAATACTTTTTCTATTAGATTATCTTCCAATGTTAGTGGTAGGAGTAGGAGTATTTATCACCACATAAGGCACTTCTGTAATTATCTCACTAAAGCTCATTACCATGATACAAACAAACATCATCAAAAATTAAATGCAGGTTTGGTCAAACTTGGCATAGCAAAATCTACCCAAATTGCCATTGTAGCAGTTCTAGGGCCAGACCACTTTATAAATTGATGTAGATTGTTTTTTCTTCAAATTCCACAGTAATGTTAGAACTGAATGGATATATATATATATATATATATATATATATATGAGTCCCCTTTTTATGAGGTTAACCTAACCTAACTTTGCGTTAGGTTACCTTCTAAAACTATACATGTAATTCATATTTTACAAAACCAACCATTGGATTAGATCCACTTCATGTGAAGGTCATGCATACCAAAAATCAAGTTGATCCAGATTAAGAACTACTTCATTCATAAATGTCCAAAATGAGCGATTATCATTGGTTAAAAAAATGTAATTTTTGGATCGAATAACAATCAGTCTCGAATCAACTTGATTTTTAGTATGCTTCACCTACATGATAAGGTTATCAAATCTAATGGTTGGTTTCGTAAAATATGAATTACATGTATAGTTTTGGAGGGTGACCTAACGCAAAGTTAGGTTAGGTAACCTCATAAGAAGGGGACTATATATATATATATATATATATCTCCTAAAATTCATTCAGTGTATATATAGCAGCTGTATATTCAAAGGGCAGCCTTAAATATATGATTGGCACCCACAGTTAGCTTGACAAATTGATTAAATAGTTTCTTTCCAGATTTCATCATGAAAATTGGACACTTTTACTTAAGCAAACCTCATTCCATAAACATGATAACACCATAAAAAAAATAATAATAATAAATAAATAAATCATTTTATTTTGTATATAATATTCAATTTTAAAATGAAAAACACCAATTGGTTTGTAGTAGAATCTAAAGGCAAGCAAAATGAACAAGACTAGGAATAAAATAATCAAGTCAATATGTTCTTCAACTTCATTCATTTCTGAAATCCTAGACGTAAGGGCTAGACATCTAACAGACAAAGATAGAGATAGCTATTGAAAAATTTCTACCTAATTTACCAGATAAATTATATGCCTTACCGAAAAAACAGGCACTAACTATAATGTGGGTTAATATGTTCATCAACTTCGTTCATTTGTAAAATCCTAGACGTAAGGGTGAGACATTTAACAGCCAAAGATAGATATGGCTCTTGAAAAAATTCTACCTAATTTATCAGACAACTTATATGTCTTACCGAAAAAACGAGCACTAACTATAATGCCTCCCAAGATGTGCACAGCTCTAAACAATTATGAATGGGAGATGTATCCTACTTGTAAAAATCATCGACAATTCAGTCTTCTGCCATTTGTGCAAGCCATATTCTGAAGTTATGACATCATACACTGATCAGCTTCAGGAGAAAGGCAATGGCTTCATCATAGCTTAGGAGCCCCATCGTTGCCAAACTGCAATATAGAAACAACTATATTAAAGGAAAAGAGCATATGGAGAATAAAAGAAAGTACACATAAATTGCAACCAAAACAATCCATATAAAACCCGATTGTAAAATATAAAAAATAAAAAAGACCTTAAAGCATTTCAGAGCTGCTCAAGGCGGACACAAACTCAATTTTCAGAGTCTGGCACTACCACATGAAGTGTATTACATAGCAACCTCAAGAAAATTGATATGAGAACTAGCCATCAAACATGCAGCAAAGAAAGGTATAATTGCACATAGACACGAGACAGGTGTCCAGGTCTGGAAAAGACATGAGATGCTGCCCTGACAAAGCAAAAGATGCAGTATGAAGGATCTGAGAAATATGTGGATAGCACCCATTCTTAATTACTGAGAACAATGAACAGTACAACTTGTATCTTTGATATTGAAATTGCTTGTACATATCATTACTTTTTTATAACTTCCATGTGTCAATTATGCCACTTCAAGAAAGAACGACTTCTAGAAAAACTCTTATGACAAAGAAACACATCAAGTTCAAATGTCAACATTCTATCTATTTTTCACTTTGATAATCACAAAAATCTGCGTAAAAGCAATTTCATAAGAAATCAGACACCACCAGCTTTTTGGTTGAGGTTTGAAAGGGCTACTTTATAGGTTCAAGATTTTTTATCTTCCTTTTTTATCTTTTCTTTTTTTGGTAGGGGGGTGCGTGGGTGGGTGGGAGGGTTGAGGGGGAGGGGGGTTGGCTTTAAGGATAAGAATTTTATTAAAAAACAAAAGATTCAATGCATTGGAAAGCATATTTACTACCCATTAAACTAGTTCTTTCCAATAGTACCCTTCTCCTACTTGGGATTTGGTTTTGTGTTGAAAGTAGTTCTTGAAATAACAAATAGTATAAGAAAGTTCAGAAAATTTATGATTTGACTTTTTAAAGTGGACAAACATTCCGGGACAATAAAAGTGGCAAAAATGGCCAATCTTTGTGGGATGGAGGGAGTACACAAGAGGATCTGTAGTAGTAGTCAGCTGTTGAAGTTTGCCTTAGTCAATCTGTAGAGAGAACAACTCAACAAAAACCTTCATTCAATGCTCAATTGGCCGACCATATCAACAACGATGCTTCTATGAATAGGATATGAGCTTAAATAGATATAGTTGCTGCACCAATCATTTTGGATAGAGCCATAGGACAAAAACTCGATGCCACCTTTACTAACTAATTCATTCCATGTCCATCAATATATATATATATATATATATATATGGATGATGATTAGATGAGCAGATGCCGATATAACTTATGTCAACACCCCTGCATTGAGGGTTGTACCTCATGCATTAGTGGGTTACGGGGTACATTAGGCTAATGCACAGGGGTACAACCCCCTATGCATTGTGCTGATATAATTCATATCAACACGTGTTGACCTGATTAGGATTGTGTATTATATATATATATATATATATATATATATATATATAGCAATACATAATTTCAGTCAAATATTCCCTAATATTATTATTCTATAAAAAAGCAGTTATCGCTATGTGACATAGAGAAGCTCAGACTTACAAAATTTCTTTGAGCTTCCAAAAACCAGTTTGCCTAACTTATAGATGAACTTAAGACCCCTACAGCATTAATGGGAAAATCTTCAAAAGCAAGTTCTCTATGTGAAAATTGGGTGTGAAACTTTAAGCACATTCAGAATCCAAAAAGAACACCATCTGCAAGGATCCACAGAAGGAAAAGAGATGCTCTTATATTTTAACAGCACACTATCCTTTAGAGCATAGGTTTGAGGCCCTCTTGTGCTTTTTAAATATAATCAATATTGCCAGGAGAACATTAGTAAGACATCTCCAAATAAATATTTTGAATTATAAGGTAATAAATGCCTCAAAAAGATTCTGCAAGACAAACTGTTTTAAGCTATACGAACATGTTGAACCAGAGTCGAGCAGTTTTCTGCAAAGAGTTAGTACATGTTACTAGACCAAGTAGTTACCTGATTTATTAAGGTGCCAACTAATATGCTCTTTAAATCCATGATTCAACATAAGGAAGAAATATCAGGGATTTCATGGAGACTAAAAAATATAAGTTCCTCCGGTCCACGTCCTAGACTAAAAAGTGTTGATAAGGTCCATGCCCACTAAAGGTTACACAACAACAATTTTAGTGAACCACAGAACCTTACTGGAGCTTGAAACAAGACATTAGATGAGATGACAGAAGCTATATAATAGATATAATGAGGGCGGATTTTCTCTCTTGCGATGATAACATGGACATATGCAGCTCTAAATGGACATAGCTTGGTAAGTCAATTAGGACGAGTACAAACTAGTAATTGCTAAATCAGACTAGAAGAACTCCAACGAGAACTCACAGTAAGTTAAGAGGGTTGTAGGTCATCTTCTTTATATGCTCTGATGAGGAAAGCTAAAATTGAGCACTGAATAACTGAGTATATTGGCTGCCTAAATAGACATTGCATAAGTCAAGTTACTTCAATTAACTTTATTTGCACCCTCTGAGTTTCATATGCCTAAATAAGTGATGAGCGTCAAAATTTTCATAACATTTAATTAGTAGTATGAAATGGAAAACAGCAGAAGCGATGGTTAGGTTGCTCATTAACAAGGACACTGACACAGGCACTGTGTCCAAAAAAGAAGATGAGGATCCGAAAAAAGAGAAATTCAAAATGAAATGAAATGTGACAGAGGTAGAAGCACCCAATATGGTATTTGACACGGAAAATGATGGTCTCATTACATAAAGAGTTACTTTTATTGGTAAGGAGAGGAATCATAGTGGAGAAAATGTCATCACCTCTTTGACAATCACACTAAGGTCATCGTCTGAGAGACTCTCACTGTTGTGATGGAAACTGCCCTCTGTTTGCAAGTTCTCTTGAGAAGGCTGCAATAAATTGATCTGGCCATTTTCATTTGAATCCTGGATGATAGGACCCTGACCGCCAAATGGAGATCCATTTATTTGGCCTCTCAAACCCAAATCTCCTCCTCTTCCAGTAAAATCAACAAAATTTGTTCCATCTTGTTGCCCTAGAAACAACGCAACAACCAAAAATCAGTAATAGAAAACTTAATTTGTTGCTTGAAATTTGGGCACCTCACAAAGTTTTCTTGCAACTTTACACAACTTAATACACTTATACATATATACATACATATATATATATATATATATATGATAATACTTAACGCTGTGGTTACTTTTCTTTCAAAGAAAAATGACCATCATCATCCCATTAATTTCAAAATTTGCCTCGCAACATTATTTAGTGTGGGTTTTCAAAGGCCATTGCACACAGACCACCATTGTTCATTAAGGGGACAGCCTATTAGTTAAATGGAGCTGAAAAGTCAAAAGGATACCTTTAATAAACAAAATCTTAGAATAGTGCAGCTCTTAGAAATGGCAAAATATTGTCTTTACAGAAGAAGGGGTTTCCCCTTTATTAGAAACAAACTGTGTTCAAATCACTGGTCAAAACTTACCATTAGTAATCTGACTGGTGCAATTTTTTTAGGAAACCTCCCTTAAGGTCTTTCTAAACATAACTCCCATAGGTGGTTTCCATGACAGTCATTAATTCAAGAAAAACTCATTTTTGGTTCTTTTAAATATGACACTCATACAAGAGGTTTCTATGAGATATATTAGGCCAAAAGACATCAGAAGTTTACAATTATGCTCTGTTTCGGAGACAAACAAGAGGAAGAAAATATAATAATTTGATATATTATAAACCACATAGAGCACAATAGAAATGATAAAAGGTTCAATCGAAAGGAAATCTATATTTACTACCCATGCAGAAATTCTGAACAGGCATGACAACAGAATTGTGTCGAGGAATTTCAGTCATCGCAGTTGAAGCACCTCCTAGCGTTTGATAAGGTAGATTGAAAAAGGAGGCGGCAGAAGGATATGAGTTTGGTCGATGGACAACAAATGGAGTGCTACTTGGACGAGGCGCACTGCTGGCACTACAACTTGGAAATCGAGAAGAAACCTCCATTAAGTCGTTAGGCAGCTTCGGTCCCCAATTAAAAGTCTGAAACTTCAACCCATTAAACTCTGGCACTGGAGGATAATTTCCGAACCATAATGGAATTTGAAAGGCATTTCCAGGCCTAGGAACATGCATCCTTGGCCGCATTTGATCCACTGGTTGGGGATGCAGAGGGTATTGTTGTAGCAGCATGTTTTGCTGGTTTGGAGACTGCTTCAAATATACTTGAGAAGGGTCAAATGGTTCAGATTTTGGAATGCCATAACCCAAGTGAGTCATCTGAGCATTACTGTTACCATGTAGTCCTGATTGCTTATGTTGATTGATGGCATCACGACTTTGGTTACCAAAATATGAAATAGTAGTATTGGGTAAATGTCCAACCTTCTTTGAATCAACATCATTGTCACTTTCTTGGCTCAGTTTAGCATTTTTCTTCTTCAACATGGTTCTAAATTTCTGCAATAATTGGAAGGGAAGAAACGACATTTTTTAAAAAACATTGCAAACTGGGCAGACTATAATCAATCAGTCAGCCTAGAATGCAATGATGGAGTCTGGGTAAGACTGAACTAACCTGAAGGTGACTAGCAACGTTTTCTCGACTAAGCCCAGGTTCATTCATAAACTTGAGTATATGCTTTGGAACTGCATCTGCAACAAAAAGGTATAATTTAATAAGGTTTAAGCTAGAAAAGGTAACAAAAGCAGTGTTAAAACCCTTTTTTTTTTTTTTTTTTTAATGCCATGTCCACCACGCTGATGGACATGCATGCTTGATGGAAACTGTAATGGTCTGGTCACCTGACACCCATGTCCGCTTAAAGCTTGTCATGTCAGGTGTGAGAGACACACATTGTCCTTGTCAACCTGAAGGAAAAGCCTTACTCTCTCCTAGCTGCTCAATAGCATCAACAAACTTATTATGTAGTGCCTGGGTCCAAGTAACCCTATGTTTCTTTCGAGCACAAGAGTCACCATCAAACTGAGTGTTGGTTTCATCTTCTTTCTCCTTGCTACTGTCCCTGTGTCTTTTCGAACACGCTGGATCTTTATCTGTTACTCCTATTGTAATGCACTGATTTGTTGGGATCAGATAGAGATTTCCTAACCACGTGCTGCCAAATGTTCTTGATCTCCTCAATTCGAACTGGTTTCAACAGGTAATCTCTAGCACCATGCCTTATACCTTTCATCACAGTGCTTTTCTTATCATCAGCAGAGATCACTGTGATTTCAAAGTTATAATCAAAATAACATATTTAATCAAGGGGTGGAGAATAAAGATCAACAAGAGATGCTATGACCAGTGTATGAGCTTACTTATTACTGGTAAGTCCATTTCAATACCAATGATGTCCAACAATGAAAAACCATCCATGTCAAGATTGTTAACATCAGTAATCACAATATCAAAGTTATCTTTATTCTGCCTCAACATCTCAAGAGCTTCAATTGCATTTGTTGTTGCCGCAACTGCAAAGCAAATGAAAACAATTTCAAAAAACAGCAAATCAATAGGAGCAAATTCAAAAGCCAACAAATGCCAAAGCTTATACTCCCACATTTTGTCATTCCAGTTCTGTCCATGATTGATCATGACTGAATTCCGAAAAATGTAGAAGGGAACGGAATATCTGCCTAATTTATCAACAAAGATTCAAAGTTCTAAGCCTAGGCACTGCTTTTGTTTTCACAGTACTCTTCTCTCTATTTTAAATGTTTCCCTAAGACATGTATAAAATAAGGGCAGGTACAGAGCTGCTTGGAGGAGCATCCATAACAAGAATCTGTAAGCAAAATGCACAAAGCATGGCAACTCCCCACTCAGTGTATTTCCTTACTCTTTTCTGCAGGAAAATATTTCCTCTAAACCGTCCTCCATTTTTTACAATATATATATATATATATACACACACACATACATATCGATGGAAATTTGAGGCTTCTATTTCTAACAACTTTCTTGTAAACCAAGAAGTTGCAGAAAAGCAAGTTCCAACAACTTCCTTTTCTTGACTTTCTTTCAACTCTACTTTTCTATATTCCACTTTCCTGCACAAGTTTCTTGACAACCAAATGCAGCCTCAGTATTTAGTACAACTTCCCTTTTACCAAAACTAGATTCATTTTAGAAACTTATTTAATATTTCTTGGATATTCATGGACAAGTATTGGATACCTCAAGTATTAAGATATGATGTAGAAAAAGTATTTTAATTGTAAGGAAAAACATAAGAAGGGTTTATCAAAAAGGTCTTGACCATTTTGATGTGATTGATACATTCTTTCTTGACGGAAATATTAGGGATACTTGTGATTGAATTAATAGTACTTGAAAAAAAAAATTACAATTTAAGAAAAAATCAATGTTTCTCATGTTATATATATATATAGATTGATGTATCACCGGCCCTGCCATATCCTATTCTATTTTGGGGAAATTACAGAATTGCTCGGCTATGGACAAATAACAAAAATCAATACAATTGACTAGTAACTTCCTAATCATTCTTGGTTAAGTTAGTAGTCATCTATTTGTAGTTACCAATCAATTGTATTGATGTGTAGTTATTTGCCCATAGTTGGGCCATTCGGTAATCCTCCCTTCTATTTTTTCGAGATTCGCAATATTGATGTATTTGACTATTTGTATCCAATATCCAATAGGAAAAATAGAAAGATAAAGATTAATAAGAGATTACCTTCACTACGACAATATGATCAACAAGAATCTCCTTTTTTTTTTCCTTTTTTTTTTTTTTTTTTGATAAGTGAAGGAAAAGACCTGAGGTTAAGATTTGGAAAGTTATTGTCCCTTTGAAGGTAAAGATTTTGGCTTGGTCTGCTGCTCATCAGTCGACTAATACTAATGATTGGGTTCAAAACAAGAATCTCCTTTTTGAATTGCCATAAAACTATTATTTGATTAATCAGTTTTTAATGCCTAAGGTCATATGAATTTTCAAGTCTTTTTTTTTTTTTTTTCCTCTTAATTTGGGCAATTTTGATAATAGAAGAACTTGTCTAGACATTACTCATCATCAATATTTCTATAAAATAATTACTCCCTCCGTCCCATAAAGATAGGCCAGGTTTGACAAAATACGGAAGTTTAAGAAAGAGTCATCATTGTATTGGCTTGTATTAATTAAACTTCATCTTTCCAAAAGTACCCTCAACTTTTTTGTATTGGGTTTTGTGTTAAAAGTAATCATTAAAATAACAAAGGGTATTGTAGGAAATTTACAAAAATAATGATTTGACTTTTCAAAGTGGACAAACATTTTGGAACAAAAAAAGTTGCAAATATGGCCTATCTTAATGGGAAGGAGGGAGTATCTTTTTTCTTGTAACTTACTCTGTAATACGTTTATGACTTTATGGTGCATAGCACCATTTTTTTTTTCCCCTCTTTTGTTAAATGCACAGCACCATAAACACAAAAAAATAATAATATATAAAATAAAATTAAAAAAAAAAAAAATAGCATCATAAACATCTATTACCATGTAGAATGTAATGGACTGACTCTAAACATGTCTTTTGGTTCATTTTTTTTTTATTTGTCAATACTCAAGATTGCTCTGGCTTGTAAACCTATGCCAATATCACCCAATGGCCCAATGACCCTCACTTTGAGCATTATCCAATTAGAATTTTGAAAGTCCTTACTTGCTTTTGTACTGAAAAAAAAAAGTTTATTAATTTCACTCACAAAATCTCTAAAAAATACTTCCAAGAAACTAAACAGAATCTTATATTTCAATCCTATTTGCAAAATTGAGGCTTCAAATGGCCACTAGGGTTTAAAACATCCCTCCCGTTTTGAAATATCTCATTAGAAAATGAAGCAAGCAATAGATCATTTTTCTAAGATACTACTTACTTTAAAATTTTTCTGAAAATAGATTAAATACTATAACCCTTAATCATGATCTCGATCAACATACTCTATCGCCAAAGGCCTAACAAGCATGTCCTAAACTACAATGACAAACGTTTGAACTTTGAACAAAAATTATGTAAATAAACAAAGAAGCCCTAACCCTTTTTTTTTTTCTATAACGCCGAATGGCATGGTAGCCTAGTGGCATCTACCTCATTTATTAGGTAACTAATCTAGGGTTTACGTTTGTGGAGAAGCATCGATACCCATTTGTTTGATATTAAGGAGGGTTAGGGGTATGGGTAGATTTCATTGATTGTCCAAAACAAAAACAAAAAAAGACATTTTTTTTGTATAACAAAGCCTAACTTAACTATAAAATATGGATATATATACTTGATTAACCCTAGCAAATGTGATAAAAATACAATCTTTTTATGCTATATTTTTAAAATAAAGACAGGAATATAAATACATGAAGATAGAAAGAATACACAAACCCTTATAACGGCACTTTATAAGCAAAGCCTCAAGCAAGCGGAGGCAGACAGAATTGTCATCAATGGCCAGAACTCTAAGACCATCCGGAAACTGGGTATTATCCACATGTTCCGGCACCGGAATCGAATCCACGTGCCCATCATTTTCTGACATACCAGGCAAGAAAATAAAGTCAACCCAGACCACAGAATCTTATTCAAAGATTGTTTTGATTTTCTGCTAAAAAAAAAAAAAAAAAGATCACACGAGAATTTTCTCGGGAAAATCAAGGCAGAATCTGGAATTAAGGTTTTTGGTTATAATGGCTGCGAGAAAATTCTTAAAAAGGATATGAAGAGCCGCAAAATAGTAAGTAATGGAAGATTCCTATAAATACGGAGTAGTGCAATAGTAAGATTGAATGAAGATTCTGAAATAATATAAAACAGGAAATTTTCCCTGTTTCCATTCATAGTGTTTTTCCATTCAGCTGAAGGTAGTTGAAGTACTTACTATTCATACCGTCATTATCACCACCGCTTCAGTCGGCGGTGCTAGCTACCCTCGTTCCCACCGCCTCTCCGTCATCTTCTTCACTCCATAACCCACCATTTGCAGCTTCAAACAGCCGATGCCACCACCGCTAAACTCCCATACCGATAGCCACACCACCATTCCCTGAAGTGAACAGCCATAACCATGACCTGTAATTTCCACCATTGCTAGCTACCCAGACCCACGCTGCAAGACCAAAACAGGAATGAAAAAATTTTGCCCCAAGATGAAATGAATTCCACAATCTCAATCGATGAATGATGTTAAATCATAATACAGATGAAGAAATTAGTGAATTTTTCGAAATTCGTGAGAGCTAATAGCAAGAAATTGGTGTGCATAGGGTTCAGTTTGAATAAGCTTCGAATACGGGACGAGGTGGCGTTGGTTTGGCTCCGAAGAATGTACAAGGGGCTTGGGTCGAGGTATGATTTATCGGGTTTTGCAATTTGGACCAAACTTGGGCTCAACCAATATCAGTTTGAGGGTCATTATTGTAACTCCCTAATTTTATTTGGAAATCCTACTTTTTCTTTTATTTTTTTAATTTTTTAAGATTTTATGAAAAATATAAAAGGTTTTTTTTATGGAAATTAGTTGCATCGTCCACTAAAAGACAATATTTTGAACAATTTTGTAGAAGATTTTTTTTCCCAAAATATGTCATTTTAAAAAGATCTTTTGATCATTTATAATCTCTATTTTATTTTCAAAAAGTTAACTTAAATGATAGATTTTAAAAATAAAATTTCCAACAAAGTTATTAAGCTATTTTTTAGTGAACACCACGACCAGTTTTCATGAAAATATTTTATATTTTTCATAAGGGTCCAGGTTATTGCCACTACATAAAATACTCTAAATCCCCACTTAATTTATATTTGTTAAGGTTTTATGAAAAATATAAAATTTTTTACAAAAACTAATCAGGTAGCCTAATAGAAAATATCATTCAGACAACTTTGTAAAAGAAAAATTTTTCACACTCTGTCATTCAAGTGGACATTTTGGCTATTTTTCATTGAAAATGGAATCGAGATTATCAATGATTAAAAATTCAACTTAAATTACAGATTTTGAAAAAACTTTCGTTTACAAAATTGTTCATAATGATGTTTTCTAGTAGACAGCACGATTAGTTTTCGTAAAAATCTTTCATATTTTTCATAAAACCCTAAAAAATGTAAACTAACGGAAATTTAGAGTACTTTATATACAGTGACAATAACCTCTTTCTTTTCATTAACCCTTCAGAAAGTTAAAATAAAATTGGGTATGCAAATAAAGTTGAGGGGTTGCAATACGCCCTCTATCAGTTTATTAATTTTTCTGAAGAACGCCATGCCTTCCAAGCTCCCACCCATGGTTATCATAATCGGGTTGGTCATCAATCCATGCAAGAGATGAGGTCATGGGGCCACCGCTTCAATCACCATGTCAATCAATCGACTGTTGTTTCCAAAACTAATTGAAACTTACTTTGTTTCTTCTCAGTCTGCATAGGATTAGTTTTATTTTTTTTTTTATTTTTTTTTTTTTTTGACATTAGGTGTTCGGATCAATTTACGCGCACCTCGATTAATCCCTCCGGGTGATTTTAAAGACTCACTTTTTTTTGGCTTTACACAATCAGGACAAGACTGGAAATTACGTTGCAGTTGAATGGTTCTTGCGGCTTTTCCCACTACTGAACTGTCTCCTGTCGTGTAATTTTATTAGAAAGTTAAAATCATGTTTTGTTCCGAGGGAAGCTCGAATCCATCCCATTGAATAGATTACACAAATTAAAAATGGTGCCATTTATTATCGAAAGTACTACACAAAACTTAATAAATATCTCGTCTATTATGCATTAATTATATATGTATTATGTTACATCGCAAGAATAATCTCTGTGGGATTGATGAAAAATGAACTTATAAAGAATAAAAGAATTCGATTTGTGGAAATTACATGAGAGAGAAAAATGAATAATTGAATGGGTTCTCTCTAGGCAGTGGTGCATTCTGGAGGGAGGCCTTGGGGAAATCGCTTAGTGTCAGCGCAGTAATTGTAAATCATGTAATTCTTCTGCACCCATTCCATCCTCCCTTGGCTTGTGGAATCGAGATCCTCCGAGAGCCACGCGTTATTGGTGAAGGTAGAAGACGGAGAATTTGAACCGCAAGAAGATGCTCCATTAGACCACACACAAGCTTCGGCATTGAAGTTCCTGTAGGAAGCAGTGAAGGGAGCTTTGGTCCAGTCTGTCTTCACCAGCCCGCCTCGTGTTGCCCAATCGTCAGCATTCCAGAGACTCGAGTAAATCCTCATCGCCTGGCTCTTTGGGAATGGAACGCCAATCGACTCCGAGTTTTTAAACTCTCTGATGGGGGTGCCGTCCACGGAGAAGCTGAAAGACACGAATTAAAAGAAAAACAGATCAATACAGAGTAAAGAAGGCATGATTCAGATTGCAGGTCTGAGAGATTATGTCTACTTACATAATGCGTTGGGGATTCCAAAGGATGGAATAGGTGTGAAAATCAGCTGTTGGGTCAAACCAGAGGTAGAATTGCTGCTCTTTGTTGCCCTTCCCCTGGCTGAACACATTGGTGTGAAGAATGTAAGGATCACCACTCAAGTTGCCCAAGAATTCGAAGTCTATCTCATCATGTGTAGCCCCTTGTGAGGATAACTGCAAATTTAATACATAGAGAGAAATATATTAGTTGGGGGAACAATTTTTTTTTAGTTGTATAAAGAATTGAGGCAAATACTGAAATATAAGAAGGGACTTACATAGTAGGCGGTGACAGTGCCGGCAGAGTTTCCAGGGACAAGTTTGAGCTGCATATCGATCTTTCCAAACAGATATTCATTCTTCGATTGGAAGCCTGAGCCGGAGGTTTTGTCAAGGGAGAGGGTGAGAAGGTCCCCATTGTTGAGTATGTTAGCTCGGCCATCACCCCATGTGACGTCAAAGTCTTGGTGGAAGTTACTAGCAGAGGCAGCCATTAAAGTGCTAATCAGTACAGAGATTAGCAGGCCTACAGACACAGTGGTAGAAGCAGCAGCCATATTATGAAAGGTGAATTTGTGTTGTAGGAAGTAATATTGGTTGTGGGTACGTGAAGTCTGGTTTTGATGGAATGAGATTGATCTGAGTAGGATAGCGTTTATATAGGAGCGAAGAAGGCAAGAGTTGGATGCAGGATGAAAGAGAGTGGAGGGTTTTAGGAAGGTTCATGAGTGGAGAGAAAAGTGAGTTGTAAACAGGTGGCTGTGGCAAGTGGCAACAAGAACAAATGGACTTCTATCAGCTGCCATCGCATACCCACCAGTCATTATTTATTACAACACGCGGTTTTAGCACAGAAAGTGGAGGACAGCGTATGCTAACAACTTTATTTGGTTTGGTTGCCACGTAGTTTAACCATTGTTATAGCATCTCCAAGATACTATTTATTTTAGTTAGTAAAATAAATTTTTTTTAAATAACTAGTTAATTTTTAAGGTTATTAATTAATTTTAAATTATTTCAAAATTTTTATTAATAATTTTTTTTTATAATCATTTTGTAGAGAGATAAAAATGAAATGATACATAAAGAAAAGATAAATGTCATCTTTTTAACTGAAAATAGTTTAACTATCGAATATTTGCTAACTAAATATAGTTAACCAAAATGAAAATAATTAAAATAGCTAACTCCTTAGAGAAAGAAAAAAGTAATCTGACTAGCTAAAATAGTTAAAGGATGTTAGATAGCTAACCTGATGCCAATCTTACCATCTTATGGACCCAATTTGAGACCAATGTGTGACAAAATAGGCCTTTTTGGTTGATGTTTGTCATTTGATTCAAATAATCGTCTTTCAATAGTAGATTAGATGTTTGCCATTAATTGGATCATCTTCTAAAATTTGGATCATTGATATTTGATAGGTCCAACATAATTATTTAACTCCACAAATATAAAAGGTTCAAATTTTGAAACCAGTTAATCTCTCTTAGTCATCCACCAGTCAGGGCTATTAGCCTAAACATTAAACGATCCCATGGGGTGGTGGTCCCGCGTGGAAAATGAGAATTAATTGGATTCTGACAGTTCAAACACCTCGTTACTTGATAAATAAAAAAAAAAAAAAGATTCAAATTTTATTGGACAATCTAGTAAACGAAAGAAAAGCCTTTCCCATATACTATGATATATGATGATACATTAATACTGTGATAGAGATAAAAATCGTTAAATTTGATGAGACGTGTCTCATTGCGGGAAAGTTCCCTCGAGTCTCGCGTACCCATCAGCCTCCTTTTTACCGAGTAAAAAAGGAAAAACTCGGTCACCGCCCACGGAAACATACAAATTACAGATGGACAAGGCACCACTGCCACCGGCCAGCTGGTTTTGTAAATGCAGCAATGAAGAAGCAGTGGACCAAAAAGGTGGGTTAGGAGGGAATGACAGCCCAAGGGTAACTGTATTTAATTACTTTAATTAAAGAGCATCAATTCCCAGAACAGTATTCCAGTATATGGTGTCCTCCTTTTCTTTGTTTTTTATTTATTCCAGTTCTCTGTCTTGCCTTTTGCATGCCGCGTTCATATGGATTCTTTATCACTTTTTTTTTTTTTTTTTCCCATGGTAAACGTTTCATTTGTTTTTTGTTTTTTTTACCCCGCATTATTGGAGCTTTTAATGGGAGAAAGAGATGATGTACCTGGTTTAGAGTAAACTTACAGATTATTAATATAATTTATTTAGTTATCAATTTATTCTCGGGTACGCAGAAGAGCAATCTACATTGTGGCACACCGAATTCTATCTCTTATACTCAAATAATTATTCTTAGATCATGTTTGTTTAACCACAATGAAATGGATAAAAATGAAATCTAATTCCATATATGCTTGGAGTAAGTTGAAATGGAAAAGAATTTGAAATTACCATCAAAACACACTTTTTGATTCTATTCAACTCTCATTTAAATTACCTTATCCAAACATATTGTTTTAAATGAATTAGATTGTAATTCCATTCTAGTTAAACAAACATGACCTTAGGGTGGCTTGACCTCCTAACTTAATGTAGAGGTTTCTTAATTACTAAACAATCTCGTGATTGTAAAATTTTATTGGAGACATGATTAGGAGACATGTGTAATCATGTTGTGTTCCTACGTGGAATATCCTCAATCCATCCCATTGAATGTGTCATAGAAAAAAGGCTCTAACGCCTGGAATGATTATGCAAAATCAAATCCTAAAACTAATCCTTTAAAATGAATTTTTAAAAAAGGAAAGGGAGAAGTGGAATTATTTTCCCATGGCACGGGACCAATTTGTAATTCCCTAAAAAAAACCAACTCATTTTAAATTGTATAATTTCATTTCCATGCATGGGATGTCCAAACATTCAGAACTCGTTGTCAATATCTTTTTTTGATGATGAGGAAGCCCTTCTTTTGGGTCAAATATAAGATCCTACAACCTATATGGACCAAGTAAGTCTAAGATCTATAAGAACCATTAAATTTTGTATGGGTAATCCCAAGGGATTTAGCCAAAATCAAATTCAAGACCTCCGCCTCTTGAGTCGTAATCCCTTGCCAACTGAGCCTTCATCATCTTGATCAAATACCTTCACCAATTTATCAAGATAACAATTACTTGAAGTAACTAGTGAACACCTTTTAGTTTGGATACATGTGAGATATAGTTGCTACAAAATTCGTTCTTTGTGACCCACCTGATCAACACACTTTCTATTTTCTTCTGCCAACAAGGGTTTTTAGACTTTCGGCTCAAATAATCCTAGACAAGGGTAAGGCCACCTTCTACTTCACATTGGTCAATGCCTAATATAATTTTAGCTTGTGGCGGGCCCCAAGAGGGCATGAGAAATCAAACCCGGTTAAAACCTTCAACTTCTTGAGATATTAGTCCCAAAAGCAACTAGTCCACCCCTTGAAATTAAAACATACATTTTGTTGAACTCAAAACTCGAAAGGAATGTGCATATATATGAATTATAGAATGGCCAAACTATTCGCAGCAGGTAATCCTTGTTGCTTGAATCCCCAAGTTCTGATTTTTATCAATGTACACTAGTTGAATTGAAAAAGGAAACAACAGTCTAGGTTTCCCATGGACAAATAATTTCGTTTGTTATGCATTTTATTGTATTACATTGTAACAATAATTTCTGTTGTATTGACGACAAATGAAATGAATTGATAAAGAATCAAAGAATTTGATATGTGGAAATTACATAAGTGGAGAAAAAAACAAAACAAAAAAAGAGACACTAATTGAAGTCCTATGTATGGTATTCTCTCTAGGACATGATGCATTCTGGAGGGAGGCCTTGGGGAAATCGCTTAGTATCAGTGCAGTAATTGTAAATCATGTAATTCTTCTGCACCCATTCCATCCTCCCTTGGCTTGTGGAATCTAGCTCCTCCGAGAGCCACGCACTATTGGTGGAGGTAGATGTGGGAGAAGCCGAACCGCAAGAAGATGCTCCATTAGACCACACACAAGCTTGGGCATTGAAGTTCCTATAGGAAGCAGTGAAGGGAGCTTTGGTCCAGTCTGTCTTGACAAGTCCACCTCGTGTTGCCCAGTCATCAGCATTCCAAAGACTAGAGTAAATCCTCATGGGTTGGTTCTTCGGGAATGGAACTCCAATCGACTCCGAGTTTTTGAATTCTCTAATGGGAGTACCGTCCACAGAGAAGCTGAAATGCAGAAATTCAAAGAACAGATCAATTCAGAGTCAAGAAGTCATGAATCAAATTTAAGAAGGAATTCATGATTCAGATGGCAGTTTTGAGAGATTATGTCTACTCACATAATGCGTTGGGGGTTCCAAAGGATGGAGTAGGTGTGAAAATCAGCTGTTGGGTCAAACCAGAGGTAGAATTGCTGCTCTCTGTTGCCCTTCCCTTGGCCGAACACATTGGTGTGAAGAATGTAAGGATCGCCGCTCAGGTTCCCCAAGAATTCAAAGTCTATCTCATCGTGGGTTGATCCTTGTGAGGATAACTGCAAATTAACACATATAGAGAAAAATATTAGTTGGGGGGACAATTTTTAATTGTATAAAGAGTTGAGGCAAACACTGAAATATAGAAAGGGGACTTACATAGTAGGCAGTGACGGTGCCGGCGGAATTTCCAGGGACAAGTTTGAGCTGCATATCGATCTTTCCGAACAGATATTCGCTCTTGGACTGAAAGCCTGAGCCGGAGGTTTTGTCAAGGGAGAGGGTAAGAAGGTCCCCATTGTTGAGTATGTTTGCACGGCCATCACCCCATGTGATGTCAAAGTCTTGGTAGAAGTTACCAGCAGAGGCAGCCATTAAAGAGCTAATCAGTACAGAGATTAGCAGAGCTGCAGAAATTGGCGAACAAGAATAGGAAGAAGAAGAAGCCATTGATTGATGTTGTGTTCTATACTGGTATGTATCTAGAAGAGTTGGAGAATTGAAGACAGATTTTGGTTTGGGATGAGAATGATCTCTCTGAGGTGTTGTCTATATATACATGTAGGAATCAGCGAGGTAAGAAGTGATCACAGGGAGTGGAGGGTGCTAGGAAAGTTCAGAGTTGGTGAGAGACAAGTGAGTTGTTGCATCAGTAACAAAATGCCAGTGGACATCCCACTGGTCATCATTATTTATGGTTTTGAAATATATCCACACGCGGTTTTGAGCCTTTTAGGACAGAACCAGCTGTTTCCTTCTGCCGCGTCCCACCCACTCCCTTCCTAGGCTTTGCCAACAAATTTGTGGGGTCAGTCATTATTTTTATTTTTATTTTATTTTTGATAAGCAATTTATTATTAAGATAAAAAGAACAAAATTTGTTTTCATCTCTTTCAACCTTATCTGCGAAAGAAATAATATCTGGTAAAGGGTTGATTGGGATGGAACAAAAGTACATACAATTAGTAGCCCATTGGACAAGAAAATGGGTGGCCTTGTTAACTCACCTAGAAACACAACGATCTACCCAAAAAGGATAACAGTCAAGTAGAATTTTGATGTCACTGATCACAGACAATAAAGCCCAATGCGGATTTAGAGTCTAATCACGAATAGGGTCGAGAACCATAGAGGCATCACCTTTTACAATTATCATTAGGAAGCCAATCTTGCTGATCTCTTGCCTCTATGGTCGAGAACCATAAAGGCATCACCTTCCACAATTTGTGAGGTCAGTCATGTTACAGCGTCAATAACTTTATTTATGTAAATTGTAGGAAGCATGATTGGTTGATGTCAAAATCTATTGTACCTTTGGGAAATCGTAATCCAATTGATATGTGCTCACATTTTATAGTAAATCATCATATTGGAAATTTTTTTGTTGCGTTTGTGATAAATAATCATATTTTGTTACCACAAATGTGACTTAGTGTTAACCAAAAAATGAGACCACTACGATTCGCTATATTTTATTGTATCCATTGTTGATTCGATCTTGATACTCTTTTTGTTCATATTTCATTGTACTCTTTTTTTTTTTCTTTTTTTTTTTAATATTTTAAAATTATTGTCTCATTCAAAATGTTGAAGACTTTTTTAGTTAATTTTCTAAAATACCATCTCACTATTGTTTTTTTTTTTTTTTTTTTAAACATTTTGTGCACTTAAGAATAAAATTAAAATGTTAACATCATGAATACGGAGACTAAGTGTTATGATTATGATGAGGTCGTGAGGAGTAGGCAAGGTGTTGACCTTAATAGTCTTCGAATCCGAAATACCAAAAACACGGTCCCCGCCCGCAGCATGGAATTAAAAGAAAGACAAATAACAACACCTGGCCAGGACCCCACCATCACCAGTTGTTTCTGCACGTCATGCACGGCTTAAAGCTAATAAATGACAGCCCAAAGGGGTGACTGTTCGAATCAAATGGGCTTCGATCCATGATTGCAAGTCGGGGCTTCTATTGGCATCCCAAAACTTGCTTTTCACCTCATTTATTTTATATTTTGACATTTTATAAAAAATATAAAAGGTTTTATAAAAACTAATCATGTAATTTATTAGGAAACATCATTTGGACAATTTTGTGGAACAAAGTTCTTCAAAAATCTATCGTTTAAATTAACTTTTTAGTCATTTATGAAACAAAGATTATAAATGACCAACAATTCTACTTAAATGATAAATTTTAGAAAAACTTTCTTTTATAAATTAAGTTGTTTAAAATGATGTTTTTTAATGGATTGTGCATCCGGTTTTTATAAAAACTTTTTATATTTTTTATAAAATTTTAAAGTGTAAAATAAGTGAGGGATGAAAAGCAAGTCTTCGAGTGCCAATAGAAACCTCCAATAGAAACCCCCTTACAAGTTGTGCTAATTAAAAAGAACCATCCTAGGCTTCATGAGCCCATGAAATCACCATTCAAAATCCAATGTTATGTTTCTAAAGTTGATACTACCTTCCAGAGGCGCAGGGCTAGGATGACGCAGTTGGGGTGGATTTTAAGATGTGGATATTTTTTATTTTATTATTTGGATGTTTCTTTGAGACATATAGGTGTGCATATTAGAATTGATATATATTTTAAGTGCGGGGATGAAATTTTGTGGAATGGCACCATTTTTGCATACGAAAACCACGGTAGCCGTAAGAATTGGTCTAATCTGTTGCATTACATGTTGGAAGATGAAATCTAGCTAGACTATGTTACCTTTCTTGCCATAGTATCTACTTGTGGCCACGCGGGCAGATGGAGGACATGGTTTTATTTTATTTATTTATTTATTTATTTTTGTAATAATGGTAGTCATTACATTATTTTTGTAAGGAATTCTATATTGGTTTTCTACTTCTAAGTTTGAGCATAATTGGTCAATGGTACAAAAATTGATAACAAACATATTTTATTGGTAAAGCTTTATGTTAATTACACAAGTGCATTTAGATTTTTTTTTATTGCGGAGGATGTTGTAACAATGGCGGGTTAGGGTTGTGATTGTGTTATCCTGTTTATAAAATTTTCTTTTCTTTCATTTTACCATTAACAACCAAACACAAGAAAATCACTTTTCTTAAGAATTTACTTTTCTTTCCTTTCAATTTTCTTTGACAGCCAAACACAAGAAAATTTTATATTTTCCATACATTTTCTTTCTTTCCTATTTTTTTTTTCCCTTACATTTTCTTTCTCTTACAAAATCCACAAACCAAACACAACCTAAAGGATGTCAATCTTTTTCCACCATGGAAACGTTTAATCATTAGTACCATGAGAATTTGTTTTTACAGGAACGAAGAGACTAATATATAAGACTAGACCAGACAACCCTCAGAAAAACATCCATACTTGGATTGGAGAGCAAACAATCTAGGAAGCTAATGAATTTCAAGAATATGTTGCTTTTACTCCTCCAATACGAACTGTTTTCAGACAAATTCTGAAGGCTATGCAAGAATTATTCGAAGCAAACGAGTGTCACGGATCTCTTCTTTTGGGGGTACAAGTGCTGGAAACTAATGAAATAAGATTCATTGGCAGGAATGACAATTTGGACTAGTACTGATCTATAATACACTATCTAATTTTTGAGACCCAAAAAAATGTAAAAAATAGTGAGTAGATAACCAAAGCAAGCCAATTATCAAATTCAGAGTATGGCTATGAACAGTGGGACTCCAAAGCTTAACAGCTTAGGGCGGTAAGACATTAAAACCAAGCTACAAAGGGAACAATTCTTAGCACACCGAAATTAGATCAGTTTGGTGATTAACTCCAAGACTAGCTAATCTATCTACAACTTTATTGATTTCTCTATACACCCATCGGACTCTATGATTGAAACCTTAATGGTTCATCAATCTAACACATTCATATTAAATAGTCCCTTTAGTGTATGCTAGTATGTCACTCAACGAAACCCAAGCAATTGATGTAGAATTAGTTTTGACTATAAGTTCAGAAATCCATTTTTCCTAGCCAGTATTAAGCCCTCTAAGGTTGTAGAACAACGGATAACGCCATTGCACCAAAAACCCTTCTTACTCCTAAACAAGCCACCACATCTTGTTCGTACATTTCCCCTACAAGCTCCATCAGTGGTCAACTTTAAGAAATTATCTATAGGAGGCGTCCACCTTAGTAGCAGTTTCACAATGTCATCGTCATTGACAATATGGAGAGCCTTAACTCTCATTAATAAGGTGAGATACGTATTAAGGAAAGCTTGCTAAACCTTGATGTTCAAATGACAATTCTCATTAGGATCAGTTATAAACCATTGAATATTGCCTCTAGGTTTAATCAACACATAATTCATGTACATAAATTGAGTAGCCAGATCGATCATATATATATAAATCACACTTTCATCCCTCACCCTCTGCTACGCACTTCGCTGATGCACCATGGTTACAATGGTAATATCTTTGTGCCATCAGCTTTTGAGTTTATGTATTTGGTCAAGGTTGTAGGCTATTTTGGTTATCTCTAGAATCCTATGGACTAGGATTCTAGAGATAACCAATCAGAACCTCCACTCTAGAAACCTATCAATGGATTTTTGGTTATCTTTAGAATTCTTATAGGCCATTTTGGTTATCTCTAAAATTCTTGTAGGCCATAAATGGGGTCTCCCTCCTTTTATAGGCACCTATAGACTACTCTAGAACTTATCAATGGCCAAGATTTGTATAGATTGCAAGTGCCAATCATCCAACGGTCAGAAGAAGAGTTCTAGAGCATTCGCTAGAAGCTTCCCAACTCCTTACAAGAATTCTCTAGACTACGACTATCTAGAACCCACTTTAGAGTGATCTTTGGATAGAAACATGTTACACGGAAGATGAGTCCCTTGGAATGATTCCCACTTTACTTTGCTTCCCTTTGCCTGTGATACCACGTGATCATATCACAGTTACATTGAAGACCCTTGGACCACCTATTGGTGGTAAGCTCCCCACTTTTTTCTTTGGGTTAATGGTTTTTGTGTCATGCACATAGTTCTAAGACTTTGTAACATATCACACACAGCACCCTTCGAAGACACAGCCAGCCATGTCATGGTGTGCAAGCAAGATGAGACATCGTGTGATGTATGCATGGCTTAATTTTTTTGGGGTGATTCTGAGTAAGCTTTTGATTTAATTCTATAACTTATAGACCATTAAGTTTGCTAGCTAGGTTCAATACTATGAACGTTGGATAATAATTCTAATAGCATGGTCTCACGTGCTTTCCCACAAGTCAACTTTTTTTTTACTCTATTTTATTTATTTATTGTTGCAAATTTCATTAATATATTTGTCCAATTTACGATTGTTATTTATATGTGTCTCAAATATCATTGTTTGTGCTCCATACAATTTGTCTCATCTCCTAAGTTTATTATTCAATTCCTAACTACTATTTGTTATCCAATAATTAATTGGAAGGTGTGGCTATGGCTTTTCTTTCTAATGAACTATCTGCTACTATCACAGAAGTATCAAGATAATATACTAATAAACACATGTCAAATTGCTTAATTACTCTTTTGATGCCGACAAGTAAACGGCCACTCCACATAAAATTAATGCCCTAGATGATTCTAGCTGGTGGCTAACCAGCCCCAAGAGAAAGTTAGAAATCCAACCCAGAACCTTCCACTTCTTGAGGTATAAGTTTAACAAATAATTAATCCACCCTATGAAATTGATCAACATACACTGTTGAACTAGAAGGCACGTGCTTTTAAATCAAAGAATTAATGCCCAGACCGGTATATTCGCCGAGACTAACTCTTGGTGCTTGCCCTTGCGGGGTTGGTTGAGCGGTCAGCTTTGGGTGTGCTTCCCAGATGTCATCGTTTCAATTTCTCGCAGAGATCGTTACTTGTGTGGGTATAGGGCATCTCACACAGACCGTTAGGAGAATAGTCTGAGCTGAAGCCTCAGCGGGAGTAAGACCTGGGACACCCCTAATAATTAATAATAATAAAAAAAAAACTCTTGGTGCTTGGATCCCTTTTTATTTATTTTTTATTTTTATTTATTTATATGTTTTGACTTCCCCCAGTGCGTGTATTGGTTGAATTGAACGAGGAAAAAAATCATGCTTCTCCAGCCCAAGAACAGTCTCGGTTCCCCGTGGACAAATAAACTCGTTTATTATGCATTATATTGTATTACAATGTAAAGAATAATCCCCGTTTTGTATTGATGACAAATGAACTGATAAAGAATCAAAGAATTTGATTTGTGGAAATTACTTAAAGCCAAACAAAAATAAAATAAAATAAAATAACACTGATTGAAGTCGTATGTACGTTTTTCTCTCTAGGACATGGTGCATTCTGAAGGGAGGCCTTGGGGAAATCGCTTAGTATCAGTGCAGTAATTGTAAATCATGTAATTCTTCTGCACCCATTCCATCCTCCCTTGGCTTGTGGAATCTAGCTCCTCCGAGAGCCACGCATTATTGGTAGAGGTAGAAGTGGGAGAACTCGAACCGCAAGAAGATGCCCCATTAGACCACGCACAAGCTTGGGCGTTGAAGTTCCTATAGGATGCAGTGAAGGGAGCATTGGTCCAGTCTGTCTTGACAAGTCCACCTCGTGTTGCCCAGTCATCAGCATTCCAAAGACTAGAGTAAATCCTCATGGGTTGGTTCTTTGGGAATGGAACTCCAATCGACTCCGAGTTCTTGAATTCTCTAATGGGAGTACCGTCCACAGAGAAGCTGAAACGCAGAAATTCAAAGAACCGATCAATACAAAGTCAAGAAGGCATGAATCAAATTTAAGAAGGAATTCATGATTCAGATAGCAGGTTTGAGAGATTGTCTACTTACATAATGCGTTGGGGGTTCCAAAGGATGGAGTAGGTGTGAAAATCAGCTGTTGGGTCAAACCAGAGGTAGAATTGCTGCTCTCTGTTGCCTTTCCCTTGGCCGAACACATTGGTGTGAAGAATGTAAGGATCGCCGCTCAGGTTTCCCAAGAATTCAAAGTCTATCTCATCGTGGGTTGATCCTTGCGAGGATAGCTGCAAATTAACACACATAAAGAGAGAATTTTATTAGTTGGGAGAGCAATTTCTCGTTGTATAAAGAGTTGAGGCAAATACTGAAATGTATAGGAGATGACTTACATAGTAGGCAGTGACGGTGCCGGCGGAATTTCCAGGGACAAGTTTGAGCTGCATATCGATCTTTCCGAACAGATATTCGTTGTTGGACTGGAAACCTGAGCCGGAGGTTTTGTCAAGGGAGAGGGTAAGAAGGTCCCCATTGTTGAGTATGTTAGCACGGCCATCACCCCATGTGATGTCAAAGTCTTGGTAGAAGTTACCAGCAGCGGCAGTCATTAAAGAGCTAATCACTACAGAGATTAGCACTGCTGCTGAAATTAGCCAACAAGAATGGGAAGAAAAAAAAGAAGCCATTGACTGATTGTCTAAAAGAGGTGGAGAAGTTTGATTTTGATGGGATCCCTCTGAGGCGGTGTCTATTTATACAAAGATGTAGAATTCAGCAAGGCGAGAAGTGATCACAGCTAGAGGGAAAGAACTTCAATGGAACGGTCCTATGGACCGTTAGAGAGTAGAGCGTGTTAGGAAAGTTCAGAGCTGGTGAGAGAAGTGAGTTGTTGCCAGGTGGCTGTGGCGTCATTGCCAATGCCAATGATATCCCACAGGTTTCATCATTGTATTTTGTTAGGCTTTTTGAACAGAACAGCAGTTTCCTTCAGCCACGTCCCACCCCACTCCCTCCCCAGGTTGGGTACACTTTGGGGTCAGTCATGTTATGCCGTGGACTTCTTATGGGGATTTATTTCTGGAAACTATTTTTGGTTGATGGGTCAATAACTTATTGTGCAATTTCTATGTTATGAAATTTGATTTAAAATCCTCTCCCTTCCTAGCTATGCATCACGCTTATCAAATATCAAGTTCATCACATATTAAGTCCTTTCTTATAAATGAGTTTTAGGAATAATATGATTAGCATTATCTAATAGATGTAATATTCGGCATGCATAACATGTATGAAAAAGAAAAAAAAAAAAATCTAATTTAACATATGGTAAATCTTATAAAACATAAGTTATACAAAAATAATTGAGAATTATATAAATAAAATCACGTCTTTGGCTTACCTTACTATTTAATTGATATTAGCTATTTGATTTAAAAAAATTTTGTTTGAATGATAAAAAGGTTTTAAGAAACAAAAAATCCATCAAGATTAAGGTGATCGATTGAAACATCCTAATCTTTTATAGAGTTTATTTTATTTTAATTTATTTTTACTTGGTAGAACCTAACTCTACACTTACGTACACAACCTGGAGTCTCTAATCCCTTAATATCAATATAAATGACTGTTAATACTTGTCGATAAACTTAAAATTATTTATTTTATTAGTGAGACAAATACCACTAAACCCTCTCGTAACAAAAGTAATCTTAGAGTGTTGGAACATCAATTTCTTAGAAGGCATACCAGGTTGAGCCATACAGAGAGCATGGGGATTCGATCAATCAACCACATAATGCCTTGTTAGGAAATGGTTTTTGTGGACAGTGGACTTTGATGTGAAGGGTGTAATCTACTGGAAGATCTCCATCGTAGTCATCACTCATCAGCCACCTTTTACTCTTGGAACCCTACCAAAAACACGGTCACATATATAAAACACCACCTGGACAGGACACCACAATCACCAGCTGTTTCATGTACACGCCTTGAAGCTAACAAAGGCCAGCTCAAGTGGGCTGACTGAATCTTATGGCCTTTTCATCCACGATTACGAACAAAATGGAAGGGTTATTGTCACCGCTCAATATTATTTGAGTTCTCCATTTATTTTATTTTATCAATATTTTAAAAGAAAATATAAAAGATATTTATAAATTAAAACCAAGATGTCCACTAGAAAATATCAATTTTAACAATTTTATGGAAGATTTTTTTTTTAAAAAATTTAAAAATTTGTCTTTTAAGTAGACTTTTGGGTTATTTATAATTTCTCTTTCATTTTTTGTCAACAATAAATTTTGAAAAAAATAATTCTGTAAAGTTGTTTATAATGATGTTTTTTAATGAATAACATAGCTAGTGGGGTGACTGAATCTAATGGGCTTTTCATCCATGATTACAACTTACAAGCCGTGCTTATTTAAAGGGAGGGTTATTGTCACCCCTCAATATTATTTGCATTCTCCATTTATTTTAGTTTATCAATATTTATAAAAAATATAAAATATATTTATGAAAACTAATTCGGATGTCTACTAGAAAACATCAGTTTTAACAAATTTGCTGAAAAAAAGTTTTTTTTTTTTTTATTTATTTGTTATTTAAGTGGACTTTTGAGTTAGTTACAATTTCTCTTTCATTTTTGGTCAACGATAAATTTTGAAAAAAAAAAAAAAAATTTCTGCAAAATTGTTCAAAATGATGTTTTCAAATAGACAACATAGTTAGTTTTCATAAATTTTTTTTTATATTTTTCATAAAAATTTGAAAAATTAAAATAAATGAGAGTGCAAATAAAACTAAAAGGTGGCAATTACAGTTCCCCATTAAAAGAACCATCCTAGGCTCCATGGGCCCATGAAATCACCATTCAAAATCCAATAGGATGTTTCTAAGGTTGATCTACCTTCGAATGAATGCTGATGTTTCCATAGTTAAACAAGCCTTTGAACTTATACTCTTTCCCCCTTTTTTTTTTTTGGGTAAAATGCAAAAAACTATCCCAAAGTTTGGGATAAGTTTTAGTTTGGTGCCCCTAAGTTTAAAAGGGGCTAATTAGGTATCCAGACTTTCAAATGTATTCAATTTGGTGCCTACTGTTTGGACAATTAACGGTGATTAAACCATTTGACCAATAATTTTTAAAATGTATCAAGTTTTCCCTTATCTTGTACATGAATAAGGCCTCATAAGCAAGCAATATCAGATTTTTTTTTTTCTTTTTCTTTTTTAAGTAATGTTTTCATCTCTCTCTCTCTCACTCTCTCTCTCTCTCTTGTTTAAGTTGCTCAAAAATTTTTTTTCTTTCGATGAAGCACACTTTTTCTTCTTAAATGTGAGCATCATGGCATCAAATTCATCACAGTCAAGCCGAACCTTGCGCCATCGAAAGACAATTGTGACTCGTAAATCTGGAATTGTTGAAGAAGTTGTTGATCCAAATTGTTATTGATAAAACGATGTGGTTTAAGTGAAGGGTAGTAACGTCAATTTGATGCCAGCCGTTAATGGTGTTAGTCAACAAACTGTTTAGGTACCAAATTGACTCCTTTTAAACTTGGGGGTACCAAACTAAAACCTACCCCAAACTTAGGGGTTGTTTTATGCATTTTACTCTTTTTTTTTAACCCTTATGGTTTTGACATTTTTATCTTTTCTTTTCTTTTTTCTTTTTTTATGTTTATTTTTTAGTTTTTATGTTGTCTATTTTTATTGGGAGGCGTTATTGCCAGAGAACCAAATGTTGCTTCCACGACTCTTTGTTATAGATGGATGAAACTACCCTTTTAATACAGATTGCATCGGCGTACGCACCACTGACTGTTGGACTTCTTGCTGTTGAATCGGGATTCTAGTTTATTTAGATATTTTAGGAGTCTTAATTATTATTATTATTATTTAATTATTGCTTTTAATTTAATTAGTTTCCTAGGTAGTTAATATTTGCTTGTTCGAATAGAACTAGGTTTTCTTGTTCTAATAGAATTAGGTTTTTTTTATGAGTTCTCTATATAAGGAGATGTAAGCTTTATGGAAAACAATTTTTAGTTCAGACTTTGATTATTTTGATTAATAATATTGAGAGAGAGTTTCTCTTTTATTTTCCTACTTTTGTGTTCTTAAGAGAATATTGATTGTGGTTGCCTACTATCTGGCATTGTTCTTACGACATTCAATAGATTGGTGGACGCTTGTTTGTTTTTTGGTGAGCTAGTCTTGACTGCGTATTTTCCGCTGCATCAATTGGTATCAGAGACTAGTTCATTCCTGCCATCATGCCAAGACGAGGAGGAAGACATGCGGGGGGCTGTGAAGCCAATTTAGAGGACGTGTATTATCGCGAGGACATGGCCCGAATTAAACAAGAAATCAAAGACAAGATACGAGCCCTATTCAAAAGTTATCGTCTTGAGCGGCGTCGTAGTCGTCGACCTCTATCTCCACGTTCTATCGACAAAAAAAGTGTTGAGGATATTTTAGTTGAGGATGTTTGTGTTGAGGATGTTGTTGTCGAGAATGAAGATTTGAATGAAATTGAAGAAAGTAAGAATTTTGAATTCATGGGAAATTTTTCCATAAAGCTACCATCTTGCAGACCTAATTTGAGACCAATGTGTGAAAAAATAGGCGTTGTTGGTTGATGTTTGCCATTTGATTAAAATAATCTTCATTCAATAGTAGATTAGATATTTGCCATTAATTAGATCATCTTCTGAAATCCGGATCATTGATATTTGATAGATCCAAAATAATTGTTCAACTCCACAAATATAAAGGGTTAAAATTTTATTGGAAAATCTAGTAAACCGTATATGATATATGATGATACCATGTTAGAGATAAAATTGCTAAATTTGATGAGACGTGTCCCATTACTGGAAAGTTCTCTCGAGTCTTGAGTACCCATTAGAGTCCTTTTTACCGAGTACAAAAAGAAAGGGTAAATTACATTAAAACCCCCTTTAAAATCTGACAATTACAAATAGACCCCCTCATGTTTCTGAAATTACATTAAGACCCCCTCCCTCTAACTTCCATCCATTAATCCGTTAAATCACTTTCAATTTTTTTCAAAATACCCTAATTACCTTTATTGGATGACAACTTCCATATTAAATGCATATAACTCATCAGTCCAACACATTCATCCAGTACATTTGATTGATTTATTTATTTATTGATAAACAACTAAAAGATTATATATATATATAGAAAAGAAAATGCCAAAAAACTTAAATTTTTGTCCAACTGATGTGGTAGCCATCAGATTTGCTCATTAAAAATGATTATCTATTTAATTGATGTGTAAAAAAAAAAAAAAAAATGATTTGCCAAGTTGCCACCTCATTTGCCACCTCTATACGTGCATCTCCATTGTAATAATTCTTTTTATTTATTTCTACATATGAGTGATGCTACATAACCCTTTTTTTTTTACTCAAATTTACTTACTCAAATGAGGTAGCAACTTAGCAAATCAATTTTTTTATTTTTTATTTTGCAAATCAATTAAAAATTTAATTAAATAAATAATTGTTTCTAAAGAGCAAATTTGACAGCTGCCACATCAGTTGGATAGAAAATTTAAATTTTTTTTAGCATTTTTCTTATATATATATATATATTATCTTTTAGTTGTTTATCAATAATAATTAAAAAATTCGAAAGTATTGGATGAACTATTAGACTGGTGAGTTATATGCATTTAACATGGAAGTTATCATCCACTAAGGGTAGTTAGGGTATTTTGAAAAAATTTGAATATGATTTAATGGATTAATGGACGGAAGTTAGAAGGAGGGGTTTTTTTGTAGTTTATTTTGTAAAGTAAGGGGTGTTAGCGTAATTTTAAAAACGTGAGAGGGGATATCTATAATAGTCAGATTTTAAAGGGGGTCTTATTGTAATTTACCCAAAAATAAAAACCCGGTCACCGCCCACGGAAACATACAAATTACAGATGGACAAGTCACCACCTTCACCAGCTGGATTTGCAAATGCAGCAATGAAGAAGCAGTGGACCAAAAAGGTGGGTTAGGAGGGAATGACAACCCAAGGGTAACTGTATTTAATTACTTTAATTAAACAGCATCAATTCCCAGAACAGTATTCCAGTATATGGTCTCCTTCCTTTCTTTGTTTTTTATTTATTCCAGTTCTCTATGTCTTGCCTTTTGCATGCCGCGTTCATATGGATTCTTTGTCACCATTTTTTTTTTTTTTTTTCATGGTAAACGTTTCATTTGTTTTTTGTTTTTTTTACCCCGCATTATTGGAGCTTTTAATGGGAGAAAGAGATGATGTACCTGGTTTAGGGTAAACTTACAGATTATTAATATAATTTATTTAGTTATTAATTTATTCTTGGGTAAGCAGAAGAGCAGTCTACATTGTGGCACACTGAATTCTATCTCTTATACTCAAATAATTATTCTTAGATCATGTTTATTTAGCTAGAATGAAATCTTATTCCATATATGCTTGAAGTAAGTTGCAATGGAAAAGAATTTGAAATTACTATCAAAACACACTTTTTGATTCTATTTAACTCTCATTTAAATTACCTTATCCAAACATATTGTTTTAAATGAATTAGATTGTGATTCCATTCTAGTTAAACAAAGATGGCTTGGGGGTGGCATGACCTCCTAACTTAATGCAGAGGTTTCTTGATTACTGAACTATCTCCTGATTGTAAAATTTTATAGGAGACATATGTAATCATGTTGTGTTCCTACGTGGAATATCCCCAATCCATCCCATTGAATGTGTTATCGAAAAAAGGCGCCAACTGGAATGATTATGCAAAATCGAATCCTAAAACTAATCCTTAAAAAAAAAAAAAGAAAAAAAAAAGGGAGAAGTGTAATTATTTTCCCATAGCACAGGACCAATTTGTAATTCCCTAAAAAAAACCAACTCATTTTAAATTGTATAATTTCATTTCCATGCATGGGATGCCCAAACATCAGAACTCGTTGTCAATATCATTTTTTGATAATGAGGAAGGAAATCTTTTTTTGATAATGAGGAAGCCCTTCGGGCAAATCCCGAATCAAATATAGGACCCTACAACAGTACAACCTATATAGACCAAGTAAGTCCAAGACCTATAAGAACTATGAAACTTTATGTGAGTGGTTCCAAGAGATTTAGCAAGAATCGAATCCTAAAACTAATCCTTTAAAATGAAAAAATAAAAATAAAACTAAATAAATAAATAAAAGGAGAAGTGTGATTATTTTCCCATAGCACAGGAGCAATTTGTAATTCCCTAAAAAAAACCAACACATTTTAAATTGTATAATTTCATTTCCATGCATGGGATGTCCAAACATCGGAACTCGTTGTCAATATCTTCTTTTGATAATGAGGAAGGAGATCTTTTTTTGATAATGAGAAAGCCCTTTGGGTAAATCCCGGATCAAATATAAGACCCTACAACTTGTATGGACCAAGTAAGTCCAAGACCTATAAAAACTATGAAACTTTATGTGAGTGGTTCCAAGGGATTTAGTCAGAATCGAACTTAAGATCTTTGCTTCTTCAATCGTGATCCCTTACCAACTTAGCCTTCATCATCCTGAGCAAAACCATCACCAATTTATCAAGATAATAATTACCTGAAGTAACTAGTGAACACATTTTAGTCTGGATACATGTGAGATATAGATGCTGCAAAATTCGTTCTTTGTGACCTACCTGATCAACACACCCTTTTTTTTCTTTTATTTTATTTTATTTTATCTGCCAACAAGGGTTTTTAGACTTTTGGCTCAAATAATCCTAAACAGGGGTAAGGCCACCGTCTACTTCACATTGGTCAATGCCCAATATAATTTTAGCTTGTGGCCGGCCCCAAGAGGGCATGAGAAATCAAACCCGGCCAAAACCTTCAACTTCTTGAGATAATAGTCCCAAGAGCAACTAGTCAGGCCACCCCATAAAATTAATCAACATATATTTTGTTGAATTCAAAACTCGAAAGGAATGTGCATATATATGAATTATAGAATGGCCAAACTATTCGCAGCAGGTAATCCTTGCTGCTTGAATCCCCAAGTTCTGATTTTTATCAATGCACACTATTTGAATTGGAAAAAGGAAAAGAATAGTCTAGGTTTCCCATGGACAAATAATTTTGTTTATTATGCATTATATTGTATTACATTGTAACTATAATTTCTGTTGTATTGATGACAAATGAAATGAATTGATAAAGAATCAAAGAATTTGATATGTGGAAATTACATAAGTGGAGAGAGAGAGAAAAAAAAAAAAAGGGGGGCAGCACGAATTGAAGTCCTATGTATGGTATTCTCTCTAGGACATGGTGCATTCTGGAGGGAGGCCTTGGGGAAATCGCTCAGTATCAGTGCAGTAATTGTAAATCATGTAATTCTTATGCACCCATTCCATCCTCCCTTGACTCGTGGAATCTAGCTCCTCCGAGAGCCACGCATTATTGGTGGAGGTAGAAGTGGGAGAAGTCGAACCGCAAGAAGATGCTCCATTAGACCACACACAAGCTTGGGCATTGAAGTTCCTATAGGAAGCAGTGAAGGGAGCTTTGGTCCAGTCTGTCTTGACAAGTCCACCTCGTGTTGCCCAGTCATCAGCATTCCAAAGACTAGAGTAAATCCTCATGGGTTGGTTCTTTGGGAATGGAACTCCAATCGACTCTGAGTTTTTGAATTCTCTAATGGGAGTACCGTCCACAGAGAAGCTGAAATGCAGAAATTCAAAGAAGAGATCAATAAAGAGTCAAGAAGGCATGAATCAAATTTAAGAAGGAAATCATGATTCAGATAGCAGGGTTGAAAGATTTTGTCTACTTACATAATGCGTTGGGGGTTCCAAAGGATGGAGTAGGTGTGAAAATCAGCTGTTGGGTCAAACCAGAGGTAGAATTGCTGCTCTCTGTTGCCCTTCCCTTGGCCGAACACATTGGTGTGAAGAATGTAAGGATCGCCGCTCAGGTTCCCCAAGAATTCGAAGTCTATCTCATCATGGGTAGTCCCTTGTGAGGATAACTGCAAATTAACACACACACATAGACTAGAGAGAAATATTAGTTGTGGGGGAACAATTTTTAATTGTATAAAGAGTTGAGGCAAACACTGAAATATAAAAAGGGGACTTACATAATAGGCAGTGACGGTGCCGGCGGAATTTCCAGGGACAAGTTTGAGCTGCATATCGATCTTTCCGAACAGATATTCGCTCTTGGACTGGAAGCCCGAGCCAGAGGTTTTGTCAAGGGAGAGGGTAAGAAGGTCCCCATTGTTGAGTATGTTAGCACGGCCATCACCCCATGTGATGTCGAAGTCTTGGTAGAAGTTACCAGCAGAGGCAGCGATTAAAGAGCTAATCAGTACAGAGATTAGCAGAGCTGCAGAAATTGGCGAACAAGAATAGGAAGAAGAAGAAGCCATTGATGATGTTGTGTGCTATACTGGTACGTATCTAGTAATCTAGAAGAGGTGGAGAATTGAAGATAGATTTTGGTTTGGGATGAGAATGATCCCTCTGAGGTGTTGTCTATATATACATGTAGGAATCAGCGAGGCAAGAAGTGATCACAGGGAGTCGTGGGTGCTAGGAAAGTTCAGAGTTGGTAAGAGGGCATCAGTAACAAAATGCCAATGGACATCCCACTGGTCATCATTCTTTACGGTTTTGAAATATATCCGCACGCGGTTTTGAGCCATTTAGGACAGAACCAGAACCAGCTGTTTCCTTCTGCCGCGTCCCACCCCACTCCCTCCCTAGGTTTTGCCAACAAATTTGTGGGGTCAGTCATGTTATAGCGTCAATAACTTTTGTTAGCATGATCGATTGATGTCCAAATCTATTGTACCTTTGGGAAATCGTAGTCCAATTGATATGTGCTCACATTTTATATTAAATGATTATATTAGAAATATTTTTTGTCCTGTTTGTAATAAGTGATCATATTTTGTTATCACAAATGTGATTTAGTATTGACCTAAAAATGAGATCACTACGATTCCCTATATTTTGTTGTATCTCTTATTGAGTTAATTAGTTGATCTCAGATATTCTTTTTGTTCATATTTCATTGTCTTCTTTCTCTCTCTTTCTTTTTTTTTTTTTTTTTTTTTTTTTGAATGTTCTAAATTTATTGTCTCAATCAAAATGTTAAAGTTTTTTTTAGTTTATTTTCTAAAATGCCATTTCTCACTATTGTTTTATTTATTTTGTTTAACATTTTGTGCACCTAAGAATAAAATTAAAATGTTGACATCATGAATACGCAAACTAAGTGTTATGATTATGGTGAGGTCGTGAGGAGTAGCTGATCGAGTAGGCAAGGTTTTGACCTTAATAAGTCTTGGAATCCGAAATACCAAAAACACGGTCACCGCCCGCATCATGGAATTAAAAGAAAGACAAACAACACCACCTGGCCAGGACACCACCATCACCAGCTGTTTCTGCACTTCATGTACGCCATATAGCTAACAAATGACAGCCCAAAAGGGTGACTGTTCGAATCAAATGGGCTTCGATCCATGATTACAAGCTTGGGTTTTTATTGGCATCCAAAAAGCTTGCTTTTTCATTTCCATTTATTTTACATCTTGACGTTTTATGAAAAATATAAAAATTTTCATAAAAACTGATCATGTAATCTATTAGAAAATATCATTTTGAACAATTTAGTAGAACCAAGTTCTTCAAAAATCTATTTTAGTTAATTATAAAACAAAGACTATAAATGACCAACAATTCTATTTAAATGATAGATTTAAGAAAAACTTTCTTTTATAAATTAAGTTGTTTAAAATGATGTTTTTTAATGAATTGCGCGTCCGGTTTTTATAAAAACCTTTTATATTTTTTATAAAATTTTAAAGTGTAAAATAAATGGGGATGAAAAGCAAGTATTCGGGTGCCCATAGAGGCACCCTTACAAGCCGTGCTAATTAAAAGAACCGTCCTAGGCTTCATGAGCCCATGAAATCACCATTCAAAATCCAATATCATGTTTCTAAAGTTCATACTACCTTCCAAAGGCGTGGGGCTAGGATTACCCAGTTGGGGTGGTTTTTTAAGATGTGGATATTTTTTATTTTATTATTTGGATGTTTCTTTGAGACATATAGGTGTGCGTATTGGAATTGATATATATTTTAAGTGCGGGATGAAATTTTGTGGAATGGCATCATTGCTGCGTATGAAGAAGACCACGGTAGCCGTAAGAATTGGCCTGATCCGTTGCATGAAATGTTGGAAGATGAAATCTAGCTAAACCATGTTACCTTTCTTGCCATAGTATCTGCTTGTGGCCACGCGTGCAGATGGAGGACATGGTTTTAATTTTTTTTTTTTTTTTGTAACAATGGTAGTCATTACATTATTTTTGTAAGGAATTCTATATTGGTTTTCTACTTCTATGTTTGAGGGATAATTGGTCAATGGTACAAAAATTGATAACAAACATATTTTATTGGTAAAGCTTTATGTTAATTACACAAGTGCATTTAGATTTTTTTTATTGCTGAGGATGTTGTAACAATGGCGGGTTGTGATTGTGTTATCCTATTTATAAATTTTTCTTTCCTTTCATTTTACCATTAACAACTAAACACAAGAAAATCACTTTTCTTAAGAATTCACTTTTCTTTCCTCAGTTTTCTTAGACAACCAAATACAAGAAAATTTTATATTTTCCATACATTTTCTTTCTTTCCTATTTTTTTTTTCCCCTTACATTTTCTTTCCCTTATAAAATCCACGAACCAAACACAGCCTAAAGGATGTCAATCTTTTTCCACCATGGAAACGTTTAATCATTGGTACCATGAGAATTTGTTTTTACTAGAATGAAGAGACTAATATATAAGATTAGACCAGACAACCCTCAGAAAAACATCCATACTTGGATTGGAGATCAAACAATCTAGGAAGCCAATGAATTTCAGGAATATATTGCTTTTACTCCTCCAATATGAACTGTTGTCAGACAAATTCTGAAGGCTATGCAAGAATTATGCGAAGCAAATGAGTGTCACGGATCTCTTCTTCTAGGGGTACAAGTGCTAGAAACTAATGAAATTATAAGATTCATTGGCAGGAATAGCAATTTAGACTAGTACTGATATGTGATACACTATCTAATGTTTGAGACCCAAAAAAAGGAAAAAAAAAAAAATAGTGAGTAGATAACCAAAGCAAGCTAATTACTGAATTCAGAGTATGGCTAGTGAGACTCCAAAGCTTAACAGCTTAGGGCAGTAAGACATTAAAACCAAGCTACAAATGGAACAATTCTTAGCACACCGAAATTAGATTAGTTTGGTGATTAACTCCAAGACTAGCTAATCTATCTACAACTTTATTGATTTCTCTATACACCCATCTAACTCTATGATTGAAACTTTATTGGTTCATCAATCTAACACATTCATATTACATAGTCCCTTTAGCGTATGCTAGTATGTCAGTAAACAAAACCCAAGCAATTGATGTAGAATTAGTTTTGATTATAAATTCAGGAAATCCATTTTTTATTTAGCCAGTATTACGCCCTCTAGGGTTGCAAAACAACGGATGACACCATTGCACCAAAACCCTTCTTACTCCAAAACAAGGCATCACATCTTGTTCGTACATTTCCCCTACAAGCTCCATCAGTGATCAATTTTAAGAAATTACCCGTAGGAGGCGTGCACCTTAGTGGCAGTTTCACAACGTCATCGTCATTGACAATATGGAGAGCCTTAACTCTCGTTAATAAGGTGAGATACGTATTAAGGAAAGCTAGCTAAACCTTGATATTCAAATGACAATTCTCATTGGGATCAGTTATAAACCATTGAATATTACCTCTAGGCTTAATCAACACATAATTTATGTACATAAATTGAGTAGCCAGATTGATCATATATATATATAAATCACTTTCATCCCTTACCCTCTGCTACACACTTCGTTGATGCACCATGGTTATAATGGTAATATCTTTGTGCCTTCAGATTTTGAGTTTATGTATTTGGTCAAGGTTATGAGAAAAACTTGGGTGCAACTGTTTGACCACGTCATCAATCTGACGTGGTCAGACTAGCCAATGAAAATGTAGCATTTTGTTGATATTAGCCATGTGTCAATTTTGACAACCAAAAGCACATGCTGTTTAAGAGCCCTTAACGGCGTCTAAGCAACAAATTCAGCCAACCTAAAACATAAAGCTCCGCCTGAATTTTCAAGTCAAATTTGAATTCCAAATTCCAAATCTCATTATACACATTCTTACATTCTGCATATTTTTCAAATTTTCTTTTTGTCAATAGCTCTAACCTCTCTCAACATTCACTTCCCCATTTATGATATTCGTTTTCTATTCTCTGCACATGGGTTTCTCTATAACCGTGGCCTCTTCGGCCACTATTGGCACTGTCCATTGTCACTAACCATCACCATTGGCATGGAAGAAGCAATCACGGGTGCCGTTGGGATCAGTTGGTTGGTTTCTTCTCAACTTTTAGACCCCATTCTTTTTCTTTTAAACCCCCACCCCACCATCCCAACTCTAGTTTAAGCACAAATTTTAGATTAATCATGAGCATGACCACTACATGTTTAAAAAAATGTGCTTAAGAGGAGTTTATTGTTATATTTTCAATTCTGCTCACCATGTTGCCATTTGTGTATCATTTGGTTTTGCTTACTTTTGAGAACTAACACATCTTCCATTTCTGATGCAAACGGAATACCCGATCGCAATCAAACAACGTTGCGGAAATTATTAGAAAATAAGTAGAACAAAATACAACTCAATCTCAGATACAAGTGGATTGTCAAACCATGATCACAAAGAAAGAGAAGAATGATAAAAGAGTGCAAAGCAAGTCTAATGAAAGAATGTTTATTAATAATCAATCAAAAGTCCCCTTCTCTAGCCCCCTTACAACCATTATAAAAAAAAGTATAAGGAAACCCTAATAGAATACTACCATAACTAGAATTCTTAACAAAAGGAAACAAACAATAAAAGGAAAAATAATATAAGAGAATCTCTCAATTAAATAAAGACTCTAATAGGAATTAACTAGTTAATTAATACTAATAAGAAATTAATAAAATAGGTAACTAATAACAATAGTCTTTCAAATGGGTTGGCTTCTTAGTCTCCCTTTTAGGACGTGCGTGTGGACCATCATATATTATTGCATTAGACTCTCTTGGTTGAAAAAGACTCGACCTCGAGGCTTCATCATCATCACTATCCTCTCCATGATAAGTTTGCAAATCGGCTACATTAAATGTTGTAGAAACATTCATGTCGCCCTGAAGGTCAAGCACATATGCATTGTTACCAACACACTTCAACACACGAAAGGGTCCATCCGCTCGGTCTTGCAATTTGCCATGTTTTCCACGTGGGAACCTTTCCTTCCTCATATTAACCCACACAAGATCTCCTTCCTTGAATTCAACATACCTCCTATATTTGTTAGCTGCTTCTTTATACATTTTGTTACTCTCCTCAAGCTTCTTGTGAACCCTCTCATGCAACTTCTTGATGTATTCAGCCATATCATAGGCATCCCCACTAAAACGATCTATGACAGGCAAAGGAACTAAATCCAATGGACTAGTTGGATTTCGACCATATACAGCTTCAAATGGAGTTATTCCAATAGTCTTGTTTTTTGATCTATTATATGTAAATTTAGCTCAAGGTAAAGTTTCACACCAATTCACTTTATTTTTCCCTACCAAGGCTTTTAATAAATTCCCCAAGGATCTATTCACCACTTTAGTTTGGCCGTCCATTTGCGGATGGTGAGCAGTACTAAATTAAAGCTTAGTACACATCTTCTGCTATAGAGTACGCCAAAAATGCCCCACAAACTTGGAATCCCGATCAGAAGTGACAGTGCGAGGAATCCCATTGAGCTTAATAATCTCCCAAAAATAAATCTCAGCCACATGACTAGCATCCATTGTCTTGCTACAAGGTACAAAGTGTGCCACATTTGAGAAATGATCCACCACAACAAGTATAGAATCATGCCCTTGCCTTATATGTGGAAGTCCCAGTATGAAGTCCATGCTAACATCTTCCCAAGGAGCTTTAGGTTCTGGCAAAGGAGTGTATAGACCTGTGTTCTAAGAACGTCCCTTGGTTGTATGACATTTCCTACATCTTTGCACATGCCTCACTACATCTCTCGTCAATTTCGACCAATAGAATTTTTCTGCAACCATAGCTACAGTTTTGTCACGACCAAAATGCCCTCCAAGACCACCACCATGTTGTTCTTCAATAATGGCCTGTCTCAACGAACAATCCGGTATACACAGTCTACTACCCTTGAATAAATAGCCACCTTATAGGAAGAAATCTTGTTTCAACTGATGCTACATATAGTCAGCCCAATTATGGCCAAAATTTGCATCTGTCTCATATAGCTCCTTTAAAAGTTCAAACCCAATAACCTTAACTCCCATAGTATCCAGCAAAAGTGCTGTCCTGCTCAAAGCATCAGCCACTTCATTTTGAGTTCCCGCTTTATGTTGAATGACAAAATTAAATTTTTGAAATTCTTTAACCCACTTTGCATGTCTTTGGTTAAGCTTTTGTTGGCCATTGATGTGTTTCAATGTCTCATGGTCAGAATAAAGAATAAACTCCTTATACAAAAAATATTGCTCCTTATGAACATTATATAGTTAAAATGTTAAAATTTATTCTCAAATTTAAAATTTATTTCTTATGATTATAAAAGTTTTAAATAAGTTCAATTTTTTTCCTAAAATTCATTCCAATTTTTTGTTAACGACACATTTTGTAAGATTATCGGATCGAATCGGATTTTCGGACCGAGCATTTGAAAATAACAAATTCAGATATGGATTTGTATTTTATAGATCCATCATATTGTCGGATCGGATCGGATCGAAATTATTTCTTATCAGATCGGATTCAGATTCGAATATACCTTGATCCGGCCCAAAACTGACCTGTTGACAAGTCTACCACTAAGATCCTATCCATTAATTAAAACCATCAACTAAAATCTGGATTATTAATATTTAATAAGTCCAACATAATTGTTGAACTCAACAAATTAAAAAGTTTCAGACTTTATTGGACAATCTAGTAAACAAAAGAAAAGCCTTTCCCATATACTATGATATATGATGATACATGCATGTTAGAGATAAAGTTTACTAAATTTGATGAGACGTGTCCCATTTACTCTAAGTTCTCGTCAGCCTCCTTTTTACTGGGTAAAAACTCGGTCACCGCCCACGGAAACAGACAAATTACAGATGGAGAAGGCGGCACTACCACCAGCTGGTTTTGTAAATGCAGCAAGGCAGAAGCAGTGTACCAAAAAGGTGGGTTAGGAGGGAATGACAACCCTAGGGTAACTGTATTTAATTACTTTAATTAAGAGCATCAATTCCCAAAACAATATTCCAGTTCTAATGCCTCGCTTTTGCATGCCACGTTCATAGGGATTCTTTATCACATTTTTTTCTCCACGGTAAACGTTTCATTCCCCCCCACCCCGCATTGGAGCTTTAAATGGGAGAAAGAGATGTACCTGCTTTACAGTAAACTTTGAGATTATTTATTTATTTTTGAGTAAGCAGAAGAGCAGTACACATTGTAGCACACCTAATTCTATCTCTTACCCTCAAATAATTATTCTTGGACCATGTTTATTTAACCAGAATGAAATATGATTTCATGTTTAAAGTAAGTTGAAGTGGAAAATAATTTGAAATTACTGTCAAAACACATTTTTTAATTCTCTTCAACTCCCATTTAAACTACATCATCCAAACACTTTGTTCTGAATGAATTAAAATATGATCCCATTCCATCCATTCCATTCGAGATAAACAAACATGACTTTGAAGTTGCTTGACCTCCTGACTTAATACAGAGGTTTCTTAATTATTGAATTGTCTCCTGATTGTAAAATTTTATTGGAAACATATGTAATCATGTTGTGTTCTTATGTGGAATATCCCTAATCCATCCCATTGAATGTGTTATAGCAAAAAGGCGCCCACCTGGAATGATTATGCAAAATCGAAATCCCAAAACTAATCCTTTAAAATGCAATTCAAAAAAAAAAAAAAAAAAAAAAAAGGAGAAGTGTAATTATTTTCCCATAGCACGGGACCAATCTGTAATTCCCTATATATATATATATATATATATAAACTAACTCATTTTAAAGGATTAATTTGTTTAAAAACAATAATAATAATACTCCATGGGTGCCAACCTCATTGAAATGCTAAGGTAGTCTTTGATGCTATCAGACCCTTCTTTTATGGGAAAAAATATTCTAAAAACAATAATAATATCTATATCTATATTTATATCTATATCTATAAAAGGCTGAATCTTAGAAAAACTTTTAAACTGACCAATATACTCCTATTTTTTTAATAAAAATACTTATCTACCCGTCCTTTAATTGAAACACATAATAAACATTTTTATCATTTGGTAATAAATGAAAGTTAGATTTTACCTCAAACTCTTAACAAATTAAATTTAGATTCTTACTTAAATTCCTAATGCTGATGACTATCAAGTTGCATGACAATATATATGAATGCAAACTCTTTGAATCTTCTGTTTTATGAAACAAAAACAAAATAAAAAAAATAAAAATCTGAATGTATATTTAACTTTTGAATTTTTAATTTTATGAAAAAAATATGAAATCTTCATGTATTTATTATTTTTTCATATAACTAATATTATTTAAAAATGTTCACATGCAACGCATGTGTGCTATATCTAGCCTAAAAAATAGCACCATAAACATCTATTACCAAGTAGAATGTAATGGACTGACTCTAAAGATGTCTTTTGGTTCATTTGTTTTTATTTGTCAATACTCAGGATTGCTCTGGCTGTAAACCAATGCCAATATCACCCAATGGCCCAATGACCCTGGACTTAGAGCATTATCCGATTAGAATTTTGAACGTCATTACTTGCTTTTGTACTGAAAAAAAAGTTTTTAAATTTCCCTCAAAAAATCTCTAAAAAATACTTCCAAGAAATTAAACAGAATCTTATATTACAATCCTATTTGAAAAATTGAGGCTTCAAAGGCCACTAGGGTTTAAAACATCCCTCCCCTTTGAAATATCTCATTAGAAAATGAAGCAAGTAATAGATCATTTTGATACTACTTACTTTAAAAGTTTTCCGAAAATAGATTAAATACTATAACCCTTAATCATGATTTCCATCAACAAGCATGTCCTAAACTACAATGACAAACGTTTGAACTTTGAACAAAAATTATATAAATAAACAAAGAAGTCTTAAACTTTCTTTTTTATAACGCTAACGGCATGGTAGCCTAGTGGCATCTACCTCACTTATTAAGTAACTAATCTTGGGTTCACACTTGTGGAGAAGCATTGATACCCATTTGTTTGATATTAAGGGGGTGAGGGCTGTGGGTAGATTTCATTGGTTGTCCCCCCTGCAAAAAAAAAAAGACATTTTTTTTAAAATTTTTTTTATAACAAAGCCTAACTTAACCATACAATATGGATATATATACTTGATTAACCCTAGCAAATGTGATAAAAAATACAATCTTTTTATGATATATTTGTAAAATAAAGACAAGAATATAAATATGGAGAGAGAGGGAGAGAATAAACAAACCCTTATAACGGCACTTTATAAGCAAAGCCTCAAGCAAGCGGAGGCAGACAGCATTGTCATCAATGGCCAGAACTCTAAGACCATCCGGAAACTGGGTATTATCCACATGCTCTGGCACCGGAATCGAATCCACGTGTCCATCATTCTCTGACATACCAGGCAAGAAAATAAAGACAACCGAAACTACAAAATCTTATTCAAAGATTGTTTTGATTTTCTGCAAAAAAAGGATCACATGAGAATTTTCTCAGGAAAATCAAGGTAGAATCTGGCAATCAAGGTTTTTGGTTATAATGGCAGCGAGAAAATTCTTAAAAAGGATATGAAGAGCTGCAAAATAGTAAGTAATGGAAGTATACGGGAAAAATCTGGACAGTCGACGAAGCGCTTCAAGGAAGATGGTCCGACAATTTGGAGCACCGCAACACGGTGGTTGGAGAAAGTTGCAAAGGCTAAGATAGCACTTGAGCTCTCAAATGAATAATGGAGCTAGGTGGCTTAATGAATAGTGGCACTAGGTACTCTGGTGAACAGTGGCGGTAGGTGCTCCAATGAATAGTAGTGCTAGGTGCTCCAACGAACAGTGGCGCTAGGTACTCCGATGAATAGTAGTGTTGGGTGTTCCGATAAACAGTGGCCTAAAAAGCACAAAGATGCATCAGGAGGTCAGGGTTTGCTCGGCCAAAGACCCTCCAACGGTCAAGTTAGTTCTTAGTGTCTAGAGAAAGAAGAAAGAGAGAGAGAGCTAGGGTTTTGCGAGAGCGGCGTACCTTATTTTGTGTGAATAGAGTTCCTTTTATTGGGAGAAAGTTAGGTCTTGGGTTAAATTATCGCTTTAACCCGACCATGGTCAATTCAGGGTTTTAGGTTTGGTTATTGACAGCTATTCGACCATGGTCCGATTATTAATAACTTGTACTTGATCGTGGTTTAGTCTCTTTGGTTGGGTTTGAATAACGGGCAACTATGAAGCACGTGCCGAACAAGTGACCAAAACCAAGGACCGAACAAAGGGTAGACCAAAGGTCGAATAAGACTGCAGTCTGATGACATCACCAGTGTCGAGGATAGTTGAGGACTAAAAGGTTTATCCACCGAGAATGGATCGATCGAGGATAAGAGTCCACCTTACCTAAATCCCTCCTTAGTCCTCAAATCATTGCACCAAGAAGATGGTTCTTTGGCCCGAGCATGAATGGACCAAGGAGATATCGGTTCTTTGGCCTGAGCAAATGTGGATTGAGGAGATGGTTTGGTGATTGGGTGCTTTTATAGCCAAGTGCTTGGACCGAACAAGCCTAACTCAAATAGTCATTGACCAGACAGATTTGGATTGAATAGATTTGAACCAAGGATAAGGTTTGGTAGTGCCAAGAATTGTGGGATGGAACGTTTATCACGCTTAGGTAACCTAAATAATTTACGTAAACAATCTTCTTTGAGCTTTCTGGTTTGATATTTCTCTATTAAAACAAAGAGAAGCTTGGTTGAGCACTTTGCCATGTGTCTTTTGATCATTGGTGGGTTAGAATTTTCCCACACAACTATCCCCAAGCCATTATTGTGTCCAGTATTAAAGTAATAAATCAATAAAGAGAATGTTTTTACATTTGTTATTATCTGAGTTTCAGTGAACAAGTCCATACCCTTTAACAACGTGGATTCCATCCACGAGATCAAGTTTAGAATTTTAGCGTTTTCGTTTTAGGATCTCATCTAACAAAATGGAGGAAATCCTGATATCCTAGACAAATTGATCTATTTCAACACTGATCGTGTTATTAAAGAGACATTTTTGGAGTATTAGAGTTCTACCATCGGAATCACCTCAATTCACATCAAGTTTTCCAAAACCAGGACACCATACCTCATCAAATGATTAAATTCATGTACTACATCCATCAAGCAAGAGCTGATCAACTGAAATATTAATTGCACATCCTAAAGCAGTTAAAACTCTAATCTAATCCACCTAGTTCTGGTGACGCTCTATCCAAACAATAGCCACCCAATTCCGTAGGCACTTTGTACAAAAAAATCTACTCCCTCCGCCCCATTTTGTTTGGTAACGATTTCCATTTACGAAACGTTTGTTACTAGCTTGTCAAAAGTCAAAGCATTAATTCTTTTACTTTTCCAAAATAACCCTTCTTTTCTATTAAAAAGTAAGGTAAATTGTAAAAAATTACCATCACTTTTAGGGTGCGTTTCACTTTGGTATCCTCAATTTTAAAAAGTGTCAACTTAATACCTAAGGTTTTAGTTATGTTTCAATTGGGTCCTGCCGTGAAGAACCATTTGTTGACCAACCGGTAAATTAGTCAGACATGTACACGTGACCTTATGTGATAATTTTTTGCCCATTTTGCCCTCTTATGCATGGAACGCCTATCTCCTCATAACCTTAACAGTGAGAAAAAGTGTGCTGATAAAAAAAAAAAAAAATTTTTTTTTTTTTTAAGACCTTGTCCCCTCCCCCTCTTTTTCTCTATCTCTTTCTAGGATTTGGATTTGGTGCAGTTTATGTTTTCAACTGCATGGTGCAGTAGCCATGCGATGAGTGACACGTGGCAGGGGAGAGCATCAACGGCTGAGTTAGATGACTACAGGATTGTAATGATAGAAAGCATAACAGGAGATGATTTGTCTGGCATCAACCCAAAAAATGTACAGACCATCACCATCACTTTCTCCGGCGAACTTTGCCGGCCACAAAACCCAAGTCCGGCATCCCCTTTTCTTCACGTACTCCCCTGCCCAACTGCTCTTCGCCAAACTGGTAAGGGCCAACTGTTTTTTTTCTTTTTTATTTATTTATTTATTTTAATCAAACACAGTAAACCAACGGGAGGAGAGGAGAGAGAGTAGAAGAGGGGAGAGAGGAGAGAGAGGAGAGAAAAACAGGTCTGGGAGGGGAGAGAGGAGAGAAAACCAGATCTGGTCAGGGACGAGACCTTCGACGCCGGCAGCCATGGCTATCCAGCCAAACCCATCTCACCCATCCATGGAATTTGCCGACGGCGGAGAAGTTCGTGTGAATGGGTTGCTTCAGATCTGGGTACTGGACGCCGTCCCTCGCACACTGCCAAGCTCTTGATTCCTTCTACCAAACGCATCTTCCAACTAGATCTGGGTACTGGTCGCCATCCCACGCAGATCTGATCAGTAGAGGAAAAGAAAAAAAAAAGGAAAAGAAGAGGGAAGAGGAAGAAGGAAGAAGATGGTTGCCGTCCCACGCAGATCTGATCAGCAGAGAAAAAGAAAAAGGAAAGAAAAAAAAAAAAAAAAGAAGGAAGAGGGAAGAGGAAGAAGGAAGAAGGTGAGGCTGCCGACGGTGGGGAGTGGGGATTTGGTGTAGTCATTGCAATCCTGTGGTCGTCTAACTCAGCCGTTGATGCTTCCCCTACCACGTGTCACTCATCGCGTGGCTACTGCACCATGCAGTTGAAAACGTAAACTGCACCAAATCCAAATCCCTCTTTCTACCCCTTTTGAGGTAAAAGAGCAAAACAATAATTTCTTTTGGCAGACCTTGTCCCCTCCCCCTCTCTTTTTCTCTCTCTCTCTCTCTACCTTTCCCAGTTTCTCTCTCATTCTCTCTTGCACTTTCTCCCTCTCCTTGCCGAACCAAGCCATAATAGCAGGCCATTTCCACAGAGGCATAATCTTCTATTCTTCCTTTTTTTTTTCTTTGTTTTTGCTGCTTGTGTATATTTAGAAGGGGAAAAAAAATCAACTGGAGGTGGAGACCATTCAAATTCCCAGACAAGAAAGGGGGTTGTAGCGTTGGTTTATGTAGATGGGGTCGCCGGCGAAGAAGAGAAAAGGGGGTCGTAGCCATGGCTGCCTCTAATTCTCTAAACATAGCAAAAGAAAAAAAAAAAAAAAAAAAAAAAAAAAAAGAAGAAGAAGAAGAAGGTTGGCTAGAAAAAAATGGAGTTGGTCGGAGTAGGAGAATTCATGGGTTGATTGGAGTGGGGAGTTGGCTGGAGTGGCTGTCATTGAGGTCCTTCCCTCTCCTAGCTCCCATCTCACTCTAAAAAAAGAAGACAACAGTTCGTCGGAAAAATAGAGTTGGCCGGAGTTGCCATGTGTGTTTCCAACTCGAGTGAAATGGATTATGTTTCAAAACGACGTTATTTGTATGAAGGGTAAAAACGTCATTTTCTCGACACTGTTAACACCATTATTAATTTTGAATCAACAAAAATCTTAGGTACCAAATTGATGCTTTTTAAACTTGAGGATACCAAAGTGAAACGCACCCTAAAAGTAGAGGTAGTTTTCTGCAATTTATCCTTAAAAAAAAAAAACTTTATAATGAGGGCAAAATTAGAAGTTAAGTGCCATAATAATGCATTAAACAATGCACCTTTGGCCCATGACACCACGTGTCCGTGTCAGAGTTGCATGGAAGTTCTTCTCCTCTTACTCCTATATATGCCCGGCAATGCTTGCCAACCGGCCAACCCCCATCTACTTTCATAGATTGACTTGCATATTGATTGATTCCAAGGGATTGAAAGTGGGGAGGGGGGGGAGGTGGTTCAGGATATATTCGCCGAAAGAGTATATATTCTCAACGTTAGATATATTCGCCGAAAGAGTATATATTCTCAACGTTATTACTAGAATTTTTGTTACTCCACAGTCCACACAAACACTGTCTCACATCCACCTTGATCAGATTTTGCATATACTTTTGCGATTTCTCTGTGTCACAAGAGTAGGGAGAGAGAGAATGGCTTGTGTTGCGCTTCCAATCGTACTACACAACCAATCCCGGAAAGTGCATGTGGCCCTCAATGTTCAATTCATGATCATATCATATAAGGTTTACCTGTTCATGAAATGAATTGGGATTTTTGTTTTGATGTTAGTTATTTGATGTTTGAGGTATTGATAAGAGTCCTGTTTCCGGTTTCTTAATTGTCACTCTCTTACAAAATGGAGAACTTCCATGCAATGACCGTGACACGGCCACATGGTGTCACGGCCAATAACAAGCAAAGTAGGATTGTGGAGTCATAAAGTACTCTGACAATCCCATTTTGTTTGGTCCTTATTAGACTGTGACACCACGTGGCCTGTGTCACAGTTGTTTGGAAGTTCTTCTCGAGTAAGAGAGGTTGGATTGTTTTCCTTGACTAGGAAGGAAGTGCATGGCTGGAAAGAATTGTTTGAAACAGAAGAGAATGAGGATTGGGTTCAAAATTTCAAACTTGTTCCCACCTCATCGACTAACACGATCAAACTGGATAAGAACCTCCTTATGTTAACAGGCAACGTGTGCTTCCTGGACGGGCGGCTTTAGCCTAACCCACCACAATTAGAACTTCACAGCTTCTAGCTCTGTTTTATATATTGTATCTAGAAAAGAAAAAAAAAATAAAAAAATAAAAAATAAAAAACCTCTATTTTATTTCCTACTCATTCCAATAGGTGCAGAGCAGGACTGGTCTAGTAAGCCAACTAGCCTAATTAGAATTATATTAGAATTAAACATTATATAATAAATTGTACGGCATTATAATTAATGCAAGAAATATAAGTGTCAAAAGGTGTATTTGGACCATTGTGCTGGAGCCTTGGACCACCTGATTTTCTCTCCCATTACGCATGCTTATAGAAAAAATAGGCCAAGGTTTCAGATTGGTAGAACATGGTAACTTCAAAATCAAAGTACCAAATCCAAAAGGTAAATTCAGCAATTTGAAAATGTCCAAATTCAAGCTGAAATATTTCTCAGCACTAATAATTCCAACTTCTTAAATTATTTTGGTAACAAAACCCAAAAATGGGTTAAGATTATAACTTGCCAGCACGCACATAAGCACATGGATGTTTCTCCAAGATAAGCAAAGGGGTATCAGCTGGAATGGCCGCCACTGAATCAACCACAAAAGGGAGGAGCCCCATCTCCAGGCGAGTCTAATGCCGATCTCTCCCTCTTGGGCGAGCCAGAATCTGTAGGAGCCTCTGGGACATCTGGAACAACATGGTCCACAATCACTATGCCGGTACCCTTCCTAAGTTTCTTACTATGTGTAGGAGACCACTCATCACTCTCAGTAGCAATGGCCTTGCCCTTCTCTTCACTAGATGGCCTAACAGGCAATGGTGTGGAGCGTCGAGTTGGGTCATCGCCCCCAGTACCTTCGGCTGTTGCCATAATCTGCAAAAGAACACATGCATTAGTAATATACGCAGGCGAGTAAAGTAAGCATTCGGGGTAATCAATCAAAGAGAAACCAGAAATTTCAAAAAAAAAAAAAAAAAAAAGGCAAAAATAGTACGAAAAGGATTCTTAAATACCGTGTAAGGGTACTCCTACATGAGGCCCAAAAGGACTAAATGAGAAAATAGATATTAGATAGGGAAGTTACACCTCTCCAAAGGCTGGCTATAAAAGTAAATGAGAAAAATAATTAAATACCATGTAGGGTACTTTTATATTTATGACCGACCAGTAAAAACATATATAAATGAAAAATATATACAATATTGACATATGTTACACGACACAATCTTTGAAATTGTGGATTTTGAGCGTATTTAAGTCGCCAAACGGTGGCCTATGTGGATTAGAATAATGTGTTTTGGCATCTTTATACACTGAACAACTTCAAGATCATATGCACACTGCCCCTATAATATGTTGAATTACATACAGTTCTATACATACAAAAACACATACTCATAATTACACAGTCACTAGTCTACACAAGTACATGCGTATTAATGGTGACTACCTTATTATCAATGACTCCTTGATCCGCTGAAACATTTTTATCAAGAATGGCATGCCGATACCAAGGGGACTCGTATTTGATCATTCCTTGATCTTTGGATAGGTAATCCTTCTCATCGTCTTCATAAATCAAGTTAACCCCACACCTCTTCACCTGGAAAAGACGGGTAGGACACATTACTGCTGAATACTCCATTTCATCCCCAGCTGCCATACGAACTTCTGGAGTAACGTCTGATGCGTAGTGGAGCCACGTTTGATCTTGAAGGGTTAATGGAAAGTCTCCATATGATGCAGTTTTGTATTTAGAGCCCCTGGTTTTATTTTCAATATTATAGTGCAAATGGGCCTCATCAGTGACCTCATCTACGCGGCCTGCAAAAACAACGCATAGAATAGACCCTCGGATCTTTCGGTTTGGAAGTTCAGACACGACAAAAGATAAAACTGATCCCACACTCTGGTAATTGAAGTAGTCAGGAACCTCGCCTCCAGGAAGTAATATGTCAAATTTAGGAAGTGCAAACAGCCCCTGTTCCATCAAATCTAGAGTTATAAGAACAAAAGCCATAGTCTCACACGCACACACACAGAGAAAGGGAGGACCTTCTGGAGGAGACTCTTTCTGAAATTACTTGCTAGATTGCCTTCAACAAATTTGTTGCAACGATCAAGGTTCATGTATTTCAAAGCATGGAACTCCGATCCAGTAGATATACTTTCTAATGATTCGCAATTGTTTGCATTCGTCGTTGCTAAACTGGGTGGAAGCTCTGGAAGTGATTGAAGCCTTGGACAATCACTTAAAGAGAGAACCAAAAGGCAAGAAAGGTTAATGATGCTAGCTGGTAGGGTACAGAAATCATTTCGGTCAAGATCCAACTGTTCTAGCGATATTAAACTCCCAAACTCATGGGCAACATATGACAAATTGCAGTCTGACAGACTTAACACTGTTATGGAAATGAATCCCTGTGTAAAAGCTGGTGAAAGACTGATGGAATCGGGATTTTTCACTAGTGATGCCCAAGACGAGAGGAGTGAAAACCATGATTTTGATTGTGATCCTTTAAATCCCGGCACATTTTTTAATTTTGAGCAACCAGAGAGAGAGAGATTTTCAAGAGATCTCAAATTCCAAATGCCTAGCGGTAGCTTCCCAAGATTTTTGCAGTTTTCCAAATCCAAGGTAACAAGTTTGTTGAGACATTCAATAGATTGGTGAACTTCTACCAAACTTGTGCAATCATTGAGCAATAACATCTCGAGATTGGTGACGCTTGAGAAGTCTGGGGTTTCAGTTAGGTGATGGGAATGACTCAGAGTAAGGAATTTCAACTGGCTGAGAAACTGTCATCAAGAAGGAAAATAAAATGATTTGCAAATAATCTATAGTATATATGATCAACATTGGAAAGACGTGAAAACAATGCCATACCTTCTTTCCTTTCCAAACTTGTTTTAGGCTGCTATAGCTCATGTCAATTGCAACCACTTTCTCCATAAATAAGTTAGGTGGTATATATTTCAAGGGGAAGCCAAACCAACACAACCATCTTAGCCTCTTGGAAAAATGTCCATAGCTTCCACTGAGGTATACATAATTGAGTTTAAGCAATCTTAGTCTGTTCATCTTTGCAAATGCTTGTGCATTCACTTGTACATCATTCAACCTAGGCAAATCTAAGGCAAGACCTTCCACTTCTTCTGTACCCTGATGAGATAGAGCGTTGCATAAGCAAAAATATAATATTGATAAGAGCAGTCTACTAAAAACAGGCTTTGACACTGAATTGCCTCACAGTGCACATTATTTATTTATTTATTTATTTTAATTTTGATGTATTCTTAAATCAACTCAATAGACCTCACATGTTTAAAAATAATTCTTGAATGTAGATCTTACCGTATGACTTGTCAACACATCAAGGACGTCCTCACGAAGACACAATCTACTACGTTTCCCAAGCTCCTCAAGGCATTCTTTGCGAGCAATTTCTCTACCCATGTCTTGAAGCATGTCATGCATCCTCAGCTCATTTGATGTATCAAATCTTACAAGACATCGACGAGATAGAATCCCGATTCCAATCTCTGGGAAGAAACCACAGCCTTCTAATATACTGACTATATAATTTTTGTCCATTCCAACAAAGAAACAAGCAATATCTAGGAATATGTTCTTCTCATCATCATTTAATGAATCAAAGCTTATTTTGAGCTTTTCCTGAACTGTATCATGAGGATTTACTTTTAATTTCTCCAAGGCGTTTTTCCATTCGAGAATGGATTTGTCAAAGAAGGAAGAACCCAAAACTTCAAGAACTAACGGAAGCCCTCCAGCATAATTTACTACTTCCCTCGAAAGCTCCACATAGTCATCTAGTGGATGGTCTTTTCTAAAGGCATGCCAACTGAAGAGTCGAAGAGACTCATCATAAGTTAATAATTTTGGCTCGTATACGTTATCCACTTCCAGAAATTTTAATATGGATTCATCTCTGGTTGTTATTATGATTCTACTTCCTGAATGAAACCAATCACGCCTTATGGCTAATGCCTTTAACTGGTTGAATTCATCAACATCATCAAGAACAATAAGAACCCTTCTACACCATAGTCTCCGTTTTATGTACTCAATTCCTTGATAAACATTTCTTCTCTTTGGAATTTCATTCATTAGGATATCAGAAAGAAGTTGTTCTTGTAAAGCAACTAGACCGCTGGGACATCGCTTTGAAATTTCTCTAACATTTGCAAGGAAGCTGCTACCTTCAAATTTGAGACGTATAAGGTTATAGATAGCTTTAGCAATTGTTGTCTTACCTATTCCACCAATCCCCCAAATGCCAACAATGCGAACATCGTCTGACCCCAAGCTCAACAGCATGTTTACTTCTTGTACACGTGACTTCTAAGCTGACTGGATAGTCGACAACATTTGCGTATCGGAGATCTAGTTTTTTTGAAAGGTCTTCGATAATCTTCTCAATAAATTTTGATTCATACCTGCCAATTTCGACCAGATCGAATAAGAAGTGTAAGCAAAATAATCGTTAATTAGTAACTTGAGATAAGCCATGAAAACAGAATTAAACTTCAAGTGAATTTGATGATGTCAAAGAAGTAAATAATTTTACTGTCGGAAGAAAGTACCTTCTCAACCATGTAAAAGGAAAAAAAAAGAAGGATAATTTGCACCAAAAAAGCAAACCACAACACAAAAGATTCCTCAAATTGAAATGTAAATCCAGAGTTTACACCCGATTCCACTGTGTCCTCCAAGGCAGAAAAAGGACAATATAGTCCGCTATTTGATCATACTTCTTTTCAGCAATTTAAGCCTCATCGATTTTGTAAATTATTTTCCCCCCAAGAAGGGGCACATTATATGATTATACTTGTTCTATATAGGTTTAAGCCTCCTCGTCTTGTTACTTACTTTTCCTCCCAAAAATAAAAATAAAAAAAATGAAGAAATCCCTGTTTCCTCATTACACTCGTTTTATTTTACTTGTTTTAGGCAATTTAAACTTCTTGGGTCTTGTGCCCTTGCGGGGTTAGTTGAGCAATCAGGTTTTCGATGTGCTCTCACACATCATAGTTATTATTGCCTGTGAGGGGATGACGCCTCTCACACAGACCGTTAGGGACTTAGGGGATTAGTTTGGTCTAAAATCTCATAAGGAGTAAGGTCTAGGACAACCCTAATCTTTAAACTAAAAAAAAAAAAAAAAAAAAAGAACAACAAATAAATAACCACATGTTTCCTAATTATACTTGTTTTACATAAATCTAAGTCCGATTGGTCTTCTTTATTATTTTTCCTACTAAAAAAGAGAAAAAGAAATACATGTTTTCTATTTATTCTAGTTTTGGGCAGTTGTAAGTCTAAACGGTCTGTTTAATTATTCTTCTACCACTAAAAACAAAAAATTAAATACAAATAAAAACAATTTACACTCCAACCATATTTTCTATGTCCCATCCAGACAAGGAGAAGAACTTACGTGTAACAGTGATGCCATATCAACCGTATCACAAGCCAATAAGAAAACAAGTGCATATAAGTTTTTCTTTCTTAATATATTAACATCTCAATAATAAAGCTAGAAGAGATTCACTCCACTTATTACACAATCTAGTGAAATTTGTGTTGATGCAAAAAATTTGAAAGTAGGAAAAAATTAGGAAAATAATTGCTGTTAATTGTATGCCCTACAACCGTTTATAGAGATGATACTATAGGGATAATGAACAATCAATGGGATTCATTTATTATTGATTACATTTATCATTATTTAATAAAGAGATTTATTCTGTTATGTTTATTGTGTTATTTTATATTTACATGATATGTCCATGTAGTTAGAGTTGAAAATAAGATTTCACAAAGTGTTGTGATGGAGAGACTTTATATCTCTGTCCTACACTCCTAAAGCCTTCCTAGTTGAAAGTTTATTGTGATAGATAATGATGAACTGTAAGACTAACACATGCTATGTTGGCTCTGTAAGAGGATAGCTAGTCTTAAACTATTTGTGTAGAGACACTAAGACAAAACATGTGGGTGTTTGTTAGAAGAATAGGTACACTGAATGTAACCAATCATCAAATCCTTGTTACACTCATAGCCTTTCTCTCACAACTTAAAGTCCAACTTTGCTTATAAGTGTGTGATCTATTGGGTTCACATCATCTAGTAGTAGGTAGTAGCACTATAAGTACTTAATAGAACATTTTTCATTAAGGGTCTAATTGGAACTCCTTCTAATTCCTTATTAATTATTACTCTCTTATATTAATTAGAGTTTCTATTAACCATGAGTATCATCGAGAAATGATTTATGATGTAGTCCTAAATGAAGTGAAGATAAATCAAAGAGCCCTTCAATTACAGTTATGGTACAATTACATTATTTTATCAAAAAAATATCTCTGATTAAACTAATAGAACATAAAATTTTGTCAAGTCCCTAGTTCAATACTTTCATAATTATTTTTAAATATCTAACATACTCAAGTAGATGTACTATGTGACGTAGCAAAAAGCGTATGAAATAAAAAGGGCATCGCCTTCGTCTTAAAAATTCCTCGAATCCACAAGCAAAGAATAAACACACTCGAATCCACAAGCAAAAGAGTAAAAAACTCTGTAAAGAAATTCTTATTGATCAAAGTAATAATTTGTCCGATAGGGCTGCAAGCCTATTTATAGAGAACTAATACTTGAACTCTAAGTAAACTAGGAAGAATGAATTCTACTAAACTTAGGAAAGGAATAAATAAAATAAGCAAAATAAACAAAATAAACAAATTAAGAAAATCTTGTTATGATGATAACCTGATTTGCCCTTTGGTGTGACTTTTTCTAAATATAGTTATGATGCTAACTAGATTTGCCCATTGTGCGTAAGTCTTTACTTGCGGACTTCTGATGCTCTAGATCCTCTTGTTCTACATCACTATGAAAGCCACGTGTTATTGGTGGATTACAAAAGAGCCTATAGTTAAGGTAAGTGAAATTTGTCGTGTTCAGATTTCTATTGGCAAAAGTTATAAATCTGAAGTTGTTTGTGATGTGATTGATATGGATGCTAGCCATGTGCTATTGGGTAGACCTTAGCAGTATGATGTTGATGCAACCTATAAGTGTTGGGAAAATAAATATTTGTTTACTTGGGGGTCAAAGAAAATTGCTTTGGTTCCTTTAAAACAACAAATTAGAACCAACAAATCTTCAATTGTGCCAGAGAAGATTGAGTATGTTCATCAAAACAAACCTAACAATGAGGTCAAACACACTAAAATCCATAGTGATGACGTTGTTGGTCAACGACTTCTTATTGACAATCTTTCTAAAGTGGAGACTCAATCTTTACTATCCGTGAGTAAATTCGAAGTTGAGATCTTGACAATTGTCAAAGAGGTTGAGAATATTGTGGTTGAAGAACCAAAGCCAAATGAAGTTGTTATTCCTATACAATAGTCGTTGGAGAAGTTTGATGATCGAACTTGTTAAATTTTCAGATGTAGATACTAATTTTTCTTTGAGCAATAGGGTATGGCACATTGATTTTATTGGGATCGAAGGATTTAACTTTATTCTTAGTCCTTATTTGGTTGGCCTTTTTAATAAATTGACGTATCCCCTGAAGATTCTTCAAGTGGAAAAATTCATGAGAAATAATTTTGGGAAGAGATTGAAGCAACTGAAGTACTCCCAAGTATTTATTTGTTTAGGATGAAAGACTTCAAGCTCATGCAACGTACTCGAGGACGAGTTATTTTCAAGCTGGAGGGGACTGATGTAAGACAAGCCACCCCTATTTGTTGCCTTCGCCGTTGGCCATTGCTGGATCATCAAAAGTCTTCACAAGCACTAAGCAAATCTAGTTAGATTTGGCAAAATCTAGTTAGATTTAGAAACTCAAAAAAGTCACATTTGGGCCAAATCTAGTTATGTTCTTAACTAGATTTGCTTAATTTGCTTATTTTGTTTATTCCTTTCCTATTTTGTTGCTTTCCTAAGTTTAGTAGAATTCCTTTTCCTAGTTTACTTAGAGTTCAAGTATTAATTCTCTTTAAATAGGCTTGTAGCCCTATGGGCAATAACATTGAACTTTGATCATTAATAATATTTGAGAGTTTTCTCTGTGGTTTGTGTTACTTCTCGTAGATTCGAGTGTTATTTCTCATGGATTTGAGAACCCTAGGCTATTGACGTTTGTCGTAGTCATATCTTCTAGTTTTCCGCTACGTCAGTTGGCATCAGAGCGATGATTCGCCTTGCTTCGATGGCTAACCAAGGAGTTAAAGGACAAATCCCTATTGATGGTGATCATGGGGAGGATGAGGATGCTTTGACTTAGCAAAAAGCATATGAAAGAAAAAGGGCACCACCTTTTTCTTAAAAATTACTTGAATCCATGAGCAAAGAGAAAACACACTCGAATCCATGAGTAAGAATAAAAAACTCAGTAAAGAAATTATTATTGATCAAAGTAATAATTTGCCCATAGGGCTACAAGCTTATTTATAGAGAACTAATACTTGAACTTTAAATAAACTAGGAAAAGGAATTCTACTAAACTTAGAAAAGCAATAAAATAGGAAAGGAATAAACAAAATAAGAAAAATAAACAAAATAAGCAAATTAAGCAAATCTAGTTATGAAGATAACTTGATTTGACCTCTGGTGCGAATTTTTTGTAAACCTAGTTATGATGCTAAATAGATTTTCCCATTGCGCGTAAGCCTTTACTTGCAGACTTTTGATGCTCTAGATCCTCTTGTTTTACATCAGTCTCCTCCACTTGAAAACAACTCGCCCTCAAGTTCGTTGTATGAGCTTGAAGTCTTCCTATCCCAAACAAAAAGATACTTCGAGTACTTTAACTGCTTTAATCTCTTCCCAAAATTATTCTTTATGAATTTTCCCACTCGAAGACTCTTCACTGCATACTTCAATTTATTGACAAGGTCAACCAAACTAGAATTAAGAATAAATTAAATTCTTCGCTCCCAATAAAATCAATGTGTTGTACCTTGTTGTTCAATGAAAAATCAGTATCTACATTCAAAAATTTAATAAGCTCATTAAACTTATCCAACCGTGCTTGTACAGGAATTAGGGGTGCAAGAAAACCAACCAAACCGCTCAAATCGGACCGGATCGAACCGGTTTTGCGGTTTTTGGTCGGTTTTTTTGAGTGTTTGGTGCGGTTCAATTTAAAAAATAGGAATTTTTTTAATTTCGGTTTTGGTTCAGTCCACATAATATGTAAACCGAATACACCAAACCGAACCGATTTAAGTGTATATATATATATTTTTAATATATTACCTATACAAAACGCCGACATGTAGGCTATTTAATAAGTGAAACTACGTCGTTTCATCTTCCCCTTATATATAAATTCTTGCCCTAACCCTAATCCCTTATTCCTTTCATTCGAAACTCTCTCCCTCTCTCTTGTTTTGACGGCTCACCAGTCACCATTGATCCTTCTCAATGTTTCATTCCGGCGAGGCTTCACGGTGAGGGATTACTCCTGCAACTCAGAGAGTCTCAAGTCTTGAATCTTGCGTCTCATCCCATGTCTCTCGACGCTTCGATGGCTTACAAGTCACAACTCTCTGATATCTCTCAATGGCTCACTCAGGTGAAGTATCACGGCGAGTCGATGGCAAATCGGTGGGAGGATCACTCCGGTGACTACGAGAGTCAAATCTCACATCTCATCTGACCATCAATCTCTAGCAAAGGTAGCCCTAATTTGTTTTTACTAACTCAGTTCCCCCATCCATTAGGGTTACTTTGTGTTTTGTCTAAGATGTTATGATTTTCTCTTCTACAAATTTGTCTATGTTCATCTTTTAGCGCTTAATTGATTGTTTATTCAATCTTTAAATTTTTTTTTACTAATTTGTGATTTTTGTATGTTTATCATTTAGGGCTCAAATAATTTTATTTTATTTTTCAATTTGTATTTTTTTTCCTTTATTTTCTCTTCTGATTTCTGATTTTTTATCTTTTTATGTTCACCCAAAAATTGAACCTAAAAATCGAGTGTCGGCCATAAACCGAAAACCGAGCAAACCACACCAGAAATCAATTTGGTCAATGTAGCATCTGTTGTAATGGTGTTTGGGCGGTTTCGGTTTGAACTTAGTGAAACCGAAATTCTCAGTTTGGTGGAAAAACCCCCTAAAACCGCCTAAACCGCATCGACTTGCACCCCTAACAGGAATCACAACTTCCTTTAGTTCTGGCTCTTCCAACACAATATTCTCAACCACCTCCTTGACATTTGTCACAAATGTAACTTCAGACTTACTCATGGGTAGTAAAGATTCCCCCTCCACTTCATGAACTTCTAGAAAAACCTTTTCTTCAATCACCAAATCAACTACTAAATTTAGGTCTTCAAAATTTGCATGAACCTCTTGTGAAAAATTATTTTCAATATCTAAATCATAAGCTCCCAATGTATCAATGCATTCTTCAAGTTCACAATTAAATTTCTCATGGTGATTATTAGGATTCACAACATCCTTTTCTTTAATTTTAATTTCTTAATAAGCTACTTGTTGCACCTCTTCTTTAACTTCAAAAGCATCAACTTTCTTGTCAAATTTTGGCTACACATCTTCTTTTAATGGTTGAATGTAGAATCTCTCAGTGTAATCTCGCACAATAATTACTACACCCATAATCTTGATCCATATCAAATTATTTATAATCATAAAGAGAAAATTTAGATATGATCATTCTTCTCATTAGGCCATGAGCGAATACGAGACCTTTCCTCATCCGGGATCTCCACAAAATCGAAAAATCTCTCTAAATCAAAAAACCAATAATAGTTTTCATTCGAAAATCCATTGAAATTAGGAATATCTCTAAATTCCTTAAATTTCCAACGATTAAGAACATTTCTACTAATAGTATAGTCGTGAGTCCCATCGTCAGCACAAATCCTATCGTCTTCATGTAGCCTATTAGTCTTCATTGGTAACCTAGCGAGTCTCGCATGTTCAACATGCAATGCTCGTGAGGTGACGCTGTTGAATCCTTGAAATTTTGGCCCTAGTAAGCATGGTTCAAACTCACGGTCACGGATGCCGTCATGTAACGGTCACGGTCATCACGGTCACGAAAATCTCGTCACGTCTTGGGTGGGACGCAACATTACATATGAAACATAGCTAAAAAAGAATCTAAAAAAATCATGGAAAAATCTAAAAAAAATATAGCAATCACATTGAAAGCACAAAACAAGTGAAACAAATAATCTAGAACATATAAAATGGTTTAAAGCATCAAAACAGGTAGCAGCGCACTGTCTAAGTAATAAGAAACTCAATATTTAAGTCTTAGATATACAATGTAAGTCATATAAATCAAAATCATCCCGAAGATTCAATTAAAAAAAAAAAACTAAGATTGTAGAAAAAGAAGACTTGAAGACTAAAATACATTCCACATATGGTTACTCCCATGTCGAGTGACGGTGAGGCTCAAAGTCATCATAATCCCTGCACTTAGGTTAAGGTGGGTAGTATTGATTTTGAGGTGGGTAGTAGAACAAAGAAAATCCAAATCCTACAGGTACGTCTCCCACTATTGCTGCTACTACCAGATTCACTCCCATGTTGATAATCTTGTTGATGATCATAGAAATTACCATTACTGACGCTAGTGGATTTGTCATGCATACGAGGCATTCGTGGGTAAGGAATTGGATGACCATAATTGTGACCACTTCTGCTTGTGCTAGTAGATCTCGGATTACGGTTTGGTCTAGATGGGCCTTGACCCAAATTTATATCACTCATTTGAAGATCTATTTGGGTAGGATTAACACCAACATTGCAGCCATGCCTATGGTTCTAAATCGTGATAATGTGTTTCTTCATAAGAGTGTTCATTTAAACCTTCCTATAACCATGGTTCATCTGGACTGAGTGTAAGATTGGGGCCTTCTCTCTCCCGAATCCATTCATCCAATATATCCTTATCATAAAAATATGGGAAAGGTCAATGGGATTGCAGAGTATATATATTCACTTATTTCAATCAATAGCTATAATTTTTATTTTTATTTTTCCAACAATAAAAAACAAAATATTTGTTTTTAAAAATGGGAGTAACTATTTTCAACAAATTACAGTATAATTTTGTTTATCTTTTTTTTCAAAAAACATAAATTTATTATTAGGAAAAAAAATATTTTCAATCAAAATTAAAAATGAAATTTACTTCCTTAAGTCTTTAATAGATATCAATTTAATTAAGTTTAATTAAGTTTTGATAAAAAATGAAATATGTTAGGAGAATACTTTTTCTAGATATTTCTTTACTAATATTACTAGTGGATGTTGTATTTACAGGAGTAGGATTAGGAGAATTTGGTTTAATCATTCTATCTTATAACATAAATTTGTTATTAGGAAAAAAAAAAAAAAATTTCAATCAAAATTAAAAATGAAATTTACTTCTTTAAGTCTTTAACATATATCAATTTAATTAAGTTTTAATTAAATTTTGATCAAAAATGAAATATGTTGTTTGTTTTCTTCTATTTTTCTAATTAAAACAAAAATAAAATTGCAAAACATAAAATTAAAATTAAAATTTACAGCTTTATAAAAACCTTTAGCATATAGTCCAAATATAAAATTTTTTTTAAAAAAACAAAAAAAAAAAAGGAGCAACTAACCTCAGCCCTCACATGACTTCAGTGTCAAAAAAAAAAAAAAAAAAAAAAATGGAAAAAGCAAAGCAACTTGCCTGACCCACTCAAAAAAAAATTCAACCCACTTGCCTACTTTAATTAAAAGAAAGCAAAGAAAGAAACAAAAAAGTGGCTCTAATTAAAAGAAGGCAAAAAAAAAAAAAAACCTAAACTATATTTATCTACTTAACTCTTATAAGACTTAAGTAACTTCAGATCAGACAAAACAAAGCCAGACCAAAAAAAAAAAAAAAAAAGAGAAAAAAAAAGGGGTTCAGTTCGACAAATAGGTAACTGCTCGACCTCAAGGTGACGGTGCGACTTGCGAGAGAGAGAGAGGCAATGGTGCGAGACAGAGAGATGACAATGCGAGATAGAGAGGTGACGGTAGGGCTTCGGTCGGCGATGGAGGGGGCTTCGATTGGCGACAGGAGGGGGCTTCGATCGACGACGGCACTCCGGTCGGGGATGGTTGAATCGTTGAGAGCTTGAGGAAGGCGAGATGGCCAGACCAACCGATTACAAACTCGATTCGCGATGGTAGGACTCAATTGGCGAGCTCAAGCTTCGATCGGCGACAGGTGAGACTCAACCACAGCTCCACTTCTAGCCAGGTACGTACCAATCGAATCTAGGTTTTATGGGTTTTTCTCTTTCCTACTCAGTCTTCAAGGGGGATTTTTTCTTTCCTACTCAGTCTTGATTCTTGAATGGGTTTATTGTTCACGGGGTTGATGCTTTTACAAGTGGATTGATGCTTTTTGAAAAAGCATCAATTAAGCTTTGGAAAAGCTTCAATGGAGGGGACTTTTAGAGCACTGTAGAGTCCTTTTACATAATTTTTTTGTCTCAAATTGTAACGGTGAGATAATAGTGTGATCTCAATGTGATATTGGAATCACAGACATGAGGAGAAATTGGCGAGATTATGTTGTACCACTGTAACATCTCGTACCGGCAGGCTTCGAGACCGTTACATCTCAAGTGAGACGTCACGGTTTCGGTCGTGACTTTGAACCATGTATATAAGCCAAGCCTTGTAAGGCGAATCCATCGAGCAACTGATGTGTACTGACTTTCTTAAAATATGTACTGCCTTTCTTAAAATAGCTCCATCAAAACTAACAGAGCTGAAATACTATTTGACAAAATTACCCATTCTTGTTTTAAATCAAAAATCCTCTTTTCTAGCATAAGTCCTGCCAACGAGCCTTCTTAGGCAAGGTAGAAACATAACGTTTTTGAGTTTCAATTTCAACCTTTTTTTTTTTTTTTTTTTCTTGAATCTTAATTGAATATATATATATATATTTTTAAAAAAAAGATAAATTACTTCATCTACATCTCCCTCTACAAAGAAGAAGAAGACACAACTACGCCCTAATTAAATAACTTCATTTTGTGATTAGGTCCAACCAACAATACAGGAAAAAAAAAACACCAAAAAAAGATGATAAAGAAGAAGAATAAGAAGATCATCACCTTTACCAAAAAATGAAACTGATTTTTTGGATTCTAACTTGAAAAACCTACTTTTTTTTACATGAAAAACCTAGTTAACTTTACAAGTTTTAGTCTTCACTAATGAAGGAGGGTACTTGGAGGCTCAGATCTGCTCATTCCCACTTCTTCCAAGACCCATCACCCACTCACTGTCGACTCCTTCTCATCTCTTAGAGCCATCGAACTTGTCATCCGCCATAATAGATATGTGGCTAACTTTTGTAGTAGAAGATACACAGATCTATGGCTTTTGCATTAATCTATGGTGACGTTGGAAATTTGCACAGAGCCATAGAACCTGTCATCTTCTACGGAGCCACTAGAAGATGCACAGATCTAGATTGAGACAGCAAATATGAAAGAAGACAATGAGGGGAGTGTCACCAAAGTGGTATGGAGAGACTCACTTGCTCGTAGGATGTAGCAATTTTAGAAAATTTATTTTCATGTTTTTTGTTTTGCTTTCGTATTGTTGTTTTGAGTTTAGTCTGGTTATTTATGGTATGGAGAGAGATGAGCGAGAAGGGAAGGAAACAGAACCGTTTGGTATGAAGATGGAGATGAGAAAGAGAGGATAGATATTGGAAGCGTATTCTAGACGCTTCACACACTGCCCAAAGAAATATATAACAAAAAAAAAAAAAAAAAAAACTTTGTGGAACAAATACTAGTGCCCATCGCTTTCCTCCCTTTTTTTACTCCGTGCTTTCCTCTCTTTTTTTACTCCATGTATCTTAACCTTGGCTGCAAGTCAGCTAATGCCACTCGGCTCAAGAATCTTTTCCCGTAATCAAATACCCAGTACTTTATTTCTTTATTAGTAGGAAAAATAATTAACTAATTAACAAGACCAATAAGGCTTGATGTACAAAAAATAAGTATAATTAGAAAACAAGTGTATTTCCTTTAAGGGTATGAATAATAATTAACAAGAAAGATAAAACTTTCTTTTTTCATTTTTTAATGGTTCGGGACAAAATTCCAGTAGTCCCTCACTTCACCCCTTTCTAATCTAACCAAAGAGTTTGAGATCCCACCCGGAACTCTTCCAATTACTGGGGTGTTAGTTGTATGCCCTACAGCCAATCATAAAGATGATACTTTAGAGATAATGAACAATCAACTGATTTCATTTATTGTTAATTACCTTTATTATTATTATTTAATAAAGGGCCTTATTATATCATGTTTATTGTGTTATTTTATATTTACATAATATGTCCATAGGAGTTAGAGTTGAGAATAATATATCACAAAGTGTTGTGATGGAGAGACTTTATATCTCTAATACTCCTAAACCATTCATAGTTGAAGGTTTTTTCTAATAGACAATGATGAACCTAGGACTAGCACATGTTATGTTAACTCTTTAAGAGGATAGCTAGTCTCAAGTTATTTATGTAGAGACACTAAGATAAAACATGTGAGTGCTTGTTAGAAGAATATGAACACTGAATGTGACTATATTAACTTGAGTATACTGAATGAAATTTACTTGCCTATTAATCAGTATCTCATAGTTAGTGTGGTACAACTAATTCTTATACCTGTGACACCATAATTGTCTTGGCATGGAGTTTTAGAAGTTTAATAGCATTAATTGTATAACCCATAAGGAACTTACAAATGTGGTCATTGGCTCTATTGTTTTATGTATGGAGGCATATAAGTTATCAACAAGGGATTTATCACTCTCAGTAAAAGGGAAAGAATGTTTTAAGTGACATTCTCACATATAACTCATGTAAGTCTATGACTGTAGCAGTATGACTATGAAAAAGAGTTTTCATAGTGATGTAGAACAAGAAGATCCAGAGCATCAAAAGTCCACAAGTAAAGGCTTACGCACAATGGGCCAATCTAGTTAGCATCATAACTAGATTTAGAAAAAGTCACACTAGAGGCTAAATCAAGTTAGCATCATAACTAGATTTAGAAAAAAGTTGCACTAAAGGGAAAATCAAGTTATCTTCATAACTAGATTTGCTTAATTTGTTTATTTTGTTTATTTCGCTTATTTTGTTTATTTCCTTTCCTATTTTATTGCTTTCCTAAGTTTAGTAGAATTCATTTTTCCTAGTTTACTTAAAGTTCAGGTATTAGTTTTCTATAAATAGGCTTGTAACCCTATGGGCAAATTATTACTTTGATCAATAAGAATTTCTTTACTGAGTTTTTTACTCTCTTGCTCGTGGATTTGAGTGTGTTTTCTATTTCCTTGTGGATTCGAGTAATTTTTAAGAAAGCATTGCCTTATTTCTTTCATATGCTTTTCGCTACATCAATTGGTATTAAAGTAGGCTTTATCCTGGTTTAATGGCAAATGCATGCTACGGTGGCAACTTCTTCGACAGCGACGAACATGGAGAAGAGGCTCTTACCAGCATGGTTCAAAGTCACAACCGAAACCATGACATCTCGCCCAAGATGTAATGGTCTCGAAGCCTACCAGTACGAGACGTTACAGCGGTACAACATAATCTCGCCAATTTCTCCTCACGTCCGTGATTCTAATGTTACGCCGAGATCATGCTGTTATCTCGCCGTTACAGTCCGAGATATTAAAAAAAAAAAAAAATTATGCAAAAGGCTACTCTGTAGAGCTCCAAAGTCCCCTCCATTGAAGCTTTTCCAAAGCTCAATTAATGCTTTTTCAAAAAGCATCAACCCACATGTAAAAGCATCAACCCTATGAACAATAAACCCATTCAAGAATCAAAACTGAGTTAGAAAGAAAAAAACCCCCTTGAAGACTGAGTAGGAAAGAGAAAAACCCACAAAACCCAGATTTGGTATGTAACTGGACTAGAAGTGGAGCTGTGGTTGAGTCTCGCCATCGCCGATCAAAGCTTGAGCTTGCCGATGCGGATCAATTTTGTAATCGGTTGGTCTAGCCATCTCGCCTCCCTCAAGCTCTCAATGACTCAACCAGCCCCTGCCGGATTGCTGTCGTCGATCAAAGCCCCCTCCGGTCTCTAATTGAAGCCCCCGCTGTCGCCGATCGAAGCTCCCACCATCACCAACCGAAGCCCCTGTAGTCACCTCTCTGTTTCGCACTGTTGCCTCTCTCTCTCTCTCGCACCATCGCTTCTCTCTCTCGCAAGTCGCACCGTCGCCTCAAGGTCGAGTAGCTACCTGTTTGTCGAACTGAACCTTTTTTTTTTTTTTTTTTTTGCTTTGTTTCGTCTGATCTGAAGTCTACTTAAGTTTTATGTAGATAAATATAGTTTAGGTTTTTTTTTTTTTTTTCACCTTCTTTTAATTAGAGCCACTTTTTTGTTTCTTTCTTTGCTTTCTTTTAATTAGAGCAACCTGAGTGAGTTAAATTTTTTTTGAGTGAGTTAGGCAAGTTGCCTTACTTTTTCCAATTTATTTTTTTATTTTTTTATTTTTAATTTTAATTTTTTGTATTTGGACTATATGCTAAAGGTTTTTACAAAGATGTAAATTTTAATTTTATTTTTATGTTTTGCAATTTTATTTTTGTTCTAATTAGAAAAATGGAATAAAACAAACAACATATTTCATTTTTTATCAAAACTTAATTAAAACTTAATTAAATTGATATATGTTAAAGACTTAAAGAAGTAAATTTCATTTTTAATTTTGATTGAAAATAATTTTTTTTTAATTTTTTTTCCTAATAATAAATTTATGTTATAATATAGAAACTAAAATGATTAAACCAAATTCTCCTAATCCTACTCTTGTAAATACAGCATCTACTAATAATATTAGTAAAGAAATATCTAGAAAAAATATTGTCCTAACATATTTCATTTTTTATCAAACTTAATTAAACTTAATTAAATTGATATATGTTAAAGACTTAAAGAAGTAAATTTCATTTTTAATTTTGATTGAAAACAATTTTTTTTAATTTTTTTTCATAATAATAAATTTATGTTTTTTGAAAAGAACATAAACAAAATTATACTATAATTTGTTGAAAATAGTTACTCCCATTTTTAAAAACAAATATTCTATTTTTTATTGTTGGAAAAATAAAAATAAAAATTATAGCTATTGATTGTAATTAGTGAATATATACTCTACAATCCCATTGACTTTAATTACCCATATTTTTTATGATGAGATATATTGGATGAACGGATTCGGGAGAGAGAAGACCCCAATCTTACACTCAGTCCAGATGAACCATGGTTACAGGAAGGTCTGAATGAACACTTTTCTGAAGAAACACATCATCACAATTTAAAACCAAGGGATAGTGGTCGCAGTCACCATCTCAATGCAAGGCACTCATTTAGTGTAGAACGGGACAGTACCATCCGTTCACAGAGGGAAAATATTGAAACATCTCAACACAGTAGCAAACAGAAGGCAATGGTGGCAGTTAGTGATTCATCTAGTAGCCAGTAGGAGTATGAGTAAAAGTAAAAGTAATGATGATGATGACAGTGGAGTTGGAAGTGGAAGGTCTTGTGGTACTCCTGATATAGGGATGACATGGGCTTAGGGTGATTCAAGATATATCTGCACACAAGACATAGACCATGAATACAGACCAATGGCGGATAGACCAACAGAGAAGGATAGACCAATAGATGCTTAGAGAAAGTATTGGAATCGATTGGTTGACTTTCCTAGTGATGATGATGTTGATAGTCACCCAGACCATAGGCATGGCTACAATGTTGGTGTTAATCCTACCCAGATAGATCTTCAAATGCGTGGTATAAATTTGGGTCAAGGTCCATCTAGACCAAACCATAATCCGAGATCTACTAGCACAAGCAGAAGTGGTCACAATTATGGTCATCTAATTCCTGACCCACAAATGCCTCGTATGCGTGACAAATCCACTAACGTCAATAGTGGTAATTTCTATAATCATCAATAAGATTATCAACATGGGAATGAATCTGGCAGTGGCAGCAATAGCGGGAAATATGGATATTCTGACCATAGTGGATCATTTGGCGTTTCTAGTAGCCCAACAAGTTATGGCTATGAACACTATGGTTAAGCTTAGTTGATAGTGCAAGACCACATATTCCATACCCCCAAGTCCCCCAACCAGGTTTCCAGGGCCCATTAGTTACAATTCAATTCTGACCTCCCAAGACCCACCTGTAGGATTTGGATTTTTTTATTCTACTACCCACCTCAAAATCAATACTACCCACCTCAACCTGAGCGCAGCGATTATGATGACTTTGAGCCTCACTGTCACTCAACATAGGAGTGAGCCACAAGTGAAAGGTATGTGGAATGTATTTTAGTCTTCAAGTCTTCTTTTGCTACATTCTTAATTTATTTTATTGAATCTTTGGGATGATTTTGATTTATATGACTTACATTGTATATCTAAGACTTAAATATTGAGTTTCTTATTACTTACACAGTGCACTGCTACTTGTTTTGATGCTTTTAACCATTTTGTATGTTCTAAATTATTTGTTTTACTTGTTTTATGCTTCCAATGTGATTGCTATATTTTTTTAGATTTTTCCATGACTTTTTCAGATTTTTTTTAGCTTTCTTTCATACGTAATATTGCGTCTCACCCAAGACATGATGAGATTTCCGCGACCATGATGACCGTGACCGTTACGTGACCGTGTCCGTGACTATGACCATGACTTTAAACCATGCTTATATAGCAACTAGGGGTGCAACATGGTTCGATAGACCCGAGGATCGGGCCGGTCCGATCAATTCGGTTCGGTTCTAATTCGGTCCAAATAGTAACCGGTCGATTCCGGTTTAAGGGGTTTCAGAAATAGACCCGGACCGAATTCCCGAATTCCGAAATATATATAAGGATGATGATTAGGTAAGCATATGCTGATATAACTTATATCAACACCCGCATTGGGAGTTGTACCTTGTGTATTAGGGGGATATAAGGTACTGGACCAATGCAAGGGGTACAACCCCCAATGCATGGTGCTGATATAATTTATATCAACACATGATGATGGGAACATACCGTATCTATATATATATATAGATACATATTTCTTAGCTCTTACCCAAAAAAAAAAAAAAAAAAACCACAACAAAACTCAAAACCGGACCCTTTTTTTCGGTCTAGTTCTGGTTTAGATTTTGAAGGACAAAATTAGTTTGATCCGGTCCAGATTTTCCCCTAACCCGAACCGACCGTACCGAGTTGCAATCCTAATTAGCATAGCTCTTTTATTATAGTTGTTTTAACTTTTAAGTTGATCCAATCCTTTGTGGTCTTGGTAACTGTTTTCCCCATAAGGAGAATACTTGTTTTAGGCACACCGTAGCCTCGGGTCTTGTTAAATAATATTTTTCGAAACAAAAGAAAGAAAAATATTTCATTAGACTTCTTAATTATTTTTCCCACCAGAAAAAGGGGAAAAGAAATACTCCTAGTCATTTTCCAATTATACTTGTTTTAGCTAAATCGAATTCTCCTTTGGTCTTGTTAATTCTTCTTTTCAACATAAAAGATATCCATTTTCTAATTAATTAATTGTACTTGTTTTAGGCAAATTTAAGCGTGATCAGTCCTCCTAATTATCTGTTCTACCAAAAGGAAAAAGGAAAAGAAATAAGCCAATTTCTGATTATACGAAGATCTAAGCCTCTTAGAGTCAAAGGACTCATAGCTCTTGTTGATATTTTATTTTTCTTTTTCTGCCGAATGAGTGGTATCCCAGGCTACACCCACCAAGATTTTTTTTTTTTTTTTTTTCTTTCACGGCAGACTAATCCACCTCTTATTAATTTCTAACAATAAAAAAAAAAAAAAAAAAAAGGAGAACAAAAGAAAGAAATACTCATCACAGATATATATAGTTGTTTTAGACAAATCTAACCATAATCGGTCTAATTAATTTTTTCTACTATCAAATAAAATTGATTGCTTTCTTAATTATACTTATTTTAGGGCAATCTCGTTACCAAAAAAAAAGGTCAATTTAAACCTCATCAATCTTGTTAACTATTTTTTTTCTATCAAAAAGAAGAAGAAATTCCGCTTTACCTATTTTTCTTATTTTTATTATTTAAAAAAAAACTGAAAAGAAGAAGATAATACCCGTTGGCTATATTTTGTAAGTCAAATCCAGACAAATTAGCTGCCTCTGTCAGTGCAGCCCTCCACCCCTCCACCTTGCCTTCCATCTCACTGCCCTCGTAACGCTCTTCATGTTTGGCAAATGCTTCTGCAAAACTACCCCTCTGTGCCCGCACATCGGACGGATCAACATCGTAGAAGATAGGCAGAACAGTCTGCTTAAATTGCTTCTTGCACTCCAGGATCTTCACAAGTAAGTCAAGGCACCGTCGTGAAGCAGCATAGTTTCTTGAGAATACGATAACAGAAATTCTTGAACGCTCAATTGATATCAAGAGTTCGGGCCCAATTTCTTCTCCTGTCTTGACTTCGTTGTCATCTCTGAACGTGGAGAAGCCGTGACGCACCAAAGCAGAGTAGAGGTGGTCCGTAAAGTTCTTGCGAGTATCCTCGCCTCTGAAACTCAAGAAAACATCATATAAAAATTGTAGTGGAAGGGAAGAGGATGAGATGGATGACTCTGGTCGGGTACTGGTAGAGGCCATGGCACTTACACAGAGATCAAATTGATGATCGAAGGGATGGGCAAATTCACAACTTTTTGTCTCTTTATATGGAGGGGTAGTTCTATACCTCCCCCAAAGATTTTAGGATACTAATTATTTACCATTTAAAATAGTCTACTTATCATTTGAAGTGATCTACTTATCATTTCGTAACCATTTATCATTTGAAATCATCCATGTATTATTTCAAATGATTCACTTACCATTTAAAATAACTTAGTGTCATTTAAACTTTAAAGTGACCTTATGGGTATCCAAGTTTTTGCTTGTGTGCCATAGAGTTGGCCTATAAGGAGAGGGAAAAAATATAAAATAACAACAATTTTGTTTTAAAAAGTAAGAGCAACTCTAATGGTGAAGCAAAACATGAGGCAAAGCTAAAATTTGTTTATGTTTGAAAAATAAGTATTCCGCATTCGGTGGGGTAAATCTTTAATTATATTTGGCTCAAAAAATGACTTTGAAACAAATTTGACATAGTTGACACATAAATAATGGTTGTACGTAGGAGAAAAAGTAGTTGCTCACATGCATTGGAACAATTATTTTTTTCGCATGATTTATTTTTAATGATAAATTTTTACACTATAATAATTTAAAAAATGGCTTTACATCATCAAAATGATTTACATGATTAAAATTGCTCTAAGTAAGAAACACGGGGTAAAAAATTAACAGTCCTATTCGATTATTAGGACCATAGAGTGCATTTTCATTTGAAATTTCTGTTCCATTACTAAACATCTGATAGTAGTAATAACAGATCTCAATATTTTAATAATGGTCAAGGACAGATCGATCCAACAGTCCTCAATCCATGGCAATGAACCACCAGATCTTTTTGGGAAACAAATTCCTGCTAGCCACCTTTTTCTAACTTTAGAAGATATTGTTGTCCATTTGTTTGCCACTATTTTTTACTTTAGAAGATGTTTCATACTCGTCTGTTCTTAACTAATTGACCCTTTTGAAAAAAATAATAATAAAATAAAATACATGTTTGAAAAAATATTTATTAAATGTTTTCACATCAATACATATATTTTGACATTTTAGTTTTACCCTCAAACGTATAAAACATTAGGAAAAGAGAAAATACATTTTTAAAGATATTTTAGAAAATAAAATAAAAAGAATCAATGATTTTCAAAATATAACAATAATTTTAAAACATTCCAAAAATAAATAAATAAAATAAACCAATTATTTAGGAACCGAATCAGTATTTGTTTATAAGCCATAAATTGACTTTATAGCAGCTAGCTCCCAGCAAGCTAGTTTTTTCCTTCTAGCCTTTGTAACCTCTTTATATAATGGAAAGTGATCTAAACGGTCAAGTAAAGAATTAAGGGATTCACTAAAACTTCTTGTTTCAATAACTTTGTTAAGAGATGCTGCAATCATTTTCACCAAAAATAAATATAAAAGATAGAGAGAAAGGAGATGCTGCAATCAAGATTATAGATTCGCCCTTTCTCGCGAATCAAAAACAGAGGATAGAGTTTGTCCTGCGTGTTCAGAAAGCTAAGTGAAAGCACCCAATCACTGCAGCTCATTGGGGGAAGCACACTTTCCGGGAAAGGTGCAAGGAGTGGAGTGCTTTTGCAAGTCTCCTTTTTAGGGGAAATTACCTATACATTCACTCTACTTGAGGTATTACCCAAACGGGATGAGTTGAAAGTCTTTTCTTTGATAATGACTAATAAGGATTGGTTAACCACATTTGGGTTTATGATTTAATTAAGATTTCCCGTTATACCCCTCTGCATAAAGAGGAAATGTCCAATCTCTCTCTCCTCTCTCCCTTAGTCGTTTTGCACGAATGACTATTTCTTGCTATCCCGCCTTTTCTCTCTAAGAATACGCCGGAGACAAACCAGTCACACAACAGGAGACAAATTAGAGTTGATCTGCTCTCTTCCAGCACTCCTCCTTCAAGCTTCATGATACGATTCTCATGTCTCACATCGGTTATGTATGGGTTTGACCATATGTATATTAATTCTTGGGCACCCTCTCTTGCAAGCCGATTTTCAAGGATAAGTTCTACCCAAAGGTTTGTATCCTTTGGTATCATACATATAGGTTAGATTAAAATGGTTTAGTATTGTGTATGGGCATGGTATTAAGTCATTGAATACTAATAGGTGAGTGAAGTCACAAAAAGCAAAAGGGCAACCATTGGGTCAGTGTCGATAGAGTATAGGCCGCCATAGTCATCGGCTGCGAAAGTGTGGTGGTATGTTACGATCCTAATGTTCCATATCGGTTAAGTATAGGTTTAACCATGTGTATATTAGCTCTTGGGTACCCTCCTTTTGCAAGCCGATTTTCAAGGTAAGTTCTACCCAGGGGTTCGATATGATCATAACAGTACTTCATCCCAAAGGTATGCCTCTCTCTCTCTCTCTCTCACACACACACACACACCTGGGGTGCACAGTTCTACATAGTCAACACTTGGACCTCAACCTTGTATAGGAAACAATAATGTTATATTTTTTGATGGGCAACAATAATGTTATATTTGTCAACTCACTATGCCATATATATATATAGATACACGGTTATGTTTTCATCAGCATGTGTTGATATAAATTACATTAGCACCACGCATAGGGGGTTGTACCCTTACATTGGTCCAATGTATCTCATATCCCACTAATGCACAAGGTACAACTCCCAATGCGGGTGTTGATATAAGTTATATCAGCATGTGCTTACCTGACCATCATCCTATACATATATGGTTATATTCCCATCAGCACATGTTGATCAGTACCCTACATTGGGGGTTGTACCCCTTGCATTGATCTAATGTACCTCATATCCTACTAATGCACAAGGTATAACTCCTAATGCGGGTATTGATATAAGTTATATCAACACATGCTTACCTGATCATCATATATATATATATATATATATATATATATATTTGTATGTATATATACCATCCTGATTAGGTCAACACGTATTGATATAATTATATCAACATCATTCGCTAGGGGTCATACTTTGTGCATTGGCTTTATGTACCATGTAACCTACTAAGACACAAGATACAACCCTAAATGCATGGTGTTGATATAAGCTATATAGACACTTGCTCACTTGATGTGCATGTATCTATATATATATATATATATATATATGAGAGGGGAGTAGGATCCTATCCATTAATTGGATCATCTTCTAAAATCTGGACCATTTATATTTGATAGGTCCAACATAATTGTTGAACTCTACAAATATAAATGGTTCAAATTTTAATGTACAATCTAGTAAACGGAAGAAAAGCCTTTCGCATATACTATGATATATGATATGATGATACGATGTCAGAGATAAAATTGCTAAATTGGATGAGACGTGTCCCATTATTGGAAAGTTCTCTCGATTGCCCATCAGCCTCCTTTTTACTGGTTCAAATTTTAATGTACAATCTAGTAAACGGAAGAAAAGCCTTTCGCATATACTATGATATATGATATGATGATACGATGTCAGAGATAAAATTGCTAAATTGGATGAGACGTGTCCCATTATTGGAAAGTTCTCTCGATTGCCCATCAGCCTCCTTTTTACAGAGTTACAAAAAAAAAAAAAAAAAAAAAAAAAAAGGAAAACCTCGGTCACCGACTCACCGCCCACAGAAACATACAAATTACAGATGGACAAGGCACCACTACCACCAGCTGGTTTTGTAAATGCAGCAATGAAGAAGCAGTGGACCAAAAAGGTGGGTTAGGAAGGAATGACAACCCAAGGGTGACTGTATTTAATTACTTTAATTAAAGAGCATCAATTCCCAGAACAGTATTCCAGTATATGGTGTCCTTCTCTTCTTTGTTTTTTTATTTATTCCAGCTCTCCATGTCTTGCCTTTTGCATGCCGCGTTCATATGGATTCTTTATCACCTTTTTTTTTTTTTTTTTTGGTCCATGGTAAAAGTTTCATTTGTTTTTTGTTCTTTTTACCCCGCATTATTGGAGCTTTTAATGGTAGAAAGAGATGATGTACCTGGTTTAGAGTAAACTTAGAGATTATTAATATAATTTATTTAGTTATTAATTTATTCTTGGGTAAGCAGAAGAGCAGTACACATTGTGGCACACCTAATTCTATCTCTTATACTCAAATAATTATTCTTAGACCATGTTTGTTTAGGCGGAATGGTATGAATGAGAGTGAAATTTGATTCCATATATGGTTGAAGTAAGTTGGAATGATAAAGAATTTGAAATTACTATCTATTAAGGGAATTCCTTGTCAACCCAAAATCAATGGAGACGATAAAGATGCTTGTCAACACAAAATCAGTAGAGAAGATAGAGATATGCCAACTGTGCATTGACTTGTAAAGATGATGTGCATAAATCTCTCCACCAATTATTCCCTAGTATTTTAAATTATTTCCTATTGAGGTTTGGTTCCTTAATTATAAGAAACAAATCCTACGAACTCATCCTTTCCTTGTACAAAGATGCTACTCAATTCTTGTATAAATATGTGATATGTCAATACACAAAGATCATCCAGAATTGAAGTGCTGGAGGTCCTTTCATTCAAGAGTGTGCTAGAATTCTTTATGGTATCAAAGCCATCCAGCTCTTAAAAAATAAAAATAAAAAATGATGGGACCTTTGTTTCCATTAAGCTATGGAAGACTCAGATCATCTACCTCCAACTCCACCAAGTACCCATATCCATTAGCGTTGAATATTGGGAACTTTGTTTCCATTAAGCTGACTCAAACCAACTTCTTGCTATGGAAGACTTAGATCATGGGTCTGATTGAGAATCAAGAAATGATGAGCTTTCTCGATGGGAGTTTGCCCATGCCCGAAAGGTACATTACCATCTCAAATGCTGAAGCTGCAGGAGAGAAATTGCTTATCGAAAATCCGAGCTACAACCTATGGAGGAGGTCGGATAGACTACTTTGAGGGTGGATTACCGGCACCCTTTCGAAAGAAGTACTTAGCTTAGTGGTGGGACTTGAGACTTCATCAGAAGTATGGAATGCTCTTATTGAATCTTTTGCACAAGATTCACAAGAGCGTGAATTTTATCTTACTCAGAAATTGCATCTTCATAACAAGACAAGTAAAACTATGCCCGAATACCTTCGCATTTTCAAAGAAATTTGTGATAATTTAATGGCTATAGGCCAACCTGTCAGTGATCGTCAAAAGGTGATAACTTTGTTGAAAGGATTGGGACTTGGTTATGAGTCCTTTGTGACCACAATGCTTAAGCCCCCAATTCCATCCTGTAAATAGTTATTTTCGCTAATCCAAGGTCATGAAACCATGAAAAATCTTTATGATTTTGAGACTCATAGCGGAAGTAACTCTCATATGGCCTTCCTTAGTCAGCGTTCTTAGGGACTAAATGGGGGAAAGGGAAAATTTTCTCGACGTGGAAAAAATGAAAAATCGTAGGGCTATTTCAACTCTAAAGGGCGTGGCTTCACACAAGCACTCAACCTAACCATGGACCCACAACGTATGAAAGAGGTGAATCTTCCAACCAATCTGCTCAACAAGAAAACAAGGAAGGGGTGTTTTGTCAAATTTGTGACAAACCAAATCACATTGCCGTACGATGCTACCACAGGTTCAACCAAACCTATCAACCAAAGGACACCACTCAAGCTGTTGCTGCTCTCTCTGTTTTAGATAGCCAGGACAGTGCATGGTTCCCTGATACTAGTGCGTCTCAGCACATGACATCATGTGGTGGTAAGCTAATTTCAAGTATTCCTTATTATGGTTTCGACAAAATAATGGTGGGAAATGGTGATACTCTTAACATCACACATATTGGTGATTTAAAATTGCAAACAGGGACCAAAGATTTGAAACTTGATGATGTCTCGTCTTTCCACAAATTAAAAGAAATCTACTGTCTGTTAGTCAGTTGACATCATAATATCCTTATGTGTTTGAATTTTCTTCCAATGGTTTTGTGATAAAGCACAGGGAAACGAAGACAGTGATCGCATCGAGAAGTAGATCTGGTGGGCTGTATGTGTTGGAGCCAAAGTGCAATGAAGCTTTCTACTCAAATCGATTTCGAGTGGCCAATGATGAAGTTTGGCACCAATGCCTTGGATATCCCCATTTTCGGATAGTAGACTACTTAAAAAAAAATAAGCTGATCCTCAGCAATAATAAAACTAGTACCCCTGTTTGCTCTAGTTGTCAATTGGCTAAATCATGTCGGTTGCTCTTCTTACCAATGACTGAATATTGTGATGAATTGTTTGCAAAATTCATTGTGACTTGTGGGGACCTGCTCCTATTTTATCAGTTTAGTGATTTAAGTATTATGTCATATTTGTTGATGAATGCTCCCGATATACCTGGTATTTTCCATTGAAGAAGAAGAAGTCAGATTTTCTATAATGTTTCATCAATTTTCATAAATTCATCAAAACTCAATTTGAAAAGGAGATAAAAATTTTTCAATCTGATGGAGGTAAAGAATTTGAGGATGGAAAGTTTAATTCTTACTTACATAACTATGGGATAAAGCACCAATTTTCATGCCTAGGAACACTGGAACAAAATGGTTTGGTTGAACGAAAGCACCGTAATATCATGGAGCTTAGCTTAACGATGCTTTTTCATATTCATGTTCCCAAAAGATTTTGGGTTGAAGCTTTTGGGACAGCAACTTGGTTGATTAATCGACAGCCATCCAGTGTATTGGGTATGATCAGTCCGCTGGAAAAATTGGCAAGCCAAAAACCTGATTATAGTTCATTGCGTGTTTTTGGAGCAAGGTGTTTTCCATACTTGCGTTCGTATGCCAAGAATAAATTCGATCCTCGATCACTACCTTGCGTTTTCTTTGGGTATAGTGAATTTTATAAGGGCTATCGTTGCTATTATCCTCCTACAGGGCGTTTTTATCTCTCTAGACATGTGGTGTTTGATGAGAACAATTTTCCGTTTGAAGCCTCAGGCTTATTACACTTAGATGGTGATAATACTCATGAACTTACTTCTTTTAATGAATAGATTTCAGGTTATGCAAGGGAGTTTGTTAAAGAAGAACATAGGTCCCATTGTTTACATGATCCAAAGTCATCTTTGCCAACTCAATCATTTGCCACCATAGAGAATGATCTGAATACACAACCTGATTGCCTTGGGGATGAATTTCAAGGTCCAACATATGTATATGCACCACTACCTCCCATGGATTGCTGCAACATAGAACCTAGAGCCCACACTAGAGCCACTCACACTTCCTACAACTTCTGGCACTATCAAATGGTGATGACCACAGCCTAGCAAACTTCAGATGCCCATGATATCCCACCTTCCAACGGACAACTCTCAGCACACCATTGTGACACATGCTCGATCTGGGATCACAAAGCCCAATCCAAAATACAATGCATCTGATTATGCTCTCCTAGCCCATGGCATTCCACTTGAACTAAAATCCATCAAATCTACTTTACAGCATCCCAGCTTGGTGTGTGGCTATGCATGAAGAATTGAATGCTCTCCGCCAAAATCATACATGGGACCTCGTTCCACATTGTCCAAGCATCAATGTCATCGGCAGCAAATGGGTGTATAAAACCAAACTTTGGTCTGATGGCTCTCTTGAACGTCTCAAAGCCCGCTTAGTTGCCAAGGGATTTAATCAAGTTCCGGGTATTGATTTTCTTGAGACTTTCTCTCCCGTGGTTAAACCTGCAACTATCCGTATAATTCTTACTCTTGCACTTGCTCGCAATTGGGACATACGTCAATTAGATGTCAAGAATGTGTTTTTGCATGGCCATCTTTTTGAACTGGTTTTTATAGAACAACCTCCGGGTTTTCGAGATCCTCAACACCCCAATCATGTGTGTAAATTGAAAAGAGCTCTTTATGGACTTCGCCAAGCACCACGAGCGTGGTTTGATCGTTTTGGGTCTTTTCTTCTCCATGCGGGATTTTTTTGTAGCTCGGCAGACTCATCATTATTTGTGTCTCATAATGCTCATGGGACCATTCTTCTCCTTCTTTATGTGGATGATATAATTCTCACTAGCAATAATGTCACACAATTAAATAGCTTCATAGACAAGCTTCAACGGGAATTTGCAATGAAAGATCTTAGGTACCTCCATTTTTTCCTAGGAATTGAAGTGCATAAATTCTTTGGTGGCCTTTTCCTTAATCAAAGGAAATATGCCATCGAGTTGCTTGCTAGTGCTCAAATGGCTACTTGTAAGCCAATGTCTACCCCTATGATTGCAAAACCACGAGACCCATCTCATGCTAATTCTCCATTTTCAGATCCTCAGTTTTATAGAAGTATTGTGGGTGGTTACAATATTTAACCTTTACATGGCCTGATATTTCTTTCGCCGTCAACTTTGTCTGCCAATTTATGCATAATCCCACCAGTTATCATTTTCAACTTGTGAAGCACATTCTTCGTTATGTTCGTGGTACTGTTGATCATGGGATTCAACTCTTGTCACACATGGCACTTGATTTATATGCCTTTTCTGATGCTGACTGGAGAGGATGCCCCACCACAAGGCGATCAACCACCGGGTTTTGCACATTTTTAGATGCAAATTGTATTTCATGGAATACCAAGAAACAACCTACAGTAGCTCGATCTAGCACAGAAGTGGAGTATCGGGCTCTTGCATCCACAACTGCCGAACTTACTTGGCTTTCCTTTATCCTCCGTGATGTCGGTGTGTGTCTACACAAGCCACCAACCTTGTTCTGTGATAATGTTTCAGCATTGCATCTCACAATCAACCCGGTTTTCGATGCTCGAACTAAACATATTGAGATTGACTACTATTTTGTACGAGAAAAAGTCACCCTTGGATCTCTTGTCACTCGATTTGTTCCATCTGAAAATCAAGTGGCTGACATCCTTACCAAGCCTCTCTCCAAGAAGTCCTTTCTAGAGCTTCGTGTCAAACTTGGCCTATGGCCCCCACCTCAACCAAGTTTGAGGGGGTGTATTAAGGGAATTCCTTGTCAACCCAAAATCAATGGAGATGATAAAGATTCTTGTCAACACAAAATCAGTAGAGAAGATGGAGATACGCCAACTGTGTAATGACTTGAAAAGATGATGTGCATAAATCTCTCCACCAATTATTCCCTAGTATTTTAAATTATTTCCTATCGAGGTTAGGTTCCTTAATTATAAGGAACAAATCCCACGAATTCATCCTTTCCTTGTACAAAGATGCTACTCAATTCTTGTATAAATATGTGATATGTCAATACACAAAGATCATCCAGAATTGAAGAGCTGGAGGTCCTTTCATTCAAGAGTGTGCTAGAATTCTTTACTATCAAAACACACTTTTTTATTTTATTCAATGTACTCTCATTTAAATTACCTTACCCAAACATATTGTTTTAAATGAATTAGATTGTGATTCCATTCTAGTTAAAAAAACATAGCCTTGGGGTCGTTTGACCTACTGACTTAATGCAAAGGTTTCTTAATTACTAAACTGTCTCTTGATTGTAAAATTTTATTAGAGACATATGTAACCATGTTGTGTTCCTACGTGGAATATCCTCAATCCATCCCATTGAATGTGTTAGCGAAAAAAAGGCGCTAACTAGCCTGGAATGATTATGCAAAATCAAATCCTAAAACTAATCCTTTAAAATGAATTTAAAAATAAATAAATAAAAAAAAAAAAAAGAAGAAACGGGGAGAAGTGTAATTATTTTCCCATGGCATGGGACCAATTTGTAATTCCCTAAAAAAAAACCAACTCATTTTAAATTGTATAATTTCATTTCCATGCATGGGATGTCCAAACATCGGTACTCTCATTGTCAATATCCTTTTTTGATAATGAGGAAGGCTTTCCTTCGGGTCAAATATAAGACTCTACAACCTATATAGATCAAGTAAGTCCAAAATGTATATAAGAACTATGAAACTTTATGTGGGTGATCCTAAGAGATTTAGTAAGAATCAAACTCAAGACCTCTACTTCTTGAGTCATGATGCCTTGCCAACTGAGCCTTCATCATCCTGAGCAAATGCCATCACCAATTTATCAAGATAATAATTACTCAAAGTAACTAGTGAACACATTTTAGGTCTGGATACATGTGAGATATGGTTGCTGCAAAATTCGTTCTTTGTGACCCACCTGATCAACACACGTTTTTTTTTTCTTCTGCCAACAAAGGGTTTTTAGACTTTTGGCTCGAAGAATCCTAGACAGGGGTAGGGACACCCTCTACATCCCATAGGTCAATGCCCAATATAATTTTAGCTTGTGGCTGGCCCCAAGAGGGCATGAGAAATCAAACCGGGCCAAAACCTTCAACATCTTGAGACATACTAGTCCCAAGAGCAACTAGTCCACCCCTTAAAATTAATCAACATACATTTTGGTGAACTCAAAACTCGAAAGGATGTGCATATATATGAATTGTAGAATGGCCAAACTATTCTTAGCAGGTAATATATCCTTGCTGCTTGAATCCCCAAGTTCTGATTTTTATCAATATATGCACACTAGTTCAATTGAAAAAGAAACGAACAGTCTAGGTTTCCGATGGACAAATAATTTCGTTTATTATGCATTATATTGTATTAGATTGTAACAATAATTTCTGTTGTATTGACGACAAATGAAATGAAGTGATAAAGAATCAAAGAATTTGATATGTGGAAATTACATAAGTGGAGAAAAAAAAAAACAAAAAAAGAAACACTAATTGAAGTCCTATGTATGGTATTCCTCTCTAGGACATGATGCATTCTGGAGGGAGGCCTTGGGGAAATCGCTTAGTATCAGTGCAGTAATTGTAAATCATGTAATTCTTCTGCACCCAGTCCATCCTCCCTTGGCTCGTGGAATCTAGCTCCTCCGAGAGCCACGCATTATTGGTCGAGGTAGAAGTGGGAGAAGTCGAACTGCAAGAAGATGCTCCATTAGACCACACACAAGCTTGGGCATTGAAGTTCCTATAGGAAGCAGTGAAGGGAGCTTTGGTCCAGTCTGTCTTTACAAGTCCACCTCGTGTTGCCCAGTCATCAGCATTCCAAAGACTAGAGTAAATCCTCATGGGTTGGTTCTTTGGGAATGGAACTCCAATCGACTCCGAGTTTTTGAATTCTCTAATGGGAGTACCGTCCACAGAGAAGCTGAAATGCAGAAATTCAAAGAACAGATCAATTCAGAGTCAAGAAGGCATGAATCAAATTTAAGAAGGAATTCATGATTCAGATAGCAGGGTGGAGAGATTTTGTCTACTTACATAATGCGTTGGGGGTTCCAAAGGATGGAGTAGGTGTGAAAATCAGCTGTTGGGTCAAACCAGAGATAGAATTGCTGCTCTCTGTTGCCCTTCCCTTGGCCGAACACATTGGTGTGAAGAATGTAAGGGTCGCCGCTTAGGTTCCCCAAGAATTCGAAGTCTATTTCATCATGGGTTGACCCTTGTGAGGATAACTGCAAATTAACACACATATAGAGAGAAATATTAGTTGGGGGGACAATTTTTAATTGTATAAGGAGTTGAGGCAAACACTGAACTATAAAAGCGGGACTTACATAATAGGCAGTGACGGTGCCGGCGGAATTTCCAGGGACAAGTTTGAGCTGCATATCGATCTTTCCGAACAGATATTCGCTCTTGGACTGGAAGCCCGAGCCAGAGGTTTTGTCAAGGGAGAGGGTAAGAAGGTCCCCATTGTTGAGTATCTTAGCACGGCCATCACCCCATGTGATGTCAAAGTCTTGGTAGAAGTTACCAGCAAAGGCAGCCAATAAAGAGCTAATCAGTACAGAGATTAGCAGAGCTGCAGAAATTGGTGAACAAGAATAGGAAGAAGCAGAAGCCATTGATTGATGTTGTGTGGTATACTGGTACGTATCTAGAAGAGGTGGAGAATTGAATATAGATTTTGGTTTGGGATGAGAATGATCTCTATGAGGTGTTGTCTATATATACATGTAGGAATCAGCGAGGCAAGAAGTGATCACAGGGAGTGGAGGGTGCTAGGAAAGTTCAGAGTTGGTGAGAGACAAGTGAGTTGTTGCATCAGTCACAAAATGCCGGTGGGCATCCCACTGGTCATCATTGTTCATGGTTTTGAAATACATCCAGACGCGGTTTCGAGACTTTTAGGACAGAACCAGCTGTTTCCTTCTGCCGCGTCCCACCCCGCTCCCTCCCTAGGTTTTGCCAACCAATTTGTGGGGTCAGTCATGTTATAGCGTCAATAAGTTTATTTATGTAAATTGTTAGCATGATTGGTTGATGTCAAAATCTATTGTACCTTTGGGAAATCGTAATCCAATTGACATGTGATCACATTTTATAATAAATGATCATATTGAAAACTTTTTTTCTCGCTATGTAATAAGCGATCATATTTTGTTACCACAAATGTGACTTAGTGTTAACCAAAAAATGAGACCATTACAATTCCCTATATTTTATTGTATTCCCTGTCGATTGAGTTAATTAGTTGATGTCTGATTCTCTTTCTATTCATATTTCATTGTCCTCCTCGCACTTTTTTTTTTTATGAATATTTAAAATTATTGTCTCATTCAAAATATTAATAATTCTTTTTAGTTTATTTTCTAAAATGCCATTTCTCACTATTGGTTTATTTATTTTTTTTAACATTTTGTGCACTTAAGAATAAAATTAAAATGTTAACATCATGAATACGCAGACTTAGTGTTATGATTATGATAAGGTCGTGAGGAGTTGGCAAGGTGTTGACCTTAATACCTGAGTCTTGGAATCCGAAATACCAAAAACACGGTAACCGCCCGCATCATGGAATTAGAAGAAAGACAAACAACAACACCTGGCGAGGACACCGCCATCACCAGCTGTTTCTGGACTTCATGCACGCCTTAAAGCTAACAAAAGAGAGCCCAAAAGGGTGACTGTTCGAATCAAATAGGGCTTCGATCCATGATTACAAGCCGGGGCTTCTATTGGTATCTTAAAACTTGCTTTTCATCTCTTATTTATTATTTTTTTTTATGAAAAATATAAAATATTTCCATAAAAACTGATCATATAATCTATTAGAAAACATCATTTTAAATAATTTAGTAGAACAAAGTTCTTCAAAAATCTATCAGTTTAAATTAACTTTTTAGTCATTTATAAAACAAAGACTATAAATAACTAACAATTCTACTTAAATGATAGATTTTAGAAAAACTTTCTTTTATAAATTAAGTTATTTAAAATGATGTTTTTTAATGGATTGCGCATCCGGTTTTTATAAAAAATTTTTATATTTTTCATAAAACTTTAAAGTGTAAAATAAATGGGAAATGAAAAGCAAGTCTTTGGGTACCAATAAAAACCCCCTCACAAGCCGTGCTAATTAAAAAGAACCATCCTAAAATCACCATTCAAAATCCAATGTTATGTTTCTAAAGTTGATACTACCTTCCAAAGGCGCAGGACTAGGATTACGGAGTTGGGGTGGATTTTAAGATGTGGACTATTTTTTGTTTTATTATTTGGATGTTTCTTTGAGACATATAGGTGTGCATATTGGAATTGATATATATTTTAAGTGCAAGGATGGAATTTTGTGGAATGGCATCATTGCTGCGTACGAAGCCCACAGTAGTCGTAAGAATTGGCGTAATCTGTTGCTTTAAATGTTGGAAGATGAAATCTAGCTAAACTATGTTACCGTTCTTGCCATAGTATTTGCTTGTAGCCACGCGGGCAGATGGAGGACATGTTTTAATTTTTTTTGTAATAATGGTGGTCATTACATTATTTTTGTAAGGAATTCTATATTAGTTTTCTACTTCTAAGTTTGAACGATAATTGGTCAATGGTACAAAAATTGACAACAAACATATTTTATCTGTAAAGCTCTATGTTAATTACACAAGTGCGTTTACAAACCAAACACAACCTAAAGGATGTCAATCTTTTTACACCATGGAAACATTTAATCATTGGTACCATGAGAATTTGTTTTTACAAGAACGAAGAGACTGATATATAAGACTAGACTAGACAACCCTCAGAAAAACATCCATACTTGGATTGGAGAGCAAACAATCTAGGAAGCTAATGAATTTCAGGAATATGTTGCTGTTACTCCTCCAATACGAATTGTTTACAGACAAATTCTGAAGGTATGCAAGAATTATACGAAGCAAAGGAGTGTTGTGGATCTCTTCTTCTGGGGGTACAAGTGCTGGAAACTAATGAAATAGGATTCATTGGCAAGAATGACAATTTGGACTAGTACTGATCTGTAATACACTATCTAATTTTTGAGACCTACAAAAATATAAAAAAATAGTGAGTAGATAACCAAAGTATGCCGATTACCAAATTCAGAGTATGGCTAGGAACAGTGGGACTCCAAAGCTTAACAGCTTAGGACGGTAAGACATTAAAACCAAGCTACAAATGGAACAATTCTTAGCACACCGAAATTAGATTAGTTTGGTGTTTAACTCCAAGACTAGCTAATCTATCTACAACTTTATTGAATTCTCTAAACACCCATCGGACTCTATGATTGAAACCTTATTGGTTCATCAATCTAACACATTCATATTACATAGTCCCTTCAGCGTATAATATGTCACTCAACAAAACCCAAGCAATTGATGTGTAGAATTGGTTTTGACTATAAATTCAGGAAATCCATTTTTTTAGCCAGTATTAAGCCCTCTAAGGTTGCAGAACAGCGGATAACGCCATTGAACCAAAAACCCTTCTTACTCCTAAACAAGCCACCACATCTTGTTCGTACCTTTCCCCTACAAGCTCCATCAGTGGTCAATTTTAAGAAATTATCCACAGGAGGCGTCCACCTTAGTGGTAGTTTTACAATGTCATCGTCATTGACAATATGGAGAGCCTTAACTCTCGTTAATAAGGTAAGATATGTATTAAGGAAAGCTTGCTAAACCTTGATATTCAAATGACAATTCTCATGAGGATTAGTTATAAGCCACTGAATATTACCTCTAAGCTTAATTGATACATAATTTATGTACATAAATTGAGTAGCCAAATCGATCATATATATATAAATCACACTTTCATCCCTCACCCTCTGCTACACACTTCGTTCATGCACCATGGTTATAATGGTAATATCTTTGAGCCGTCAGATTTCGAGTTTATGTATTTAGTCAAGCTTGTAGGCTATTTTGGTTATCCCTAGAATCCTATGGACAAGGATTCTAGAGATAACCAATCAAAACCTCCTACTCTAGAATCCTATCAGTGGCTTTTTGGTTATCTTTAAAATTCTTGTAGGCCATAAATGGGGTCTCCCTCCTTTTATAGGCACCTATAGACTACTCTAGAACCTTATCAATGGCTAAGATTTGCACAGATTACAAGTGTCAATCATCCAACGATCAAAAGAGTTCTAGAGCATTCTCTAGAAGCTTCCCAACTCCTTACAAGAATTCTCTAGACTACGACTATCTAGAACCCACTTTAGAGTGATCTCTGGATAGAAACATGTTACACTGAAGACGAGTCTCTTGGAATGATTCCCACTTTACTTTGCTTCCCTTTGCCTGTGATACCACGTGATCATATCATAGTTACATTGAAGACTACTCCTTTGGACCTACCTTTTGGTGGTGAGCTCTCCACTTTTTTCTTTAGGTTAATGGTATTTGTGTCATGCACATAGTTTCAAGACTTTGTAACATATTACACACGCCACCTTTCGAAAACACGGACCAACCATGTCTTGGCGTGCGAAGTGAGATGAGATATCATGTGATGTGTGCATGGCTTAGTTTTTTTTGGTGTGATTCTTAGTAAGCTTTTGATTTAATTCTACTAACTGATAGACCATTAAGTTTGCTAGCTAGGTTCAATACTATGAACGTTGGATAATAATTCTAATACCGTGGTCTCACGTGCTTTCCCATAGACCAACTTTTTTTTTACTCTATTTTATTTATTTATTGTTGCAAATTTCATTAATATATTAGTCCAATTTACAATTGTTATTTATATGTGTCGCAATTATCATTATTTGTGCTCCATACTATTTGTCTCATCTCCTAAGTTTTATTATTCAATTCCTAACTACTATTTGTTATTCAATAATTACCTAGAAGGTGTGGCTATGGCTTTTCTCTCTAATGAACTATCTGCTACTATCACTGAAGTATCAAGATAATATAGTAATAAACACAGGTCAAACTGCTTAATTACTCTTCTGATGCCAACAAGCTAAACGGCAACTCCACAAAATTAATGCACTAGATGATTCCGGTTGGTGGCTAACCGGCCCCAAGAGAAAGTTAGAAATCCAACCCCAAACCTTCCACCTCTTGAGGTATAGCTTAACAAATAATATATTAATCCACCCCATGGAATTGATCATATACATTGTTGAACTAGAAGGCGCGTGCTTTTAAATTAAAGAATTAATTAAGCCAAACCGATACATTCGCAGAGACTAACTCTTGGTGCTTGGAAGTTGGATCACTTTTTATTTTTATTTTTATTTTTTATTTATTTATATGTTCTGATTTCCACCCGTGCGTATTGGTTGAATTGAACAAGGAAAAAAGATCATGCTTCTCCAGCCCAAGAACAGTCTCGGTTCCCCATGGACAAATAAACTCGTTTATTATGCATTATATTGTATTACAATGTAAAGAATAATCTCGGTTTTGTACGTATTGATGACAAATGAACTGATAAAGAATCAAAGAATTTGATTTGTGGAAATTACATAAGCCAAAAAAAAAAAAAAAAAAAAAAAAGAATAATTGAATTCCTATGTCTTGCTTGTTTTATGTCTAGGACATGGTGCATTCTGGAGGGAGACCTTGGGGAAATCGCTTGGTATCAGTGCAGTAATTGTAAATCATGTAATTCTTCTGCACCCATTCCATCCTCCCTTGGCTTGTGGAATCTAGCTCCTCCGAGAGCCACGCATTATTGGTGGAGGTAGAAGTGGGAGAACTCGAACCGCAAGAAGATGCCCCATTGGACCAGACACAAGCTTGGGCGTTGAAGTTCCTATAGGATGCAGAGAAGGGAGCTTTGGTCCAGTCTGTCTTGCCAAGTCCACCTCATGTTGCCCAGTCATCAGCATTCCAAAGACTAGAGTAAATCCTCATGGGTTGGTTCTTTGGGAATGGAACTCCAAGCGACTCCGAGTTCTTGAATTCTCTAATGGGACTACCGTCCACAGAGAAGCTGAAACGCAGAAATTCAAAGAACCGATCAATACAGAGTCAAGAAGGCATGAATCAAATTTAAGAAGGAATTCATGATTCAGATAGCAGGTTTGAGAGATTGTCTACTTACATAATGCGTTGGGGGTTCCAAAGGATGGAATAGGTGTGAAAATCAGCGGTTGGGTCAAACCAGAGGTAGAATTGCTGCTCTCTGTTGCCCTTCCCTGGCCGAACACATTGGTGTGAAGAATGTAAGCATCGCCGCTCAGGTTTCCCAAGAATTCAAAGTCTATCTCATCGTGGGTTGATCCTTGCGAGGATAACTGCAAATTAACACACATAAAGAGAGAATTTTATTAGTTGGGAGAGCAATTTCTCGTTGTATAAAGAGTTGAGGCAAATACTGAAATGTATAGGAGATGACTTACATAGTAGGCAGTGACGGTGCCGGCGGAATTTCCAGGGACAAATTTGTGCTGCATATCGATCTTTCCGAATAGATATTCGTTGTTGGACTGGAAACCTAAGCCGGAGGTTTTGTGAAGGGAGAGGGTAAGAAGGCCCGCATATATTGTTGAGTATGTTAGCACGGCCATCACCCCATGTGATGTCAAAGTCTTGGTAGAAGTTACCAGCAGCGGCAGCCATTAAAGAGCTAATCACTACAGAGATTAGCACTGCTGCTGAAATTAGCGAACAAGAATGGGATGAAGAAGAAGAAGCCATTGACTGATTGATGTTGTTCTATGGTATGTATCTAAAAGAGGTTGAGACGTTTGATTTTGATGGGATCTCTCTAAGGCGGTGTCTATTTATACATAGACGTAGAATTCAGCGAGGCGAAAAGTGATCACAGCTAGAGGGAAAGAACTTCAATGGAATAGATAGTAGAGCGTGCTAGGAAAGTTCAGAGCTGGTGAGAGAGAAGTAAGTTGTTGCCAGGTGGCTGCGGCATCATTGCCAATTCCAATGACATCCCACAGGTTTCATCATTGTATTAGCTTTAGAACCCGTGCGACGCACGGATTAATTTATAAAAAATAATATTATTAACAAATTAAAATTTTAACAAAATTCTTATTCTCTAAAATAGTAAAATATATTTGTTAATATAATATGTCAATTAAATTGAAAAGATATAGACAAAAATAAATAAAATAATTTAATTAAAATAATCTTTAATGTGATGTTAGCATAATGTATTACACAAAATTTAATTATATTCTCGAAAAGATAAATTATTTTGAAAAACAATTAATTTAATGGTAGAAACTTGTAAAAAAAATGAAGGAACTAATACGTTATGATATTTGGTGGAAAAAGATTAAAATTCTATAAAGCTTAATCTATCCCACAATCATGGTTTTATCATGTTGGTATATACCAAAGCAAATATAGCCGTTGAAGGTGTCTCGAAATCTAACGGTGGAGATTGTAAAATGCATGACAATGATAAATCTTGACCTTTCATGAAGTTTCGAGTGCATTTCACAAAGAGTGAAAAACCATGGGGAAAAATATCAAAAATATGTTTGAAATTAGATCATAAAAAGATGAGAGAAAAATCTAGACTGAGAAAGAGAATAGGAAAAAGAGCTAGAAGACGAAGAAAATAAGAGAAAGTATAAATCTTTTCAACTTTATGTAATTAACCATATGGGAAGAATTTTTATTCAAATAGATTTTTTTTTTTTTTTTATTCATGTCAGAAGCAAATCGGGAGAATCTGAAGATTCTAGCGGATTGTGTTTTCTTTTTTAATCCTCCTTTTTTCTATTTGTCTTTCTTTTTAATTATGACTATTTATAGTTTTATACGTTTAATTTTTAGGAGGGGAAATGAATAGGTATAAAGAAAACAGAAAAATATATCACAGTTTATTAAGTTTGGGTTGAACATTGTATAGTGTGGGTTTTCTAATCCTCTCACATAAAAACAAAGAGATATGTAGTGAACACCAAACGTCAACGTACCTCCACCATATAAGAAAGAGCAAGTAATATCAAAAAAAAAGAAAAGAAAAAGAAGGTGAGGAATTTATCTTTTGGTGACCACTTCCCAGCTTGATACCAAACAAAGAAAGTTAGTAGTCCTTTTGAAGCACTTATCAAGTCAATTTGTAGCAAGTTGACAGACAATATCATTTATTTTTTATAACCCGTGCAACGCACGGGTGAGGTCTGTAAATATAAATATTGTGAACAATATAAATTTTATATATATATATATAATACATACCCGTGTGGTAGTTCAGATGGTAAAGAACCGCGGTTCCAAAATCATAAATCTTGAGTTTGTGTCTTCGCTCCTCTACTATCGAATGCATGGACTTGAGAATGATTTGTGCATCATGTAAATTAGTTTGGATCTAACAGTTTGAGATACTCCTTGTTTGGCAAAAGTGTATTTGCACAATTTTGAAAGCATTTTTATAGTTTTCTAAGCAATTTGATATGTTAATACATATTCCAATGTGTCGCATTTTCTTTTTTAATCATTATTGCCTTTATTTGGCTCCCTTTCTGATTATAAATATTTATAATTTTATACGTTTAACTTTTGGGAAATGAGATAAATAGACATAAAAAAAACGAAGAAATATGATATAATCTACTAAGTTTGGGTTGAACATTGTATAATATAGGTTTTTCGATTTTCCTACATAAAAACAAAAAGATATGCAGGGTACACCAAGCGTCAACCTACTTATACCGCGTGAAAAAGAGCAGTGAAAACCAAAAAATAGAAAAGTTAGACAATTTACCTTTTGGTGATCACTTCTCAACTTAATACCAAACATGAAACATTAGTAGTCCTTTTGAAGTATGTATATAGTCAATGTGTAGGAAGTTGGCAGAGAATATTCTTTCTTTGGCATTAAGTTGAAAATTGATCACTAAAAAGTAATTTCTCCAAAAGTCATATCTTTTTGGGAAAATTACTTTTTAGTGATTCTTTCTCAACTTAATACGAAAAAAAGAAAATTGATAGTTATTTTGATGTAAGTATACAGGTAATTTGTAGCAAGTTGATAGATATTGTCCTTTTTTGGCATTAGATTGAACAATGGTCACTAAAAGGTAATTTTACCTTTTTTCCCAACTGTTCACAAAGGGACACGTGGCACCAAAGGGAGGCATTTCCTCCGTTTTAGTATATATATATAGATTTTGTTGGGCTTTTTGAACAGAACCAGCAGTTTCCTTCAGCCACGTCCCACCCCACTCCTTTCCCAGGTTGGGTACGGGTCAGTCATGTTATGATATGCCGTGGACTTCTTATGGGGATTTATTTCTGGAAACTATTTTTGGTTGATGGGTCAATTACTTATTGTGCAATTTTTATGTTACGAAATTTGATTTAAAATTGTCTCTCTTTCTAGCTATGCATCATCAGCTTATCAAATATCAAGTTCGTCAGATTTAAATGAGTTTTAAGAATAAGATGATTAGCATTATCTAATTGATGTAATATTTTGTACGCATGACATGTATGAAAAAAAAAAAATTTAACGTATGATAAATTTTATAAAACATAAGTTATACAAAAATTATTGAGAATTATATAAATAAAATCACGTCTCTGGCTTATCTTACTAGTTAGTTGATATTAGCTATTTGATTTTTAAAAAATTTGTTTGAACAATAATGCTAGATGGGACGAGAGTAGGGGGACGACACTAGGGACGACTAACGTTGTTAAAGTGACGTTAGTGCTTATATTCCATTCAAGGAGTCCCTATATATTAGGAATCATAGGGGGAACGTGGGTCTTGAAGTTTTCTGCCTATATTCCACTAAAGGAATCCCTATATATAAGGAATCCATAGGGGGGAACGTGGGTCATGAACTTTGCTACTCATATTCCATTCATTGAATCCCTAAATACAAGGAATCATAGGGGAACGGAGGGGGTGTTATCTTAATGATTTTTTGCCTCCTTTTTTGTAGGACTTACATCTCACTCAAATCAGCAACGTACTTATATTGGTTTTCCTTTTCTGTTATGTGCATATCATTATTTGACGTCGATTGTGTTTGGCATCGCGAGAGTTTGTGTTTGGAGTTTTGCTTCATCTTCAAAAATTTGAAGTTTTCCGACATTAGAATCTCAACAACTGCCATAAGCAAGGTTCGTTTATACTGAAAAACTCTTCATTTTTTTTTTTTTTAATTTGCCGGCAGTTGGTGCTAGTGGGTGAGCAATATTACGTAGGTTGATTTACAAGAGACTCCGACAGATTTGCCAAACAAATGCAGCTCTCTTTGTAAAATTTTCAAGATAATAACAAGAAGTTTAAACAATTATTCATGTTATCTTGATAGCACAACGTTAGAATATGAAACTTGATGAAGTGGTATGTATTCCGTTTGTAAAATTTTCAAGATAATTTTTAGAAGATGGAACAAAATATTGTATGGATAGATATGCAAAACAGGTGCACTTTAATTATCAGATTTTTCAAGATAAATTACGCAAGTGGATAACAAAGTATTCATGTCATATTGATTACACATACTTGAAGAGTTGGCGTGGATAGATATGCCAATTAAATGCAATTCCTTTGGTAAATTTTTCAAGATAAATTTAGAAGTTTAAAAAATTATCCATGTTATCTTGATCGTACAGTATAAGAAGATTAATACATGATGAAGTGGCGTGAAAACCGTTTATCAAATTTTTAAGATAACTTTGTAGAAGTTGGAACATGTTTGTCTTTAATCACTATGTATATTTTTGTGTTATAGATAATGGATAATAGGCCGTTTGTGGGCGATGCGAAAGGATCAAATGAGCACAATAGTTACGGGGAGCTTGGTGTGGACATGGGTTTGTCAACTGAACAAGAGGTACGCTTTTTTTTAAGTTATTTTTGAAACTTTTATTTCAGTTTGATTATCTTGATTATGCACAATACCAATTTTTTCCCCTGTTGGATTCATGTTGATACATGTTTGTTTTTAATCACACAACATTTGTTTTGTGTTATAGGTAATGGATACTAGCGTGTTTGTGGGCTATGCGCAAGGATCAGATGAGCACGATGGTTATGGAGAGCCTACTATGGACATTGGTTTGTCAAGTGAACCACAAGTACACTTCATTTTCATTATCTTAATTAATTTTTACATCCCCACTTCAATACGGAATGACTTCTAATACTTATTTATATGTGCATATTATAGAATATGGATCAGGTCGAATTTGTGGATGGAGAACAATGCGAAGAGCCGAAAGTTGGCATGGTTTTCAGTAGCGAATATGATGTACGTCAATTTTTTAGTAAATTTGCTGAGAAAGAAGGTTTTGGAATTAAAAAATGCAGTGTGAAGTGTGATCAAGATGGCGTTGTAAAGTATTTTTGTCTAGCTTGCTCACGCAATGGCAAACATTTATCAAAAGGAAAAAATACTTTAAATCCTAGACCTTCTGTCAAATCGGGATGTAAGGCCAAGATTAATATTATTGTGAGAAATGTGTGCGATTATGTAATTTCTAAAGTTTCGCTCATACATAATCATGGATTAAGTCCTGGTAAGTCTCGGCATTTTCCTTCACACAGGATTGTAGACCCAACATCTAAAAGAATGTTAGAGCTTAACGATAGGGCTGGGATTCCATTGGTTAAAAGTTATAGAGCACTTGTAATTAAGAATGGGGGCTATGATCGTGTTAATTTTGGTGAGAGGGATGCTAGGAATTTTATTGCAGAGTCTTGGGATTCTAGGCTGGGAGTAAGAGATGCTGAAGCTGTTTCTAATTATTTCAAGAGGATGCAAAAACGGAATCCTAATTTTTACTATGTACTTAATTTCGATGAGGATGGTCGTTTGAGGAATTTGTTTTGGGCCGATGCGAGGTCTAGAGCTGCATATGAATCGTTCTCGGATGTTGTTTCGTTTGATACAACGTACCTGAAAAATCGTTATAAAATGCCATTTGCACCTTTTGTTGGAGTAAACCACCACGGTCAGTCCATTCTCCTTGGTTGTGCACTTTTGTCATGTGAAACCATTGACTCGTATATTTGGCTGTTCAGGTATGTGATTCATATTACATAGAAGTTACATAGTAGGGTTATGTTATGTTATTATTTTTAAGATAAGTTTAGATAGTTTGTTTTTCCTGATTTTATGAGATAAGATTTTGAAGACTCAAATGAACTAATAAATGGGAGTGTGTTTTCTATCTTATTTTTTTGCAGGTGTTGGTTGGAATGCATGTCATGGCGTGCGCCAAAAGCTATTGTCACTGATCAATGCAAATCAATTCAAGCTGGAGTTGTAGAGGTTTTTTCAAATACCCGACACCGTCTTTGTTTATGGCACATAATGAAGAAGATACCAGATAAGTTGAGTGGGTTCAAGGAGTATAAAAGGATAAAAAAAAAAAAACAATGAAATATATTGTATACGAATGCTTGATATTGAATGATTTTGAGGGAAAATGGGGGGAGATGGTTGATGATTTCGGGCTACATGAAAATGAATGGCTGCATTTGTTGTATAAGGATCGTAGTAGATGGGCACCCGTATTTGTTCGACAATCATTTTGGGCTGGTATGTCAACTACCCAACGTAGCGAAAGCATGAATGCTTTCTTCGACAAGTATGTGAATTCGAGTACAACGTTGAAGCAATTCGTTGAGCAGTACGATGTCGCACTGAAGAGTAAGATCGAGAACGAAAGCATTGCAAATTTTTCTTCCTTTACATCTACAATACCATTGATTTCAGATTTTGAGTTTGAGAAACAGTTCCAAAGTGCATATACGCATGACATGTTCAGGGAATTTCAAACAGAGATAGGGGGTATGCTATATTGCAATGTTAGTTATATTGGGTCAGACGGGCACATTTCAACTTACCAGGTTTGTGATGTTTCTAAGGGGAAAGACGGAACTTCGAAGACAAAAGTCTATAATGTCTTGTCCAATGAACACAAGTTCGAGGTTTTATGCCAATGTCATTTGTTTGAATTCAAGGGAATTATTTGCAGGCATATTTTGAAAGTGTTAATTGCAAAGAATGTTACTCAAGTTACATCAGAATATATACTTGATCATTGGAGGAAGGACATTAAGCGATCTCATAATTTTGTTCGGAATTGTTACGAAGACTTTGATAGCCCTGAGGAGCAAGTTCGTCAAGATAGCTTGTTTTATTTGTCTAATAAAATTTCAGAGATAGCAATTAAATCTGATGACATGTATGAGTTTGCGAAGAAAAAGTTGGAAAAATTGCATGAGGATATGGTGAATCACAACTGTAACACGACTGCCGATGAGGAAGATAGCCCTTGTATGAGGATTCGATCACCATTGCAAGTACGTAGCAAAGGTCGCCCACCATCCAAAAGGCTTGAATCGAATAGGTACAAGTCAAGCAGCAATAAGGGTAGTAAGAGTGTGGGTGCTTTTGATGTTAGTAGTTCTGCTCCTGTTTGAATTTTTTTTTTTTTTTTTTGTTTGAAAGTTTATATTCAAGAATTAAGTACTCTGTTTCTGAACAAAAATTATGGTAATTATTGTAACACCACAATAATTTTAAAGTACGACTTTTGAATTTATCTTAATATTCCTGGATAGTTTGTTAATTTAGTAATTTTATTTTTATTATAATGGGAGTAGGACCAAAAAAAACCACACAAAATGCAATTTAGTGTGGGTACACAATCACGTTTGCGTTGGCTGTAGGTGTTTATGCATCTCTTGTTAGGAGCACAGACTGAAGAGAGGTCACACTTTTATAATTATCTTAATTGTTAGTACTATTTGTTAAATGAGTTCGAATTATCTTAAACCAGTGCACCAAAATCAAATGCAACACAAGGTGGGGACACGACCAAGGTTGTTTGTTTTTTTTTGTTTTTTTTTTTTTTGTTCTGTGTCAGTGTATGTCTTTCACAGTCATAGAACTTAGATTTTATCTTAGTTGTTATATTAGATTATAAACTAGTCCCAATTATCTTAAATTATTGTAGGTGGACGTTAAGACAACAACTTATTCACCAAATGAGTTACATGTATTATGTTGTACCAATTATCTTAAATTAAATTCAATTTTGGGGAGTGCATACAAGCTAAGTAATGATTCCAAGAAAAAAAAATTAACACAAGCCAATTATCTTCATGTGTACAATCGTAAACTGATTCCAAGAAAGAAACAAAAAATTAATAACTAGTTAACTGAGATAAAAAAAAATTGATGTATCCTTCAAAAAAATTGCTAAATATCCTGTCCTATAGGTGCTAACAAAATAAGTTATGATTATTCTTTAATTAGTTATAAGCTGCCTATCCCCTTGCCATCATCAACAGTGTGGTTGTCCAACAATTGATGTACCATTTCTGTGCGAATCTGCAAACATTCTTCCTTTGTGAGAGCACCTTTTATGTCATCGCCACGAGATATTTTCCTCATAATATAACACACTATAACCCCACAATCAAGGCTGAAAAGGTAAAAATGTAATATAATTAATATAAAAAACGGCTTTCTTGTTTTCCATATCTAATTGATTAATTGAAGAAATGATTAATATCACTTACGAGCCAGGTTGTTGTTGTGGACATTTGTAATGGACGACAAATTTCATGCGCGTCAACTCCTTTGTGTAAGTGCCATGTCTCTCTATATAGCCCTCCACATACTCCTTCTTTTGTTACAGAAAAATTAAGATAGTAAACTATATTGTAATATTGAAGTTCCAGTAGCATTTTCACTAGTAACGTGTTGTAAAAAGATTTGTTACCAATTTAGAAGCATATGTTCGATGAGTTTCAATGGCTGCCCTTCGTCGGGGGAGCAACGAGTTGTAGTACCTCCAGAAAAACTTCATTGTGTCATACACGAGACATGAAAAGTGGTTATCAGCTGCAATTGGGAAGACCATATATTTGTAGGGTAAGCCCAAAAATATCTGATTATCCACAAACTCATTCTGTTTTCTCCCAGCCCTCTCATCTGAAATCATTGACTGCCTCAAAATACAATATCAGCACTATTAGTTGACCATTATTTTTATATATGTTTGATTATGTGTTCATGAAAAAATTTAATGTAGACTTCTTACCCAGCATAGGCTTGATAAGAAAAATGCTGGGACATCCCCCTTATTAAAATGTATATATTGTTCACGCCAAATGATAGATGCATACGCATCAACAATCTGTATTGATCACATTTTATCAACGTCACATAGTTTCAGTTTATTATAAGATAACTTTTATTTATAACAAATGAACAGTGAAGTTGGCATTAATATATATCAATATATATAGTGAAAGTCCTACCGCAGTGCTAATTGATTGGTCATTCCAAAGTTGCTCCAAGTCTTCAAAGTACACACCATTAATCTCTCCACGACCTATAAGTGCACTGCACATTTAACATGTCCAACATATTAAACAAAGAGAAGACAAACCAATAATTAAGATAACTATAAACGAGGTTATAACTACAGCACTATATATCAATATTGGTTAGTTTTACAGTTCAAATATTCTATACTTATGTGCCATTATCCAACGACAACAAATTTGAAATTTTCACCATATCTCCCTCAGTCAGGTGTCTACTGATTTCAATAATTGGCATCTTCAAGTTGGTAGATTCAAATGTATCCTTTGTTTGTTCCATATTGTTAACATCTACCACTTCAGTTTCTAAGTCCATTGTTGCTTCCACTGCCTTTTCTTTACCTCTTTCAGATAATCTTTGGGCCTTCCTTAGAATGTTGTATTCAAAATCAGGGTCAATGTTCCCTTTTCTTGTTCTTGTCTTGATGCCAGTTATCATCGATCTCTGCTTGATTTCTTCATTCTCTTGGCGCACCTTTTGCAGTTCTGAGGTAAGGGCATCCACTTTTAAATTTAGGGAATCAACTTTTGCATTTTGCTCATCTACTTCCTTAGTTTTTGAGTGCAAAAGTTTATTCATTTTTTCAATTTTAGCTGCTGATTCAGTTTGTAGAACAGCAAGAGGTTGTGTTACCATTTGGCACACTTCTTCTTCTAGTTGTTCATGCAAATCATCATTTGCAGCTTCACATTTATTGGCAGCAGATAGCAAACATTCTTTTTCTTTTTCCAAATGAATTATCTTCAATTCTAGATCCCTTTTTTCAACCTCCAACTTCTTGATTTGTTCCTCTAACTCTGAATTTTTTTTACTGAGCTGCGATTTTTCCTGCACAAGATTTTCCATTGCATTCTCTAAAATATTACTATTTTCTGTCAGCTCGTCCACTCTTTTTTTCAGCTGAGATGCTTCTGAGGGGGCATGATCACCTAATCTATTGATTGCATATGTCCCTTTTGTTGACTTTCGCATCTCACTTGCATTTGTGAAGACAACCGGGCTCCTACTAGCCTTTGTCTTTTTTCTATGTTGGACCTTTGTCTGCACCATAGCTTCTTCTCCCATTTCCTCTTCTTTTATCTCCAACTTTTGATCCATCATGTTTCTCAAAGCCTCCATTTTTTGGATCTCATGTGTGGTTGGTTTCAATTCTTGAACACTTACCTAATTTTCAATCGACATTAATATCATTCATTAGAGAATGGATGTGCATATCTTAAATTTTTAAACACTAACATGTAGCAAATTTATAATGACATATTAAGATAATTTATTTTCCTAAATATCTACAAATCAAAACATGCAACCAAATTATAGCTTCTCTTCTTTTTTTCTTGACAAATCAAGTATTCTCAAAATGTCATGCAGTTTTCGCAAATCCCATTTGAGGAATCTAGGGAACATTCCTACGTGTTCTGCTTTTAATATCATTGTGTGTTCACATAACCAATACTGGGAAAAAAAAAAACAAAATAAATATGTGTTATATAGAAGCAACTCATTTTGTAACATTTACAAACATTTATCATTTGTTTATGGTAAAGAAACTCAGACTCACCAACAAAATTATAACACATCCAGCCACACTCGTAGGTTTCGTATGCTTCCCATATAGGTGGCCGCTTACATGTTCTAGTATCTCCTTACTCCATGCATATTTCTTCATTTCTCCCAGATCCTCAACTGTGTTACAAAGTTCCCAACTTACATGTTGCCCAGAAGACGAGAAAAGCAAATTGATGAAGATATACAAACAACAAAGTCGCACAGTGTCTTCTACGTCCACATCAGTCACCCCTTTAGCAGCTTCAACTATCTTATTCTTTATAACAGGACCTTCAAGCTTGTCTCGATGATTGAACCTTCATGAGTAAAATTGAGATTCACATTGTTTAATTGTTGGAACATCTTTCAATTTTGTTTCCCCTGAAACAATTCCAAATACGAGAGCAATGTCGATTTCTCGCAATGGAATGTACAGTCCACCTATCTTAAATTGTTTCATTTTTCCATCAAATGTTTGGATGATGCGCACAACATCATCGTCATATTTTCGGCATGCTTTTACTTCAATTTTGTTGAATATAAAAGCTTCAAACATATACCAAAAAGGGGTTATCTTGAAAACCTTGATATGCCTCTCGGTAAACTTCAATTCTCAGAAAAATTCGAAGAGTGCAACCAACTTAGATCTATATTGGGGGTAGTAATTTTTCCCCTTTCGTGGGTTTAGCTTACCTACCCCACCTACATAAATGAATAAACATGATTACAACATAATATATACCAACATCATGAAGTCTTTCCTATATTAAAAATAATATGTGTGTTAACTACCCCCTGTCTGTTAAAACACTACAGTTCAAATATTGAACTACATAAAACCCATAACTTATCCAAATATTTTAAGATAAAAACAATCTGTGTGTTGAATAAGAATTAAGATAATATCACATGTTTAGGCCTACAATATGCACGCCTGAACAAACATATGTACACATAGATGTATGTTTTTTAAAAATTACCCACATAAACATTTAAGATAATAATGAAACAGGGGTTTAACAATGCAGGGGATAGGGGAAACTACCCATTGTTGGATAAAAACAAAAAAAATAAAAATAAAAATAAAACACGCCACAACATCAACAACAAACTCGACAGAAGCTTATAAATGCGTACTTTCTATCCAAAATAACCACACACGGAATATACAAGCATGCCAATTCATCTGACTATATCAAATAAACATTTAAGATAACTACCAGACAGGGGGTTACCAATGCAGGGGAAGGGGGGTAGGGAACTGACACACTGTCTAATAAATGACTACATTTCAATATTATTATACGTAGACCACATAAGTTGTCAGAAAGATTTTAAGATAAAGTTCAAAAAAACATTTAAAATTTATTTAGCTACATAGCTAAATCTACTAGATAGTAAAAAACACTAAACCAAATTGACGAAATTTAGACAAAGATTACATTATCTTAAAAAAAAATTTCCAAACCTTTCACCATTTGCTCCTCAAAAGGGCTGGCTTTGAGTATGCCTTCAGAAATTTTTGGAAGATGCTCCGCAACAATAATGAAGATTGGGGAACCAAATGAAATCCATTACTAGTAGAAGGAACACGTAGAAATCATTATCAAAATAAAAACCACAATCTTCTATCTAAAATACACTACCTTTATGGTTTTCTATCCCCTCCGTAACGGCGTTGCTGTTTTGATTCGAGTTTGATGAACACCAGCATTTCTTTTGAGTGAGAATATTACCACGCCAGCCACTTGATGGTATTCTGCCGGTATTAAGAATAACACAGAGGTATTATTTTTCATCACTAGTAATTGATTTATAAAGCTTGCTAGATGAGCATTCAATCGCGAAATGTAGAAATTTGCCAATCAGAAGAAACCAACAAATATTCAATAAACGATTCATTGTGGAATGTACAAAAGTTTGATCATATAAACAAGATAAAAGCCACAGTTTTTCTTCTATGTTGTTTAAAAACAAGAAAAACCCAAAGATTTTGAATTGTGGTAACCAAATCAAACGGAGTAAAGTTGTTTGGAAACCCCATATTCTGGAGAAACAAAAATCCAAACATGATTCAAGATCAAAAATCACTAATTTCCCCTAAAAAATCCTACCTTTTTTGTTGCTTCTTCCTCGTTCAATGGCGTGTCTGATAACACCCCAAAACCCTTGTTTTGCCGTTCCAGATAACCTCCCACGAGCCCTGCTCTACCGTTTCAGATAACTTCATGTTATCAAACAAACACCCAAACGTGATTTAAGATAAAAAAACCCTGAACTTCCCCTAAAAAATCATACCTCTTCTGATGCTTCTCCTTGTTCAATGGCGTTTCAGATATCCCCTGTTCTGCCGTCCCAAATAAACCAAGTTCTGTTGCCTCCCCCTCCTTCAATGGCGTGTCTGATAACACCTCAAAACCCCTGTTTTGCCATTCCAGATAACCTCCCACGAGCCCTGCTCTATCGTTTCAGATAACTTCGTATTATCAAACAAACACCCAAACGTGATTTAAGATAAAAAACCCAGAACTTCCCCTAAAAAGGCATACCTCTTCTAATGCTTCTCCTTGGTCAATGGCGTTTCAGATAACCCCTATTATGCCGTCCCAAATACTCCTTCAATGGCGTGTCAGATAACACCTCAAAACCCCTATTTTGCCGTTCCAGATAATATACCACGAGCACTACGCTGCCGTTTCAGATAAGTCGATTATATCAAACAACCATCCAAACGTGAATTAAGATGAAAAAAACCCTAACATTCCCTAAAAAAAACCTACCTTTTATGATGCTTCTCCTTGTTCAATGGCGTTTCAGATAACCCTAACAATCTGTGCTTTCAAATAACCCTATGCAAGGCGTTGAGAACCCGTTTCAGATAAGTCTTTGCTCTTGGACGGCGTCGCTTGTTTAGAGGGGGAAGAGAACCACGCCAACATAGTGAGGTTATTTAAGATAAAAAACCCAAATCAAAACCCTAAAAAATCATACCTTTATGTGCTTTCAGATAACTCATTCTAAACCCTTGAAAACCCATTTCAGATAACCCGCGAAAATGGGAATTTCCTTTTTGCATGTATCTTGGTGGTGTTAACGGGGTTAATAGGAAATCACCAATCACATTCAACTGACGTTATTCGTCCCACGTTCGGCATCTATGGGTCGGCCCACCTATCACTACTCTTGTTTGAATGATAAAAAGGTTTTAAGAAACAAAAAATCCGTTAAGACTAGGGTGATTGATTGAAACATCCTAATCTTTTACAAAGTTTATTTTATTTTATTTTTTATTCAATAAAACCTATCTCTACACTTACGTACGCAACAATAAATCTCTAATCCCTTAATATTAATATAAATGACTGTTACTACTTGCCGATAAACTTAAAATTACTTTTTTTATTAATGTGACAAATGCCACTAAACTCTCATAACAAAAGTAATCTTATAGTGTTGAACATCAATTTCTTAGAAGGCAACCCAGGTTGAGCCATACAGAGAGCATGGGGATTCGATCAATTAACCACATAATGCCTTGTTAGGAAATGGTTTTGGTGGACGGTGGATTTTGATGTGAAGGGTGTAATCTACTGGAAGATCTCCATAGTAGTCATCACTCATCAGCCACCTTTGACTCTTGGAATCCTACTAAAAACACGGTCACATATATGAAACACAAACACGGAACAGGATCCTCTGCCATTGTATGGCAGAGAGGATCTTGCCATATATTTTACCATGAGGCGCCACGTGGTAATAAGAGTGATCCAACGGATACAATTCAGCAGCCGACAAAACGGTGTGTTTTGCCAGTTTCTCAAATTCCTCCAACCCAACGAGGCAACAACCCATCTCTTCATCTCCTTCCATGTAAAACGCCAGCACGTCGCCGGCGTATCTTGCCCAACTAAATACGCGCCCCAACGAGTCACCTCATCATGATAAACCTTCTCATCAATTTTGCAGCTCCATCAAACAGAGTTTGATCCGGAGACATGGTGGAAAACGTTGGATTGGGTAGCTTGAGAGAGGACATGGCCATGAAAGCAAAGGTTGAAGACGCCATTAAGGGAATGTTTTAGTGTTTGAGACCAATTCTTTATTTGTCTACATACGGGTGAAGGTTGGGGATGGACGTGGGTTTGATAGTATGTAGGTAAAGGGGATTGCCAATTCCTCTCCTCAGTAGATGGGATTAGATTTGCATCTCATGATCTAGAATATTCAACTTTTTTTTTTATTTTATTATTATTCTTCTTGGCACCAGATTCACCAAACCCACAATCGTCTTCTTTGTGGGGCAATGGTGGCGAAGCCTAGGCGATGGTGGATGAGATCTGCTATGGGGACTGTGGTAGGTGTACAGATCGACATATTGTTCCAGATCTGCTATGGGGACTGTGAAACGAATGTGTGTGTATATATATGTGTGTGTGTGTGTGTGTGTGTGTGTGTGTGTGTGTGAATTTGTGGGTTTGGGTTTTGAAGTTTTATGAGGAGACTTCACAATCTTAATTTTTTCCGGCGAAAGGACATGGTTGTGGAGTTGCAGAAATGGAGACGGAGGGAGATGAGGAAGCAGAGGGAATGACCCTCCAAACGACCTCGTTCTAAAGCTAAAATGAAAATAAAAAATAAAAAATAAATCTCAGCCGTAAGATCACCTATTTCGCCACGTGTCTTTCTTCTATTCATAGTATGGCAAGATCATCCTCTGCCATAGCATGGTAGCGGATCCTGTTCCATAAAACACCACCTGGACAGGACACCCCAATCACCAGCTGTTTCATGCACACACCTTGAAGCTAACAAATGCCAGCTCAAATGGGGATTTGGATTTGGTGCAGTTTGCACCTTTTAACTGCATGGTGCAGTAATCGGTCAATCGCCGCCACGTGGCAATGAAAAGAAAGGAACGGCTCAATTGCAAGACGCAAAATATTTGCGTCGTTTCACTGGGACATCCTCAAATGTTAACGCCGTTTGCAAGCAGGTTCAAAGAAAGGGTCCCAACGCTGTGTTTGGCCTAGATCTGAAACCCCCGCTTGCCCTCCCTCTTTTCTCTCTCTCTCTCTCTCCTCTCTCGGCGTTAGAGGCAGCTGTCGGTGACCTCGCTCACCGTCAGGTTTCAGTGCTCTCTCTCTCTCTTCTCTCTCGGCGTTAGAGGCAACTGTCGATGACCTCGCTCACCGTCGGGTTTTAGTGTTCCCCTGCTCGACTGGACGACACAACCTGCTCAACATCGGCACTACGCTCACCGTTGACAGTCGGCACATCAAACTCTAATGATTCAAGTGTTTACAACGAGCCAAAAAAAAAAAAAAAAAAAGAAGCCGATCAACCCTGCTCGTCGACGGGATGGTGCACCCCAGTCATCGGCGCACATCAAACCCCAATGATGCAAGCCTCTGCAAACAGTACCCCAAAAAAAAAAAAAAGGATCTATGGTGGGATCGGAGAAATCTACAACGTGATTCAAATCGCTGCCTTCACTACCACATAGAACCTCCGACGACGACGAGTTCTATCAAACAACGAACCGTGATGGGATCGGACAAATCTGGAGCTTGAGGTCATAATTCCCAGGCGATGCCCAATTCCATCATCTCCAACCCTTTGATTAAATAATCCAACCCAGTTTTATATTCCTTATCATCAACTATCCATTTTTTCTCTTTGAAGATGCATTTCCCCAAATTAATTTTATTTTTTCTTCTTTTCCTTTGGCTTGGGGTTAATAATAATCCATAACCATAGAAACAAGGTGCACTGGCCGGCGGCGACTGAGGAAACAAGACCCTTGCCTTTTTCTGGAACAAATCTAGGCACATGACCCATTAAAAAGAAGAAAAAATTCAAACAAGACCCCCTCCCCCTTCGATCGTGATGATGGATGATGGCCTTCTTGAGGAAAAAAGAAAAAAAGAAGAAGAAGAGGAAGAAGAAGAGCAGATGGTTGTCCCCTCCCCGTTGTCAGATATGGTGAAAAGGTCACCGATGGCTGCCGTTAACGCCGAGAAAGAAAGAGATAGAGAGAGGGCGGGAGGGCAAGCAGGGGTTTCAAATCTAGGCCAAACGCAGCGTTTGGACCCTTTCTTTGAACCTGTTTGCAAATGGCGTTAACGTTTGAGGATGTCCAGTGAAATGACGCAAATATATTGCGTTTTGCAGCTGAGCCGTTCCTTTCTTTTCATTGTCACGTGGCGGCGATCGACCGACTACTGCACCATGTAGTTAAAAGGTGTAAACTGCACCAAATCCAAATCCAATGCGTCAAATGGGGTGACTAAATCTAATGGCCTTTTCATCCATGATTACGAACTAAAAAGAAGGGCCATTGTCACGGATTTGGATTTGCTGCAGTTTGGTGTTTTAACTGCACCATACAGTAGTCGGGCAATTGGCGATACGTGGTAAGGGTTGCAATGGACAGCTAAGATTTGAGAGCTGCTAATGGTCTCGCCCACTCTCTCTTCTCCTCTCCTCTTGTCTTTCTCTTGGCCTCTAAGCCCCCCATCCAAGGCATGTCCAAAAACCCCTTCCCGCCAGTGATCTCTCACCTCTCCCTTCTCTATTACTTTCCCCTTCTCTAGATTAGGTTTCATTTGCCCCTCTTTCTTTCTCCTTCGCTGTGCTTAATAGTAGAACTCAGATTCAAGGGGATCTTGAATCTAGAACTAGAATATGGCAGTAGATTCTTAGCTTTATGAAATATGGGCAGTGGCTTCATTGGAGTCATTTCTCTTTTGGCTTTGGGGGAAGTGAGTAGAGTGGTTTGCGCTTGATTGGTTTAATTCAAAACTCTTAACTCCCTGAACCGACCCTCCGTCAACTAATTTTCAAAAGGAAGTCCGCTTTTGCCTATGAACTCAGTTCTCGGGAACAGCGCTACACTCAAACCAACTCTAACTCTCAGAATAAGGAATGGACGCTTTCTCTGGCTTAGTTTAACTCTTTTCGTGGCAATGTGCTTCAGAGGGAATGGAACGGGGCCAGTTACCCGACTAGTAAGGAAAGCATTCTAGGGGTTTCCCTTATGGGGGTTCCCACATTGCTCTCCAAAACCAAGTGCGCTCCGTTCCACAAATGGCGTTAGGCATAAATGCCTTCAAACGCAACTCTCAAATCTTGGCCGTCCATTGCAACCCTTGCCATGTGTCGCCAATTGCGTAACTACTGCACAGTGTAGTTAAAACACCAAACTGCAGCAAATCCGAATCCTATTGTCACCCCCTCAATATTTCTCCATTTATCTTATTTTATCAATATTTTAAAAGAAAATATAAATGATATTTATAAATTAAAATTAAGATGTCCACTAGAACAATTTTATGAAAGATTTTAATTTTTTTTAATTTGTCTTTTAAGTGGACTTTTGGGTTATTTATAATTTCTATTTCATTTTTTTGTCAACAATAAAATTTGAAAAAAATAATTCTGTAAGGTTGTTTAAAATGATGTTCTTTAATGAACAACATAGCTACTGGGGGGTGACTGAATCTAATGGGCTTTTCATCCATGATTAAATCTTACAAGCTCTGCTTATTTAAAGGGAGGGTTATATATTGTCACCCTTCAAATATTATTTGCATTCTCCGTTTATTTTAGTGTATCAATATTTTATAAAAAATATAAAATATATTTATGAAAACTACTTGGGATGTCTACTAGAAAACATCAGTTTTAACAAATTTACTGAAAAAATGTTTGTTTGTTTATTTGTTTTTTTTTTTTTTTTTTTTTTTTTTTTTTTTTTTTTTGAAGTAGACTTTCGAGTTAGTTACAATTTCTCTTTCATTTTTAGTCAACGACAAATTTTTTTAAAAAAAAATTCTGCAAAATCTTTCAAAATGATGTTTTCAAATGGACAACATAGTTAGTTTTCATAAATTTTTTTTATATTTTTCATAAAAATCTGAAAAATTAAAATAAATGAGAGTGCAAATAAAACTAAAAGGTGGCAATTACTGTCCCCCATTAAAAGAACCATCCTGGGCTCCATGGGCCCATGAAATCACCATTCAAAATCCAATACGATGTTTCTAAAGTTGATCTACCTTTGAATGAATGCTGATGTTTCCATAGTTAAACAAGCCTTTGAACTTATCGTTTTTTTTTTTTTTTTTGGTAAAATGCAAAAAACTACCCCTAGGTTTGAGTTAGGTTTTAGTTTGGTATCCTCAAGTTTAAAAGGGATCAATTAAGTACCCAGACTTTCAAATATATCAATTTGGTGCTTACCGTTCGGTCAACTAATGGGGATTCAACCATTTGACCAATAATTTTTTTTAAAATATATCAAGTTTGCCTTTATCTTGTACATGAATAAGGGCCTCATAAGCAATATATATATATATATATATATATATATATATATATATATATATATATATATATATATATATAGATATATATATTTTTAAAGTAATGTTTTCATCTCTTTCTCTCTCTCTCTCTCTTGTTTTAGTCCCTCAGAATTTTTTTTTTTTTCAATGAAGCACACTTTTTATATGGAATACACAATCTATATATATCTATATATATTTATTGTGTTCATATTTTTTTTCTTCAATGTGTAGTAGCATCATGGCATCAAGTTCATCACAGTCAAATCGAACCTTGCGTCATCGAAGGACAATTGTAACTCGTAAATCTGGAATTGTTGAAGAAGTTGTTGATTCAAATTGTTATTGATAAAATGACGTGGTTTAAGTGAAGGGTAGTAACATCAATTTGATGCCAACTGTTAACGGTGTTAGTCAACAAGCTATTTCGATATCAAATTGACTCCTTTTAAACTTAGGGGTTCCAAACTAAAACTTGCTTCAAACTTAGGCGTAGTTTTCATGTAAAGCTATGGGCTGTAGGTCATACAAGGAAGTAGATGTAGACAGACAAAGGAAACAGGCTGGAGACCAATGAACTAAGAGGCCCATGAACCATAGCTCAGCTGACAGCCGGGTTGGGTGGGATCAGGATAGCTAGGTGAGGACTTAGGAGTTTAAATCCCTTCCATTGTGAATCCAAAAAATAAAAATTATATAATAATTGTAAGGAAAAAAAAGGAAACAAAAAAGAAACAAAAGTATCAATGGGCATTATAAATTTATGGGCAAATTTTTAGGGTTCGTTTAGTCGTCCAAATAGAAATTAAACGATTTTAGTGTATTTTATATGATACAAAAGGTACAAATCCATCATTTTAAGTAGAAAAATTCAAGAGAATGGCAATCATATATTGATCATCACAAATAAGCACAAAATTTAAAACAGAATCATTTCATAAATTTTTAAATATTGATCATATAACGTCAATTATAATGATGACTCCTACTTTTATAAATAGTCTCATTCAAGGTGATAGATTTATGCGTTCAATGTAAATTACATTAAAGTGGTTCAATTTTCATTTAGGTGACCAAACCAGCCCTTAAAATACTCCTTAGAAAGAAAAAAAAAAAAGAATACTAATCGATAAACTACGAAATTATCCGAATAATCATCTTATTGTTGTCAGAAAAGGATCAAAATACTTCTTCAATAATTTGCCATTCAACATAAAACAAGAAAAATAAAAACAAACAAACAAAGAATTGTAAGGACATTTTGGTTCAAAAAATTATGGAGTTGGATGTAGGTCAAAATTTTTTGGCCTTTTGGATATGCTTTCACCTTACTTGGATTTGGTTAATAGGAAAATTACTGTAAAATTTTCTAGACATGACCGTCAAATTATCCAAACAACTGTCAGACACAAAAGGGTAAGCCTTCATTACATTGAGCAAAACTATCAATAAATTATCAAGACAATATTTGCCAGTTTTAACAATAAACACGTTAGTCTAATTACATGTGATATAGTTGATACACAATTAGTTCTTTGTGACCCACCTATTCTAACACACATTTCTTTCTTCGGCCAACAAAGATATTCTAACTTTCGGCTTGATTAATTCTAGAAATGGGGAAAGGCTACCATCTTATTTACATTGGTTAATGTCCAAGATAATTTTAGCCGGAGGCTAGTTCTGAAAGGGTACGAGAAGTCGAATCCAAAACCTTTTACTTCTTGACTTTACAAGAGCAACTAGTCCACCCCTTAAAATTGATTAACATACATTGTTGAGCTACAAAGGAATGTCCATATGAACTATAGAATGGCCAAACCGCCAAACTATTCGCAGCAGGAAACTACTGTTGCTTGAATACCTTTTTTTTTCTTTATTTATTTATATATGTTTCGATTTTCATCAATGCATACAGGTTGAATTGAAATAAGAAAGAAGAGTCTAGGTTTTCCATGTACAAATAAACTCATTTATTATGCATTATATTGTATTACATTGTAACAATAATCTCTGCTGTATTGATGACAAATAAATTGAATTGATAAAGAATCAAAGAATTTAATATGGGGAAATTGCATAAGCCAAAAAAAAGAAGAAGAAAAGGAATAATACTAATTGAATTCCTATGTATCGTTTTCTGTCTAGGACATGGTGCATTCTGGAGGGAGGCCTTGGGGAAATCGCTTAGTATCAGTGCAGTAATTGTAAATCATGTAATTTTTCTGCACCCATTCCATCTTCCCTTGGCTTGTCGAATCCAGCTCCTCCGAGAGCCATGCGTTATTGGTGGAGGTAGAAGTGGGAGAAGTCGCACCGCAAGAAGATGCTCCATTAGACCACACACAAGCTTGGGCATTGAAGTTCCTATAGGAAGCAGTGAAAGGAGCTTTGGTCCAGTCTGTCTTGACGAGCCCACCTCGTGTTGCCCAGTCATCGGCATTCCAAAGGCTAGAGTAAATCCTCATGGGTTGGTTCTTTGGGAATGGGACTCCAATCGACTCCGAGTTCTTGAATTCTCTAATGGGAGTACCGTCCACAGAGAAGCTGAAATGCAGAAATTCAAAGAACAGATCAATACAGAGTCGAGAAGGCATGAATCAAATTTAAGAAGGAATTCATGATTAGTTTTGAGAGATTATGTCTACTTACATAATGCGTTGGGGGTTCCAAAGGATGGAGTAGGTGTGAAAATCAGCTGTTGGGTCAAACCAGAGATAGAATTGCTGCTCTCTGTTGCCCTTCCCTTGGCCGAACACATTGGTGTGAAGAATGTATGGATCGCCGCTCAGGTTCCCCAAGAATTCGAAGTCTATCTCATCGTGGGTTGATCCTTGTGAGGATAACTGCAAATTAACACACACACACACACAGTTTTATTAGTTAGGAGAACAATTTTTCGTTGTATAAAGAGTTGAGGCAAATACTGAAATGTAGGAGAGGACTTACATAGTAGGCTGTGACAGTGCCGGCGGAATTTCCAGGGACAAGTTTGAGCTGCATATCGATCTTTCCGAACAGATATTCGTTCTTGGATTGGAAGCCTGAGCCAGAGGTTTTGTCAAGGGAGAGGGTAAGAAGGTCCCCATTGTTGAGTATGTTAGCACGGCCATCACCCCATGTGATGTCAAAGTCTTGGTAGAAGTTACCAGCAGAGGCAACCATGACAGAGCTAATCAGTACAGAGATCAGCACAGCTGCTGAAGTTGGAGAACAAGAATGGGAAGAAGAAGAAGAAGAAGAAGAAGAAGAAGAAGAAGCCATTGATTGATTTTGTATGGTATATTGGTATGTATCTAAAAGAGGTGGAGAAATTTGATTTTGGTTTGGGATGAGATTGATCTCTGTGAGGTGGTGTCTATTTATACATGTTAGATTCAGCAAGGCGAGAAGTGATCATGGAGGGCAGAGCATGCTAGGAAAGTTCAGAGTTGGTGAGAGAGAAGCGAGTTGTAGCCAGGTGGCTGTGGCATCAGTAACAAAATCGCCATTGACATCCCACTGGTCATCATTGTTTATGGTTTCATATATCACACGCGGTTTTAGCCATTTCGGACAGAACCAGCGGTTTGGTACTTTGGGCCTTTGGCTCGCGCGTATCTAGGGTGCCAGCCAATTCCGTGTAGGGTCAGTCATGTTACGTCTTGGACTAAACATTCCATTCTTTGCGGTAATTCCTGTGAATATTGACTTATAACAAATTGACTACTGACTTTACTATAAACTATTACAAACAAAAACAAGTTGGTAGTCAAAGCATCCTTATTGGAAATTACTCCTAATAAAGCAAATGCATAGGTAATTTCCCCTTCTATCTTTTGGGGATTTATTTGTGTAAACTATTAGCATCATTGGTTAATTTGTCTAATGAACTTATGAGATAAGATGAGTACCAGTATCTAATGAAAATAATATTTGATACGCATGTCATGTATGAGAAAAAATAAAAAATAAAAACCTAATTCAACATAAGATGGATTTTACAAAATATAAGTTACATAAAGATATTGAAAATTATATATAAAATTGTGTCCTTTTTTTTTTTTTTTTTTTTTTTTGTGGGTACATTACGAGGGGTTCGAACTCCTAACCTATCCTACTCCTACCTTTTTTTCCACTCTCCCTCACTACTATCCTTACCCTAGTAGCTTAAATTGTGTCCTTATTAGTTAGTACATTAGTTGATATTAGCTATTTGATTTGAGAGATTTCTTTGAATGCTAGATAGGTTGTAAGAAATGGTGTTTCAAGAGGCTCTTCCTAAGTAAGAGGTTTTGGATTCAAATCAAGACACTTTCTTTCAAGCCCACTCCCATATATATATATGTATATATGTCTTACAATAGTCGAATACATGTGGGATGAGAGGATTGTATGTAAGCATCCTAAGAAATCTCTTCATAAAAAAGAAAAAAAAAGTAATAAGAGAAGAAAAGTCAAATAAGATTAAAGTGATTGATCGAGTCATCATAATCTTTTGGGGTAGTTCTAAATAAGATTGGTATTGGATTTATTTTGACTTGTTATTTAAATTTAAAATTCAAAATTCAATTTATATGCAGTTTTCTATTATTATGTTATTTAGAATGTTGAATTTAAAATTTTAATTTAGGATATTTATACATGTAGGATTCAGCACGGCAAGAAGTGATCACAGAAGAGAGTAGAGCGTGCTAGGAAAGTTCACAGCTGGTGAGAGAGAAGTGAGTTGTTGCCAGGCGGCTGTGGCATCATTGCCAATGACATCCTACTGGTCTCATCATTGTATTTTTATCGTTTATTTTGGGCTAAGTCACTGGCCGGTCACTATTGTTAGGCTTTTAGAACAGAACGAGCTGTTTCCTTCAGCCATTCCCACCCCACTCCCTCCCCAGGTTGGATCCACTTTGGGCCTTTAGCTCATATGTGGTGTGCCAACAAATTTCATGTGGGGTCAGTCATGTTATGCCGTGGATTTCTTATGGGGATTTATTTCTGTTAACTATTTTTGGTTGATGGGTCAATAACTTATTGTGCAATTTCTATGTTACTAAATTTGATTTAAAATTCTCTCCATTCCGACACATCATGCTTATCAAGTTCATCATATATTAAAAGTCCTTTCTTATAAATGAGCTTTACCAATAGGATGACTAGCATTATCTAATTGATGTAATATATATTTGGTACGCACACATGACATGTATGAAAAAAAAAAAAATCTAATTTAACATATGGTAAGTTTTATAAAACATAAGTTATACAAAAATTATTTAGAATTATATAAATAAAATCACGTCTCCTATCTTACTAGTTAATTAGTCGATATTAGCTATTTGATTTTTAAAAAATTTGTTTGAATGATAAAAAGGTTTTAAGAAACTATAAATCATCAAGATTAAGGAGGTGATCGATTGAAACATCCTAATCTTTTATAGAGTTTATTTTATTTTTACATGATAAAACCTATCCCCACGTACACTTAGATACCCAACCCTGAGTCTCTAATCCCTTAAGTCCGCTTTTGAGTTGGTTACAATTTTTGTTTCATTTTTGGTCAACGATAAATTTTGAAAAAAATTTCTTTTACGAAGTTGTTTAAAATGATGTTTTTTTTAATGAATAGCATAGTTAATTTTCATAAAATTTTTTATATATTTTTTATACAACTTTGAAAAATTAAAATAAGTGAGAGTGCAAATAAAACTAAAAGGTTGCAATTACCGTCCCCATTCAAAGAACCATCCTGGGCTCCATGGGCCCATGAAATCACCATTCAAAATCTAATACAGTGTTTCTAAAATTGATCGACCTTTGAACTTTTTTGGTGACCTTGATCCATTAATGCTCCTTAGTCCTTATTCCTCAATCCTTACTCATTGATATAAGCCAGGGAAATCATCAATTAAAAAGAATGCTGATGTTTCCACAGTTAAACATGCCTTTGAACTTATCCTCTTTCTTTCTTTTTTTCCCCTCGTGGTTTTGGCATTTTCATATTTTTTTTTGTTTTTAAATTTTTAAATTTTTTCTATTTTATTTAATTATTTATTTTATTTGCGTGTGTATGCACCGATGTTAATATTGTTACGAGGAAGTAGATGTAGACAGATCAATAAGAAAACAGGCCGGAGGCCAATGAACCAAGAGGCCCATGAACCATAGCTTAGATGACATCCGGGGTGGGTGGGATCAGGATAGTTAGGTAGGAGTTTAAATCCCCTCCAATGTGAATCCAAAAAATAAAAATTATATAATAGTTCAAAAAAAAAAAAAAAAAAAAAAAGAGAAAAGAGACAAAATTATCAATGGGCATTATAAATATATGGACAAATATTTAGGGTTTGTTTAGTTGTCTAAATAGAAATTAAACGATTTTAGTGTATTTTATATGATACAAAAGGTACAAATCCATCATTTTAAGTAAAAAAAATTCAAGAGAATGACGGTCATATATTGATCATCACAAATAAGAACAAAATTTAAAATAGAATCATTTCATAAATTTTTAAATATGGATCATATAACGTCAATTATAATGATGACTCATACTTTTGTAAATTGTCTCATTCAAGGTGATGGATTTGTGCATTCAATGTAAATTACACTAAAGTTGTTCAATTTTTATTTAGGTGACCAACCCAGCCCTTAAAATACTCCTACAGAAAAGAATACTAATCAACAAACTATGAAATTAGCCAAATAGTTATACAAAAGAACGTAAAACCAGAAAAATAAAAACAAAGAAAGAATTGTAAAGACATTTTGGTTCAAAAAATTATGGCGTTGGGTGGAGGTTGAAATTTTTTGGCCTTTTGGATATGCTTTCACCTTATTTGAATTTGGTTAATTGGAAAATTACAGAAGAATTTTCTGGACATAATCGTAAAATTATCCAAACAACTGTCTGACACAAAAGGATAAGCCTTCAGCACATTGAGCAAAACTATCCTTGAATTATCGAGACAATAATTGCCAGGTGTAACAAATAAACACGTCAGTCTGAATTTATGTGATATAGTTGCTACACCATTAGTTCTTTGTGACCCAGCTAATCAACACCCATTTCTTTCTTCGGGCAACAAGGGTATTTAGACTTTTGGCTTGATTAATCTCTGAAACGGGGCAAGGCTACCATCTACTTTACATTGGTCAATATCCAAGATAATTCTGGCCAGTGGCTAGTTCTAAAAAGGCATGAGAAGTTGAATCCATAACCTTCTACTTCTTGAGTTACAAGAGCAACTAGTCCACTCCTTAAAATTGATTTACATTGTTGAACTAGAAAGGAATGTGCATATGAATTATAGAATGGCCAAACTATTCACAGTAGGTAACTCTTGCTGCTTGAATCCCTTTTTATTTATTTATATGTTTTGATTTTCTTCAATGCATACTGGTTGAATTGAACTAGAAAAGAACAGTTTAGGTTTTCCATGAACAAATAAACTCATTTATTATGCATTATATTGTATTACATTTTAACAATAATATCTGCTGTATTGATGACAAATGAATTGAATTGATAAAGAATCAAAGAATTTGATATCGGGAAATTAGATAAGCCAAAAAAAACAAAAAAGGGAATAATACAAATTGAATTCCGATGTATTGTTTTCTGTCTAGGACATGGTGCATTCTGGAGGGAGGCCTTGGGGAAACCGCTTAGTATCAGTGCAGTAATTGTAAATCATGTAATTTTTCTGCACCCATTCCATCTTCCCTTGGCTTGTCGAATCAAGCTCCTCCGAGAGCCATGCGTTATTGGTAGAGGTAGAAGTGGGAACGGTCGCACCGCAAGAAGATGCTCCATTAGACCACACACAAGCTTGAGCATTGAAGCTCCTATAGGAAGCAGTGAAAGGAGCTTTGGTCCAGTCTGTCTTGACGAGCCCACCTCGTGTAGCCCAGTCATCGGCATTCCAAAGGCTAGAGTAAATCCTCATGGGTTGGTTCTTTGGGAATGGAACTCCAATCGACTCCGAGTTCTTGAATTCTCTAATGGGAGTACCGTCCACTGAGAATCTGAAATGCAGAAATCCAAAGAACAGATCAATACAGAGTCGAGAAGGCATGAATCAAATTTAAGAAGGAATTCATGATTCAGATGGCAGTTTTGAGAGATTATGTCCACTTACATAATGCGTTGGGGGTTCCAAAGGATGGAGTAGGTGTGAAAATCAGCTGTTGGGTCAAACCAGAGGTAGAATTGCTGCTCTCTGTTGCCCTTCCCTTGGCCGAACACATTGGTGTGAAGAATATAAGGATCGCCGCTCAGGTTCCCCAAGAATTCAAAGTCTATCTCATCGTGGGTTGATCCTTGTGAGGATAACTGCAATTAACACACATGCAGAGAGAATTTGTTAGTAGGGAGAACAATTTTTTGTTGTATAAAGAGTTGAGGCAACTACTGAAATGTAGGAGGGGACTTACATAGTAGGCTGTGACAGTGCCGGCGGAATTTCCAGGGACAAGTTTGAGCTGCATATCGATCTTTCCGAACAGATATTCGTTGTTGGACTGGAAGCCTGAGCCGGAGGTTTTGTCAAGGGAGAGGGTAAGAAGGTCCCCATTGTTGAGTATGTTAGCACGGCCATCACCCCATGTGATGTCAAAGTCTTGGTAGAAGTTACCAGCAGAGGCAGCCATTAAAGAGCTGATCAGTACAGAGATTAGCAGAGCTGCAGAAATTGGCGAAGAAGAAGAAGAAGAAGAAGAAGAAGAAGCCATTGATTGATTTTGTATGGTATATTGGTATATCTAAAAGATTAAAGAGGTGGAGAAATTTGATTTTGGTTTGGCATGAGATTGATCTCTGTGAGGTGGTGTCTATTTATACATGTTATTCAGCAAGGCGAGAAGTGATCATGGAGGGCAGAGCATGCTAGGAAAGTTCAGAGTTGGTGAGAGAGAAGCGAGTTGTAGCCAGGTGGCTGTGGCATCAGTAACGAAATCGCCGATGACATCCCACTGGTCATCATTGTTTATGGTTTAATACATGACACGCGGTTTTAGCCTTTTAGGACAGAGCCAGCGGTTTGGTACTTTGGGCCTATGGCTGGTATCTAGTGCGCCAACCAATTCCGTGTAGGGTCAGTCATGTTATGTGTTGGACTTCTTTTGGGGATTTATTTGTGTAAACTGTTACCATCATTGGTTGATGTGTTTAATGAACTTAGGAGATAGGATGGCCATTAGTATTCCACGCATGTCATGTATGAAAAATAAATAAAAAATAAAAACCTAATTCAACATAGGATGGATTTTACAAAATATAATTAAGTTACATAAAGATTATTGAAAATTATATATAAAATTGTGTCCCTGTCTGCGAGTACATTAGTTGATATTAGCTATTTTATTTAAGAGATTTCTTTGAAAGATAGAAAGGTTGTAAGAAATGGTGATCTAGGAACCTCTTCCCAAGTAAGAGGTTTAGGGTTCAACTCAAAAAATTATCCTTCAAGACTATAGATATATGTCCTATAATTATCAGGTGCATGTGAGACGAGAGGATTGTTAGGAATTTGTTCATTGATTAAAAAAAAAAGTTATAAGAAATTAAAAGTCAAACAAGATTAAAGTAATCAAACGAGTCATTCTAATCTTTAATTTATGATAGTTCTAAATAAGATTGGTATTGGATTTATTTTGACTCGTTATTTAAATTCAAATTTCAAAATTCAATTTATATGAAGTTTTCTATTACCGAGTATTATGTTATTTAGGATGTTGAATTTAAAATTTTAATTTAGGATAACTAGCATTTTTCATTAAAAAAAAAAAAAAAAAAAAAAAAAAAAAAAAAAAAAAAGGAAGGCAGAAAGCATGAGGATTGCCATGTTAGGATAAGGTTTTGGTGGGCAATGGACTTCAATGTGATGGGTGACTCTTAGAATCCTTAAGGTTCTATTTGGTTTGCGGATTTTATCAAGAAAAAAAAATATAAAGAATTGTACTTTTCTTCATTTGGTTGCAGTGAAAATTGAAAGAAGAAGAAAAATTAGAATATTTTAGTTTGATATGATTTTATATTTTTCATTTTCTTTCTTCCTCATTTTCTTTCCCTTTCTTTTTTTTTTTTTTTCCTTGGTAGAATCAAATACTCCATACCAAATAGAGGGTAAAATACTCCATACCGAAAACACCATCACCGCCCTCAGAATCGGAAGAAAAACAAATAATATCACCTGCCCAGATCACCACTATCACCTGCTAGCTGTTTCTAATGGGCTTCGATGCACACTCCTTAAAGAAGCTAACAAATGACAGCCCAAAAGGGTGACTCTGTGAATTTAATGGGCTTCGATGTTTGAATCTAATGGGCTTAGATCCATGATTACAAGACGGGACGGTGGACCGGATATTGCAAGTTGCAACCCCTTAATTTTGTTTGCACACCTTATTATTTTTAATTTCTCATGGTTTTAGAAAAACAGAAAAGATTTTTATGAAAACTAGATGCTTAACCTAATAGGAAACATCATTTAAAACAATTTTTCAGTAAAAAAAAATTTTCAAATTCTTTTCGTTTAAGTATATTTTTTAACAACAAATGAAATAAAGATTATAAATGGCTAAATAGTACACTTAAACGATAGATTTCGAAAAACTTTATTTTGCAAAGTTGTTTAAAATGATGTTTGTTAGTGAATCATGTGATCAATTTTCACAAAACCATTTCATATTTTCAATAAAACCTAGATAAATAAAATTTTGTAGGATGTGCAAATAAAATAAAGGGGTTGCAATAACTGCATCCTTACAAGACATACTAATAAAAAGTAGTTGGTTATTTCCAAACCATACTATACCTCAACCAAACCAAACCAAATAACCAAAACAAATATATATATATTGATTTGGTTTGGTTTGGTTTAGTTTCAATCTTCTTTGAAATCAACTATAAATGATTACGCAGATTGTTGAATACAAACTTAAAAAATCATATATATATATATATATATATATATAGGGGAGGGATCTGTTTACATCCAGTGTAAAGTTCTTTACTCTTACACCCCTCAATATCTTTCTGTGGGAATAATCGCCAATCGAACCGTTAGATTAGATATTCTATTCATGCACGTCATGCCTGCCGAAGTTGAAGTCAATCAGATATCAGGAAACATTTAATATGTAAACTCACATTTCATTTATAAATAAAAGTATAATTTGGGACACTTCATGGATGACATGCCTCTTAATTTTTAATTGAATTGAAATTTGACATGCATGATGTAAATGAGTAGAGTATTTAATGCACCGTTAGATTGATGAAATACTAAGCCTGCAAAAAGATATTAAGGGGTGTAAGTAAAAATTTTTATACTAGGTGTCAACGGATCCTTCCCCATATAATATATATATATAGATAGATAGGATAATGATCAGGTAAACATGTGCTGATATAACTTATATCAACACTTGCATTGAAAGTTGTACCTTGTGCATTAATAGGATATGAGTTACATTGGACCAATGCAAGGGGTATAACCCCCTATGCATGGTGATATATATATCTCGGTTATGTTCCCATCAACATGTGTTGATATAAGTTATATTAGCATCATGTATTGGGGGTTGTACCCCTTATATTGGTCTAATATACCTCATATCCCACTAATGTATAAAGTACAACTTCCAATGCGAGTGTTGATATAAGTTATATCAGCACGTGCTTACTTGATCATCACCCTATATATATATATATATATATATAGACAATTATGTTCTTATAAGAAAGTGTTGATATAAGTTATATCAGCACAATGCATTGGGGGTTGTACCATTTGTATTGGTTTAATGTACTTTATATCCTATTAATGCACAAAAAATAACTCCTAATATGGGTGTTGATATAAGTTATATCAGTACGTGATTACTTGATCATCATCCTATACGTATAATGAGGCTTAAATTTGTGGTGGATTGAGATTGAGATTGATATTAATCTTAAGGTAGCATATATATAGGAAGAGAATAAGAAAGGACAAAAGAGGAGGGAGGGAGAGAAGGGTGTGTTAAGAAGGTTCGTTGGGCATTTGGGGAGGGGGGTGGGGACTAGGGGGAAGTGGTGAGTTGTGAACAACTGGCTGTATAACAAAAAGAAAAGGGGTTTGCCTTTTGGGTCGGTGCCGCCTCATCGTTGAGGGGTGGCCACCCAACACGCGGTTTTTTGAGTAAAGGGGAGAGAGGGAACTCCAGTGTCGCTTCCTATTGCCGTGTGTTTTATCTCCATGACCCCATATGGCTCTATGGGCTGGACCCTCTGTCGAATCCTTTCTGCCATTAGATCATATATTACCCAATTAGACCATTAGCAATTTTTATTAAAATAAATTCCAATAATTTGTAATTGTCATTAGCTCCTTGGAATGTGTTTGAATTAATTTGAAACCCTATGAATGCTTAATGCCAGGAAACAGAAAGATAAATTTTTTTCCTCTTTTCAAGTCGGAACACTTATCCAACATTTTGGATCAGCCTTATTTTCAATCTATTTAAAATGCGTGGCAAAATCCAATGGGTTTTCCTTTGGCAATTGGAAATCTTTTGAAGAACAAATCAAAATTGCCATGAAGGAGAAACTAAATCGTACCATTCTTCTTTTAAAATACAAAACCGGACACATGGCACATTTTAATTGGCTTATTTTGCCTTAACATATTCTATTTAAGCCATTTGGACATGTGGCTGAGAGCCACTTCCCTATTTCTGCACTCTTCGTGTGACTGTCAGCTTTAGTGGGTTTATCCGGGTTTGGATTCAGCATTATATTAAGGTAATCTACACCCTTGAATGAGAGATTGAATGCTTTGAATTAAAAGTTAAAAATGTGCTATCGAAATGACCAAATTAATTTCATTGGGTAACCTTTTCAATTTTCAATTCAAGCCATCCAATCTCTTATTTAAGGGTGTGGAATACTTTGACATGATGTTGAGTTTTATTAATTCGGCACCGAATTAATTCTGGATTTACCCCGCTAACTGAAATCAAGTTTGCCTTGTGTGGTTTCCTGTCATTTGTTTGTGTGGTGAGGCCTTGGATTTTGCACTACCAATGAACACGTGGCCTCTTTTCATTGACCTGTTATTTTTGGTGGTGAGCAAAACCAAAGCTTATAATTAATACTGGAGTAGCTTTGGAAGTCAACAAAAAAAGGTATTTTCTAACTGCCTTTTTATTGTCAATTTCCTTCCTTAAGCCAAAACTTCCACATATGCAATGAGGACATAAGATGGATGGCAGTGATGGGCAACACATATCGCAGATAGTGGTGTTCTGGCATTTTGCAAGGCGGGCCTACAATTTACAATGATAAAAGATGTTTCGATCAACAACCATATTATTGTGGTCTACACTCCCAGCCCGACCGCCATCCTAATATTATATATATATATATATATGGTTTTGATCCGGACGTGAAAATATGAGTTATATTAGTATTATGTATTAGGGTTATATTTTGTGCTTTAGTTTGATGTATCTTGTAATCCATCAATGTACAAGATACAACTTCCAATACGAGTACTGATATAATATTTTCACCTGATCCTCATCCGATATATATATATGAGAGTAATCAGGTGTAGACTGTTTCAGACATCCCAGATAGAATCACACGGCTGAGAGTCGTACAATTTGTCCTGGACAGTCTGCACTCAAGTAGCTCTCTCTCTCTCTCTCTATATATATATAAGGTTTTCTTTGCAATTAATAACCCAATTATTGCTTAGAAAAATGTGTTTGCACAGGTTTCAAAGTATTTTCACATTTTTCCAAGCAATTTTTACTATTTTCTATGCATTTTTACTGTTTCCCTTGCAATGATTAGGTTATTAATTGCAGTTTAACATGTGTCCTTAAGACACGCATTAAGAAAACCCATCTATATATATATATATATATATACAGTCCTGATCAGGTCAAGACGTGTTGATATAAGTTATATCAACACCATACATTAGGGGTTGTATTCTGTGCATTAGTCTAATAACCCACCAATGCATGAGGTAAAACTTTCAATGTAAGTGTTGATATAAGTTATATCAACATATGCTTACCTGATCATCAATTTTATATATATATATATATATATATATATAACTACATTAAGAGTTGTACATTGTGTATTAGTGGGATTTATTTTAGCACTATGCCTTGAGAGTTGTACTCCTTACATTGGTTCAATATACCTCATATCCCACTAATACACAGGGTACAACTCTCAATGTAGGTATTGATATATATCAGCACGTGTTTACTTGATCATTATCCTATACATATATATGTGTGTACGTGTGTGGGGCGTTGGAAAATAACATTATATATAGTTATTACTTAATTATTATTATTTTTTGGTTAAGTGTACTTAATTATTGCGTTCTATTTGCCGCCTTGTCTCGTTTGGCTAAGGAAGTGGTCAAGTGGTGTTGACTCTCGAAACCTGGTGTACAGCAATCCTGGTTTTTGAATTAACGAGAAAAACTTGTATGTAATTGTGATACGGTTGATACGGTGTTATGGGCCAATAAAAATCAAGTAAAGTCAGATTGTTAGAATATTTTTTAGCTCTACAATCCCATTTTATTTGATTCTTATTGACTCGTGACACCACGTGATAGTATCATAGTTACATGGAAGACTCACTTTGAATTAGCTAGTTGACAACTTAAAAAATATATTGAAAAATAAATAAATAAAGTTAGTTGACCACCAGAAATTGCTGGCATTAAGAGCAAGCTAATGTTACCTTGCCCTACATTTTGTCTTACTATATGCATTTAGAAGGGTTTCAAATTTTAGGGTTTAATCATATCAATGGGTCCCACAACTTTACCATCTTAAATGCACATAGTAGGGTAAAATGTGGGACAAAGTAGCATTACCGGTAAGAGCATGTGCATTTGAATTTTGGAATTGCCAGTCTTGGACCTTATTGCTCTCTTCATGCATATGTGACTTGTAGCTTTGGCCACTGCTTCATGTGGTTTGAAATATTGTAAGTAATTGAAACTTAATAGTTAGAATTGCCCAAATTAAATACAAATTCTTAGTCCTCTAGGCTTTAAGGAGGAGAATGTAAATTACTCCCTCCCTTCCTAATTGATTATATTTCTTGAAAAAACACTGTTTTTTAGAAAACCTTTTTAAATGCTTTCACATTAATATATTTATATTTTATAATATTTCAATTTTGGTTTCAAATTTATTGAACATATATTGGAAAAAAAGAAAGATAAAATACTCATAAGAAATAATATTTTAGCAAATTAATTTAAAAAAAGTCATTAACTTTTTGAATAAGATTATAACTTTGGAATATCCTAAAAAGGAAAAGAAAACAATAAAATAGGAAGGGAGGTAGTATTATATAATGTGACATATCAAATAGTAATTACATTTTAAGAATGATCCTTCTGTTGAAAGGGTGACAACGAACAAACGTGACAAATTTGAATATAAGAATCATACTATGAAAATTACATCTGCCAATCAATCTAGGACGCAGTTGTGAGAGAGCATTCCGCAGGGAGGCCTGTGGGGAATCGCTTTGTGTCCGTGCAATAATTGTAAATCATGTAATTCTTCTGCACCCATTTGAGCCTCTCTTGACTAGTCGAATCCAGCTCTTGCGAGAGCCACGAAGTGGAGTTGGAAGAGGGAGAATTTGAGCTGCAGGAAGAGGCTCCAGAAGACCACACACAAGCATTGGCATTGAAGTCCCTATAGGAAGCAGTGAATGGGGCCTGAGTCCAGTCCGTCTTGATGAGCCCACCTCTGGTTGCCCAGTCATCGGCATTCCATAAACTAGAGTAGATCCTCATTGGCTGCTTATTTGGGAATGGAACACCTATTGACTCTGAGTTCTTGAATTCTCTAATTGGGGTGCCATCCACGTAGAAGCTAAAACGGAGAAAAAGGGGGAGACAATTTAGTACATAAAATCCAAAATAATAATAGTAATGATGATGATTCAAATTGCAGGTTTTTGGAGATTGGATTGAGATGATGTGTACTCACATAATGTTTTGGGGATTCCAAAGGATGGAATAGGTGTGAAAATCAGCAGTGGGGTCGAACCAGAGGTAGAATTGCTGCTCTCTGTTGCCCTTGCCTTGGCTGAACACATTGGTGTGAAGAATGTAAGGATCGCCACTAAGGTTCCCCAAGAATTCGAAGTCTATCTCAGTCATGGGTTGAGCCTTGTGAGGATAACTGCAACACAACACATGCCACACGAGATATGTATCTGTAAGTACTGAGAACTTCATTTGTAAAAGTAAAATAAATTGTCTTGAGATATTGCAATCCTTTTTTCTTAAGGACTCGGTCACATGCATGAAAAAGGGCTAAATATTATGGAGGTTTCTTGTAATTTACCAAATAAAAAAAATTATGTGTTGGTTCTTACATAGTAGGCCGTGACAGTACCGGCAGAGTTTCCAGAAACGAGCTTTAGCTGCATGTCGATCTTACCAAAGAGATATTCATTCTTGGACTGGAATCCTGAGCCGGAGGCTTTGTCAAGGGAGAGAGTAAGAAGCTGACCATTGTTGAGTATCTTACCACGGCCATCTCCCCATGTGATGTCAAAGTCCTGGTAAAAGTTACCAGCAGATGCAACCACAAACGAGCTTACCATAAGAGATATCATCAGCATTACTGAAACATCTGAAGAAGCAGCAGAAGCTGCCATTGATATATGGATGATATTTGATAGTAGGAGAAGAAGAAAGTTTTGGATGTGTGAGGAAGCAAAGTGTATGACTTGATGGACAAAGAGGGATTTCATAAGTGGTATTTTATATAGAGGAGGCGGTGTTGGAAGATTTCTTAGGCAATTGAAGTTGGCCAGGGTTGGTGAAGTGGGGTTAGTTTACATGAAATTGCATTGGTTGGTTCCTTGAACCGCGTCTACCTTTGTGCGTTTGGCTTTGGCCCCTCTCTAGTGGAGCACAGCCTGTCCTCTCTAGTAACTTCTAGCGTGCCCAATTACAACATAATCATACCACTATATGTTCAAATTTCTCACCCCATAATAAAATGTCCAAATTATTTGCCAAAAATTTCTCGTTATTTAATTTTGTTTAATAAATTTTTTGATTGGTTAACTTTGTTGACCCACATGGTACTTGGGCAAGACGATTTGAACTTTTTGAGCAATATAGCATTACTTTTTCTAACTTAAAAGGTAAAAGGTGTAGGGCTAAACCATTGTACCAAAAAAAAAAAAATTAACCTCACCTCTTTTCCTTATTTAATTTTAAATCAGTTCAACTTGATTCGAATTGTACAAATTTCAGGATAACCCAAAATACGTGTTTTATTTTATTTTATTTTATCTTATCCCTTAATATTTATTCACCTATCTTTACCCAATTTCCACCAAATTGAGATTTAGGTCAAATTAATATAAAATATTAAAATTGGGGGTGTGGGCAACCCTGATACAAAAAAGGCCTCCATCCAGACTGGCAGGAATAGAATTCTTATATAATAATAATAATGGGCAGGCCATAGACGGATGTCGGAGCCGGAGATACCCCTCAGTGACCATATTATAATTTATAAATGAAGTCCTTGAGGAGGGATTGAGAGAAACTAGTTGCGTTGTGGACTACAGGCTTGAGGTCGGTTAACGAAATGTGGACCTATTCCAACATTTCATCATATAAAACCCAAAACATTAATTAAAATATTTCAAAAATCTAGCATTTGAATATTTCAAAGTAAGACGAATTTATAAATAATAAATATATATATCTAAACAGAAGCCCCGAGAGAACACAGTTTTCACCCCAATTGGGATTCCCGTGTTTGTACCAGGTGTAATTATATCAATTATGAATCCTGGAGGGTTTCTTCGAACGGTCCAAGGCAACTTTACCTAATAGCGATAGACATCATTGACCTTCATGAGTGAAGACCCATCTGGATGACTTTTCTGCTATGCCAAGGACCAACGATTGCAACCAAAGAAAGCCACAGCTACTTGAAATCTCACCCAGGCTTAGTGCCTGTTTGGATGAGATTTTAGGAGGCTCAAAATCTCTTTTGATGGTCCATAATCACTTTTAAGAGTGTTTGGATAAAAAGTGAGAAAAATGATTGTAAGCCCAAAAGATATTTTGAGGCCAATTTGCCTCCCCTCTTCTGATTCAGCTTCTGATTCTACTTCTGATTCTACTCTGAAGCTATCCCAAATAGGCACTTAATCTATATCTACACTACTTATAAAAAGCTGAATTTTAGAAAAACTTTTGAACAACCAATATATCCTTATTTAAAATAAAATAAAATAAAAATATATATATATATATATATACCATTTCTTTAATTGAAACACATAAACATTCTTATCATTTGGTAATAAATTAAAGTTAGATTTTAACTCAAACTCTTAACAAATTAAAGTTAGATTCTTATTCAAATTCTTTTTCCTAGAGCAACTATTAAGTTGTATGATAATATATATAAATATAAACTCTTTAAATATTCTGTTTTATGAAGAAAAAAAAATTCTGAATGTATAGCTATAGAGTTTTTAATCTTTCACGTGTTGACAATTTTGATTATTAAAAAAAAAAAAAATGTACTTTTGAATTTTAAACTTTATCTTTTATGAAAAAATATAAAATCTTTATGTATTAATTATTTTGTATAACTAATATTATTTAAAAATATTTACGTGCGTTGTACTATATATTTGGTTTAAATTAATTGACCTTATATCCATAGGATGAATTTATCAAATTTATCATTTGATGATCCTTGGGTCTAATGGTATGTCCTACCCTAATTAAAAGTAAAGGTTTGCAAAAATTTTAGCTTTGACTCCGCACGGGATGCGTATGTGGAAATGTATTCTCCTAATCGTTTGACAAAAAAAAAAAGAAACACTTTTTCCAAATATGAAGAGTTTATTGTCTGCACGCTACTTATTTACTTAAAACGAGGAACTCCTCACCTCCACTCACCTTCCACCATGCCTCCAAACAAAATTAATAAAAATTGATCATGTGCATATCTTTTCATGTTTATATGATTATAGATATGATAGGTGTGCACAAGTTTGTTTATGTGTGTCCACGTGAATATGGATGTGTGTTCCTATATTCATGTCCACGTATCTATGACACACAAATATAATATGAGAAGGGTGAGGATCTCCTACCTCGGTTCTATTAGGTATAATTCTAATTAAACTTTCACTTGCATGATAAGTTTTGATGCCACGATATTAATGCTTACATGATACTGATTGCTACCCTTCTTCTGAGTTTTATCTTTCGTAAGATGATATTAGTTTTTTATTTTGGATCGAACATATTTCTTAAACAAAAATTGTTTTTACATTAAGTGAATTGTTTCTTTTTAAAAGTAATTGCTTGATGATGGATTGGAGATTAATAATCTCCCACGAAAGGTGAAACCTCTCCCCCACTTGTTTGTTTGAACTATGTAGACTTTAATCATTGTACGAGGTATGTAGAGCGTTCATTTGAGTTCAAGTCCAAATTATCTTAGATTTTATTTTCTCTTTTCATATTTTTAGCTATATGAATATGTGAAATGTCTTCCCTTGCAAATCTTTTGGTAAACCTTTTAAAAAATTAGAAGGTCCAATACAGTGCAACGTGGGATTTGAGCGAAACTCTAATCTAACGGATTTGAAATGGGAAAATTTCACCCCATTCAATCCGATTGGGATTTGATCGAAATCTAATCTAACAGATTTGAAAATGTGAGCTGCTTGTTTTTTTGAACAATTTTTGCCCACTAACAATAGAGGATGAGCTCTTTCTTATCTCAGCTCACATTTCACCATGTGTTCAAAAATAAATTAATGAGAATTAATTATATGCATGAGTCCTTATATTCATGTGAACTTGAATGTGTGTCCACGGGAAATGCAGTGATATCGTTGACACATTTATCCTACAAACAAAACATGTAGATAGAATTGGTCCCTCAATAAATATACGTATTGTGGGCTTGTGGCTAATTATTTTTGGGAGCCTCTATTAATTGGCACCCCGAGACATAGTTTTTTATCCGGTCCCACACTTATTTCAAACATCTCAAAGTTTCATGAAAAATCTGAAAAGTTTTTATGAAACTTGGCAACACTGTCTACTAGAAAACATCATTTTGAATAATCTTGTAGAGTAAAGTTTTTGTTAAAATTTTTCGTTTAAGTACACTTTTTGATCACTTTTAACCTCTATTTCTATAAAAATGAAACATATACTATAAATGACCAAAAAGTCCACTTAAAACAATAAATTTTAGAAAATTTTTTTTCTACAAAATTATTCAAAATGATGTTTCTAGGGTAGTTTTTATGAAAACCTTTCATATTTTTTATAAAACCTTGAAAAATTGAACTTTCTTTTAAAAAAGGGATGAAGACCAAGTCATAACTGCCCCTCTATATTTGGTCGTCTCTTGGCCAGTTGGCCCTACTGGAGTACTGGAAGAACCCATTGGTCTTTGGGCCTTTCTTCTCCGAACCCTAAAAGCCGAACCCAATATATAAATTCACGTCCTCGGGAGGTTGCGGATGCTGTCATGATATAAGGCATAGAGCCCACAATGAAATCTAAGCTCAAATCTTCTAATTCACACAACCTGGTAATTTCCTCACAATCCATCGGCTGAAGCTGAACACATGCATGGAAGTTCAAATAGCAATCTTAAATTATTTAACAAGGGCCAAACTTTGGTACCATATATTGGTCATGTACATTGAATGAGAATCATACGCTATCATCGAGGTCATTTTTAGATACATATATATACACAAAACAAGACCATCATAAGACTATTGTTCAAGCAACGACTATAGTGAGTTTTAGATGGGAGAGGGGGAAACATCACAAGACCACATATCAGCATACTTATCTCGAAGCAGCCTTGTACGTAGGTCATCAAACCTATTAATATTTTAATTATTTATGTATTGAAATATTTTGAATGTACTATAATTTTTGCTATCTCTGTAACTAGCTTTCCTAAGATTGTAAGAGCAGACAAATTATAATCGCAACGCATACTACACACTATTATGTTAAGCAAATTGAACTGTGCTTGTAAGCAGCTTCTTTCAGGCTCTATCAAATATATCATTGGGAAGTTCATTAATTCCTCATGCATTGATCCCTAAGATATGCATTATTGATGAATCTCGAAAGGAAAGCTTTATCTTAATCTATAAATAATACTAAAAAAAAATCCATAAAAATATTTAATATTTAAATGTAAACTTCTGAAAGAAAACAAATTAAGCAGTGAACCAAAAACAGTTCTATAACCTTAATACCATAAGAAAGAAAAAATGTTCAGCAGTTACAAAAAAAAAAAAAAAAAAAAAAAACTGTCCCATATTTAAATATCCTTAGCCAAGAAACCATACCAAAATTAAAACTAAAGAATTTAAAATAAATGGACATCCTACTGAGCAACTAGAAAACTGTTAAAGGTTCATCAACACTGCCAAAGGGTGCCGACATCAGAGAGTTAATAGGGGAAATTGTTTTCTACCAAATAGCAATATTGGTCAAAACTGAAACCGGATTGTGTTGAAGAATCGCTAGGAACACCCCAGAACTCATCGTTGTATTCAGTCTGCATTGAAACCATAGGAAGTTGCGATGATATAGGTGCCACCATCTCTATCTGGTTCTCATAATTGTAACCCATGTTATTCATAGCTGGATGATGATCATTGAACATAGAAGTCTGCTCGAACATGGGGCCCTAACATGGGGCCCTGGAATTGAAGTGCTTGAATAAAGTTGTTTGGGAAATGATGAGGAAATGCATTACCGTAGACCATTGGATGATTGATGTCGCTGTTGTAACTTATGGGATCAATCTCGTTGAAGTGCATGGGACTTTCTTTGGTAGGGATTGGAAAGTCTTCAACTAGCTCAGATTCAGTATGCCATTCTAGAGTTTCAGGTGCCTCATCGGGTTGTACATCAGTTTGGATTTCATCATCATCCTTTTGTCGAGCTTGAACACCAATGGATTTATCCTCTTTCTTGTAAATCCTACACTAAAACCTAATCATCCAACTGTATGGGAAAATATTATTCAGTGTTAGAGAGGAAAAATGATGTTTGATTAAGCACTTTAAAAGCTCAGATTGGAGAATGAAAAAAAAAAAACAGAAAAAAAAACGAAAAAAGGGTTTCATACCCTCATGTCATTGCCATTCCCTTTGTCCTTGGGAGGCATATTTATTCTGTATTCATGCATAATCCAAGTGGTCTTATCCCCCTTTGGTGGTTTTCCTCTGTAGAATACCAGTGACTTTTTAAACCCAACCTTAACACCGTCAGATTTGATAGCAGTATCAGCTCCAGTAGCTTTCCAGTATCCATCACCTGCTGCTCGATTTGGTCAATTTCCGTTCCTATATTTCCGATCTCATGGTGTAAAGAAGTACCATTGCTTCTTTCCTTGTGCCTTGTACCTCTCTGTGTTTTTTTTTTTTTTTGGTCGGAAAAAGGAATAAATTTATTACTAGCAAGAAGGTGAGTACAAGAAGAGGAACACCCAAAAATTGGATACCCAAACTAAAGGATGAACTAAGACGGCCTCAGATAAAGATAACAAAATAACATAGCCTAGCAAAAGAAGCAACCTACTAACCTAGTATTTCTCTGTTAATTGCCACAAAATACTCAATCCATAGACTAAATTACATAAAACAGATCTCAACAAATATTATTGCTCAATCAAACAAACTAGTTTTGAGACAATTATAATATGGGTAGCCAAAAATTCATCCCACTTTTTTCTATATCCACTCCATATTGTTAGATGATGAGACTTGCATGAATAAAGAAAACTGGAGCCAAGCAGCAATGGACCAATGGTTGAAGTGGTTCAGAGCCAAGTTTTACAAAATCTGTTTTGTCATTTTACTTCTTGGGCATTTGTTTATTCATTTATTGTCATATATATACACACACAAAGGAAAATGCTACTCTTTCCAACATTCTTCCTAACTTTTCTCTTTCAACTTGACTGTGGATCTCAAAAGTTTATCATTTTATGATGTGGTGATTCAATGTCAATTGCTATGTCAAGTGCCAACTTGTGATGTGGTGACGCTACCGCACCGTACTAGCACGTCATATGGGAAAAATATGAGGAAGAATATCACAACTCCTTAATTATTTTATTTTTCAGTTTTTTATCAGCAAAGTGGAGATGTTTTTTTTTTTTTTTTTTTAATTTTTTTTAAATTTTTTTAATTTTTAATTTTTGATCAACGGAAAAGGTATATTATAAAATTGATGAAATTGAATACATGCAACACCCAATACAGAGGAACAAAATCCCCCCGCAAGAAAAGAACATCAACGCCCAGACAAGAAAAAAAAGAACACTGCCACTCGAAAACCACTCCAGAAAAACCCCCGAAAACCAGCCTAGACAAGGAAAGACCCCCAAAAGTAGAGATGTTATTAAGGCAATAAAGTACAGGAAAGACTAGATACCCCACTTAGAGTGCAGAACACTACAAGCCAAACAAAAAATAAAATCAACCCAAAACAAACAACCAAAGAACACCTAACAGGAATTTCAAAGCAAGACAAACAGCCCACAAACACAAAAGACTACCTAATTATTTGTAGTTATTGAAAATTCTTCAAATTCTGCAATTCATTTTTTTCTTTAAATTTTGTATAGGTGATAACTTCTATTAGATTGTATTTTTATTTTTTTTTTCCTACCCATGTGCAGTTGTGTATTGGTAGTTGATATATTCTGCTGATTCTTTTCAATTTCAGAATAATCTCTTTAAAATTCCCTTTGTTTTCATTCTCATACCCTTTTAAGGAGTTTTTTTCTTTTCTTTTCTTTTTTTCCTTTTTTTTAATTTTTTAATTTTTTTTTTATAAATTTCATTCCTTTTCGTGTTTTGAATATTCTATGAATTGCTAAAGAATATTCTATGACTGAACCGATCTTTACTAAGTTATCAATCGAGACTACAAGCTGAGAATTCTTCAAGGTTAGTTGAGATGAAAGAAATTAGGTTTGAATTGCTTGATGGATGAGAAATACAAAGCTTTTGGGGTTGCAAAAAAGCCTATGGACATTGAGAAGGCTTATCTAGAAGCAATTCATGACTTAGGCCATGTTTGGCTAAGCTTTTAGATGGTCCAAAATCACTTTTGAAGCTTAAAATCACTTTTGGTCTTGTTTGGTAGTCTAAATCAAAATCACTTTCAAGCTCAAAAAGCGATTCTATAATAAGCAGACTACCCTCAGCTTTTAGTCAAAAGCTGGTGTTAGCTTTTGCTGAGGATTTTAATAACTTTTCATATTTCCAAAACTATCCTTAATGCTTGAGTATGGAAACAATTTTTTTCATCCATATCTTTTAACAAAATGATAATAACCCCACCTTAAACCCAAGTCCTCTCCTCTCCTGTTGCTGTGCTCCTCTCTCCTGTCAGTATCAATATCTTGGTAACTTTAACTAACCTGGACCCATAGGATCTTAATTTAAATTTCAAAATGTTTTTTTCTCCCTTCATACATTCATTGATTTATACTTGTTGGAATTTTTTTAAGAATTGATTTCATAACATTTGGATTTGTAATAAATTTTTTTTTTTAAATATCAATTCATGCTCTATTTTTTTCTTTGTTTTAAGTAAGGAAAAAAAAATAAAAAATAAAAACGTAAGCAAAATCCCTAGTAATACACCTTTGTGGGGTTGGTCGAGAGATCAAGTCTTGTATGTGTTTTCTAAAGGTTATCATTTTGATGCCTCGTTGCTCTTGTTGTTCGTGTGGTTATGAGACGTCTCACCTAAGCTAATCTGAGCTCAAATTTCGATAAGAGTACGGCCTAGGGTACCCCCAATTATTACTATTAAATAAATAAATAAATTCACTACTAATACCAAATAGAGCCACCCAAAAAAAAAAAAAAAAAATCTATTATAAGGGACTTCAGTCAATTTAGAGTTATAACAACTACAGCAAATGTTCTTCCCAAACAGACAAAAAATCACTTTCAGTTCCAACAGCACTTTTGAATACAGTTTCCAAACAGAGACCGATTCTCTTCTACTACTCGTAACTTCTGATTCTTTTCTACTTTTGCCTAAAAGCAAAAGCTACAGTTTTCCCAAACAGGGCCTTAGAAGAGAAAAAGAAGTCTTTCTGAATATTTAAAGAAGAAGGCCGCTATGATTTGAATGTGAGAGGGCGAATAATATGGCCAAGAAGCATAATGTACTGGATAACGATCTGAAGACCATGCAAGAAGGGTTGCTTGATACAAAATCTATATTGGAAGCTAAGGTAGAAGTTCTCTGAATTCTTAGAAAAAGAGTCATATTTTGTCCCTTTTATGTTCTAAAATACTAGAAATTTGTACTTTTTGGAACCAAAGGAATTAACTTGGGTACGTTGCAGATTTAACTGCTAATTCTATAATATAGAAATTAATGTTATCACTATTTTTATTCATATTTTTGCTGACTTGTGACTTGTGACACCACCTAACCATATCACAGTTACATGGAAGACTCACTCCTCTCAAATAGATAAAAACGAAGTGGAGGAAAATTAAATTTGGGGAAATCGACAAACTGGTCTGGCTGAGGTTTTAACTACGATTCTGAGTTAAAATAGGCCTTCCTCCCAAGTATGGTCTCCACTTTTCTTGGGGGCTATATATATTTTCTTGAATTTTCTACAAAATGCCAAGTTTGCCCTCAACTCAATGACCAATATACCCTCCTCACATGATTTAACAGACCCCGTTTTAGGGGATTCGGAATCCTTCCTTCACGGTCTTCTATTTTCTGCCCTCAAAACATTTCTTAAAAATTAGGGTAAATTGCAGAAAACCCTCCTCCTTTTATAGGCACCTATAGACTACTCTAGAACCCTATCAATGGCTAAGATTTGTATAGATTACAAGTGTCAATCATCCAATGGTCAGAAGAGTTCAAGAACATTCTCTAGAAGCTTCCCACCTCCTTACAAGAATTCTCTAGACTACGACTATCTAGAACCAACTCTAGAGTGTTCTACATATGTACAAGACTAGAGTCTCAAGGAGAACTTTAGAAGCTTTAGCCTTGGTGGCTTGGCCTATTTTTATTTTTATTGTTATTTTTTTTTATACATGTATTAGGAATAGGCTTTACCCATGGACTCAGACCTCAAGCTAAGTCCATCTAATTATCAAAACTAGGGCAAAATCACTGTATATTCTTAAAGTCCTAAACCAAAAATCAAACTCACTCGGCTTCTCTCTTTCCTATATTCATGGCGTCATTCGTAATCTGCTAAACCAAACGTCAAACTCATTGTTTACGATAGTTTTTAATCAATCGGTATACTTACCGTGAAGGAAACCTATGCATTAATTGGCTTGCTTGAACACATCTTCGACATGAACTTGCTAGCTCTTCACAGTTCCAAGATTTGATTCTTAAAGTAGTATAAATTTATGTTAATTTTAACATACTTAATGTATTATAAATTTTTCTATTTCTATTACGTTTGTAATAAGATAAAAATTGTCTCAAGGCATACTACATACGCATTATTATGTTAGGCAACTTAAACTATGCTCATAAACAGCATGGTTTAAACACTGAAATATTCATTGTGTATGTGTGTGTTGGGGGTGGGGGATTGGCTAGAATACATTATAGTGGACTCATAGAGGCAAAAGTCTATGTGAGAAACTTATGCAACCAAAAGTTCAATTTTAATTAGAATGGGAGTCTTTTGTAAGAGTATTAAGTGCGCAAAGTTAATATTTTCCTTAGGTTGTTATTTTTTGTTTTCAAACTTTGAAATGATATAACTTTCAATCTACATGTCGGTTGTCGATTATATTTATATTTTTGAAATCTATTCATCGAGAAGTTCAAAATAAGACCCATGATGAACAGGAAGTTATGTATATATCTATATCTATACTACCTATAAAAGTCCGTATCTTAGGAAAAATTTTGATTGACCATTGTACCCTTATTTTAAATTTAAATACTTATTTGCCCCCCATATTTAACCAATTAAGAATGTTTATTTTCCAGAAAAAAAAAAAAAAAAAAAGAGAGAGAAAGAAAGATAATAACGTCTACTTCTCAAATTCTATATAGCCTCCACTACTATGCATGTTTCCTAGCCATCTTCTAATTCCTACCATGACTCTTAGCCATAAAAATAATTTTGACCTATTGTGTTGAGCTTTCATTTTATTGACTCAAATCAACAAATAGTAACAAATAATTAGATTTCCATTATATATATCTATCTATATTATACTACCTATAAAAAGATGAATGTAAGAAAAACTTTTGATTGACTAATATACCCTTATTTTAATTTTTAAATACACAACTACCCGCCCTTCTGCATATATAGGAAATATAGCAATATGAAAACTATAATTCTAAAACACATATCTTAATATATTCTAAAACACATACCTTAATATATAAAACACAAATAGGAATTCAAAGGAAACGAAAACTATAATTCTTATATAATAAATAGAAATATATAGGAATATAGAAACTATAATTTTAAAACAATAGTCGGAACACATACCTTAATATATGCTAAAACACATACCTTAATATATAAAACACAAATACGAATTCAAAGGAAACGGAAATTATAATTCCTATATAATAAATAAACAGTCGGATTGTAAATTCCACTTTCTCCATCAATAGTAGTTTCAACCTTCTCTCCACCTTTTACATTAACGGCGACTTTTCCCTTCTCTGGTTAACAGCGACTTCTCCCTTATCTGGTAAGTTTTGCTCTACAAATCTATATCTATACTACCTATAAAATGTTGAATCTCAGAAAAACTTTTGAACGACCAATATACCCTATTTAAAAAAAAAAAAATACATATCTATCATTCTTTTAATTGAAACACATAATAAACATTCTTATCATTTGGTAACAAATGAAAGTTAGATTTTAATTCAAACTCTTAACAAATTAAAGTTAGATTTTTACTCAATTTTTTATTTAGAGCAACTATCAAGTTGCATGATAATATATATGAATATAAACTCTTTAAATATTCTGTTTTATGAAGAAATTGTTTTTTTTGAATATATATCTAAGGAGTTTTTAATCTTTCGTTGTACTTTCGAATTTTAAACTCTATCTTTTATGAAAAAAAATATAAAATCTTTATGTATTTATTATTTTGTACAACTAATATTATTTAAAAATATTACGTGCAACGCACGTGTGCTATATCTAGTATATTTATATATAGATATATGAGAATTTATAAATTTTCATATATCTTTTATTATTTATATATTATTTACGTGCAGCGCACGTGTGCCCATATCTAGTATAAAAAAAGTTACATTGACTGAATGTAACTATTCCACATGTTGGAGGTTCATGGAATTGCTCACACAAAATAATTAAATTTATTAAATATAACTTATGAAATGAAAATAGTTAAATTTAGATGTATTGTGAATAATTTTTTTAACGAACTTAGAAAAATAATTAGAAAATGGAAAAATAATTGTTTCCACAAATAATTGAAACTCAGTTTCTTGATCTATACCTTCAATTTTTAGGAAACTTATAAGTTCTTCCGAATAAAAAAAAAAAAAAACTTACAGAATCCTTCAAATTGTATCTGATTCAATCCCTTAGAACATATACGCATGAACCGTTTCAGTGAAGTATGTGTCCGGATAGCCTAATCTTGATAGTTAACTCTCCGTCTTCGAGTGGAGAAAGAACGTCGATGTGTAGAAGCCTAGTTGGAGGACTAAAGTACACATGGAAAGGATGGGGAATGAGGACTAGTTTGATCTAGCCCAAATTGTTCAAGTGAACCTAGTGGGGGAGGTTCTTGTTAACCTTGTAGTGTCCATATAAATCGCCCCATAACCAATTGGAAAGGGTATAAACCATAAAGGAAAGCTACTCGTTAATCAATCCAACCTTTAAGGGAAGATCCATTGTTTGATTCCAGGCAAATAACAAAGGTTGGGGATAATGACTAGGCCAGGAGACACGAAGCAATAGGATCTGAAGTCAAACTTCGACTCGCCATTAAAAATCTCGAAAAGATTGTTAGAACTGGAGTGTACATGGTGTGAGCACCAGATCCTAAATCACGTGACTCATGAGTACGCTAACTAACTAATGAGAATTAGCACGGAAAGGAGTTGCCACCCAATTTTGCTTTGGGAACTAATTAACCCCTAACAGGGTCTAACTCATCATAACTAGAAAATACTCGGTTCGGAGTTAGGGTACATCACTGGGAAGGTGTTAGGCACCTGGTGATGCCCGATCGAAACCGACCTTTACACGTAATTATTGGCTTTAATTAATTAGGTATTCGATTAAATTCAACCCTAAATCATGCAAATAAATAATGACACGCAACAATAACCAAAATAATAAATAAATGAAATGAAAAAGGAGAATTAACAATATATCAGAAAACATAGAGCAGAATAGACAAAGGATTAGCCATCAATCAACCAAAAACAAGAGGAGATAAACAAATGAGTAATCTGTCTTCCAAGGGGTGCATACACAACTATTATGGTTGCGTATGCAACCTGTTAGCATGTACTATGGAATTATAGCAAAAAAATGTTAGGCTCACTCATCAATTCATTTATATTTGATAAAATAAATAAAATAAATAAATAAAATAAAATTCAGAAATAAATAACAAAATTAATCTGTTTGCCTTACGTAGGGTGTGTACACAACAAGGTTGGTTGCCTACGCAACCTATTGCAATACCAAATCTAAATAAGCCAATCTAACATTTACAGAAACAAGTCATATACACTAAACAACAAAATTAAACATATACTCCCTCCGTCCCTAAAAGATAGACCAAGTTTGACCAAACACGCAAATTAAGAAAACATAAAAAATGCATTGACTAAATTTTGCTTTTCATAAATACCCTTCCTTTATGAAATGAAATTGAAATGGTAAAGTAATTTTTAACAAAACAAAGGGTATAATAGGAAAGTTAAACAATTTTATGGTTTGACTTTTCAAAATGGCCTATCATTTTGGGACACAAAAAGTTGAGAATTTGGCCTATCTTTTAGGGACGGAGGGAGTATAACCCAAAAGCAAAGGAGATATTCGCTAAGCCTTTGGACACTTTCATCATTGATTGATAAAGATTCAATAAGCGAGCGTATGTGGACAAATAACTAATAAATAATCATCAAATAATAAAACAAATTGTTAAACATATTAGTCCTAAACATGCATGATATTATAAAAATACAATTAAAACCTACCCATATCTATACATAACTAACAAAAATAATATCTATTACTACACATTCGATTATGCTAAAGCAGATTCAACACATAATCATTATAACAATAATAATATCAAATGAATAAATAAATAAATAAATAAGTATTATTTTTTGTTACCCTCAGGTTTAGACGCCTTGAATATAGCAAAGTAATCCCTTCGAACCTCCTGAGATCATCGCTTCAATCCTCTTGTTAGGGTTTTTGGTTGATTCTTAGGTGGTAGTTGCTCTTTTGATATTCCGTCCCTGATCTAGACCGATAGAGATGAATATATAGGGGTTCATTAGGGTTAGATGGTATAGATTTGGGCTTGCTAGTCAAGCATATACCAAAAACAGAGTTTTCCATATCAATAGGCCAGCTTGGGGAGAAAGAGATACCAAAATAGAACTTTCCATGTAGAAGGGGTGGTGCATACGCATCCCAAGTGGTTGCATACACAATGGCTTGCGTCTGCACCCCAAATAGGTGTGTATGCAATAAAGGGATCGATCAAAATTTATTATAGGCTTGTGGTCTCTGCAATGACTTCATTAGCTCGCGCGTTTGGGATCACTTTGCATTTATCAAGACGAATAATGAACCTTATCATCGGGATTAAAAAAATATTAAAATAAATTAGGCGGTACAAAATGGGGTGTCCACACCTGGTACTAGCACCAAGCCCGTGATACCACGTGGTCATATCATAGTTACACTGAAGACATATTCCCTTAAAGCCCTTCTGGCGGCGAGCTCCCCACTTTCATCTTTAGGTTAATGGTTTTTGGGTCACGGGCATAGTTCCAAGACTTAGTAAGACATTATAGTACATATCACTCACACACCACCCGTCGCATAGCATGTGAGCAAGATGAGACATCATGTGATGTGTGCAAGGCTTATTTTTTTTGGGTTGATTCTGAGTAAGTCTTTTGATTTAATTCTATAGCTGATAGACCATTAAGTTCACTAGGTTCAATACTATGAACGTTGGAGAATAGTCCTAACAGCGTGGTCTCACGTGCTTTTCCACATACCAACTTTTTTTAATCTATTTTATTTATTCATTGATGCAAATTTCATTAATTAGTTTTATTTACAATTGTTATTTATATATGTCTCAAATATCATTATTTGTGCTCCATACTATTTGTCTCTTCTCTTATGTAAGTTTTATTATTCAATTCTTAACTACTATTTGTGATCCAATAATTACTTAGAAGGTGTGGCTATGGCTTTTCTTTCTAATGAACTATCTGCTACTATTTGTTAACACCCCATTTTGTACCGTCTAGTATTTCAAACCCACCTTGTTAAGCCCAATGATGAAGGGTGACCCAAATTGGAATGACTGACAAACAATCTTCAAAAAGCCGACGTAATCACAACCGTAGTCCAGCCCACAAAGCTGAAAAGGCCCAGATCATCCCTTTATGCATACGTAGTATCCAAATAAGCGTACGCACATTTCATTTGTGCATACGTTGGTTACTTTCTAGAATTCAAAAACTCCCTCTATTTCCTTTTGTTACCTTATCTGGATCAAATCTGCTTTGTGCCCATCCTATGATGACTAGGAAAGCCAAAAATCCTAATCAACCTACCCCCAAAAACCCTAATACCTTGCCTATAAAAGGATTACTTTCTCACATGAAGGGGGATCCTTTTTGGCCACCACTATTTTTGTGATGACCTGAATTATTTATATATATATAGAGGGATCATTAGCTGAACCCACCACTTCAATTTGCTTTGGATATATATATATGTTAGAGGGATCATTAGCCGCACCCATAGCCGCACCCACCACTTCCATTTGCTTTGGATATATATATATAAGTATAGAGGAATCATTAGCTGCACCTACCACTGGCATCTGCTTTGGTTATATTTATATGTATAGAGGGATCGAGACAGAGAGTTAGAGAAAGAGCAACAGAGAGAGAGAAATTGAGGAAGAACAGAGGAGAAAAAAACAGAGTGGTCTGGTAGAGGTTTTTGGCTGAGTTCGTGGAGCTCTCTTAGTGAGGTAAAATCCTCACCTCCTCTATCGTTGATTTCATATATATATATATATATATATATATATATATATATATAAATATCACGTACTGTGTATATATATATATATATGCAATTTTATTTTCTTATGTTATTCTTAGAAAGGATGATCATATTTTATGTTTTTGGGATCAAGGAACACCATGGTAGTGTCAAATTTTAGAGAAATTGACTGTAGGTTGAAGTTTTAGAAATTTTAGAATTTTGGATCATGAAAACCCGAAACTTTAGGCTTAAAAACGAATATGATTTTATAGGATTCTGAATGAACAATTTATAGTCGCACGTAGTACTCCGCATGAGCTTCGATTCGACACTTGAATCACTGAAAACGGTTAAGAAACAAGGGAGATATTAATCGTCGAAGTTGGCCCGTTGAACACACGGTGTAACCCGGTTACACAATTCAACCCGCGGGAGGTTGAAGATGACCCCATAGGTCTATGATCCTGTGTGGGTGCATCTGTGTACCTTACCGTGTTCTCACGCATTTAAAAGTCATACGATAATCATATGAACCCCAAATTTGACCGTTGGACTCGTCTTGGAAGGCCCTACCATGTGGGACCCTTAGTTGATCATTTTGACCAAGTTTGACTGTAGTTTGACTTTTTGGTCAAATTAATATTTATTAAAAATTCCAGAAAATATCAGAAAATTCCAAAAATTACAGAAAATTCCCAGAAATTATAGAGAGTGTTTTAAAAATTATTTTGAAGATTTTGGGACCATAGTTTACTGTTAGAAGGCCAATAGTAATTTTTGAGTGTGTTATATTTATTTTGAAATTTACCTAAAGATTACTTATGCATAATTATCAGATTTTATCGGTCCTCGGGAGGACCCTAGGGAGCATTAACGCTGCATTCGCATTGTCAGTGTCTATCACGTGGTTTTGGGTTGGTATTGCTCGCAATTGAGGTAGGAAATGTGGCTTCTTTACATTTAATATGGTGTTGTTCTATAAATGTGATTTTAAATGCTTTAATGATATTTTTGGATTTTCCCACTGATTTATAACCAAATATTTTTATTACTTGTTCAAATTTAGAGAATCCTTCAATATATCATTTGATACGACTGTTTTATATTGTTCCTTAAAGATACATGGTTATATACTCGTTTAAATGTTATTGTGAAATATCTGTTAAATATGTGGAATTTTCATGATACTTGGATTTTGGAAAAATGCTTTATAAATGTTGGTTACTTGGAAATGCTTTAGAAATGTTACTGAAATTCTAGAAATTTATCAAACATATTTATGGATACTTTTGGACACTCGGATATTTATTTGAATGATGGAAAATGCTTTGGATATATGGACCTTGGGTCTTGGTATGCATCAAACGGGTGGGGGCATCACAATGAAGTGGTGTCCTGCGTTGAGAATACTCCGCGAATAGCAAGCAGGGTAAAGTGCCCTTGGGTGAAAGACCCTGAAACCCTCGAGGAAGAACGCCGCGTAGGTGTTGGTTATTTTCGTGCTTGGCTGAGCCGGGGGTTAACGTGACGACGTAACCTGTGATTAGCGACGGTTGATGCATGGTTTGATCCCATAGTCTTGGGAATTGGAGATACTATGAGAATTTTGGGAAATTAACTCAAAACCCACATAAAGTACTAATTTGTGACTGATATTTGATTTTGAGTTATTAAATAATTTTAATTCATATACCATGTATCTGCACATATATTAATTGTATAGAATCCACACATATTTCCTATTGGGCTTTGCAGCTCATCCTATTATTATTTCAGATGATCAGGTGATGAGTGAGGGTTTGCCGATGGCGGATGCCTAGTGGCATAATCTGAGGTTGGAACTTGAAGGTGGCATACTAACATAGTCATGAATGAGGATAGATGCACGTGCATTACATAGAGACTATGTTATTTTGATGTATGGACATTTCTATTATTATTATTGTTATTACCATTATTACTTAATGAACCTTGAATAGTTTGAATCCAACCTATGTGCCAGGGATGTTGGCATTATTTTGAGACCATATATTATTATGGGCATGATGTGTGAGCATAACATTTCATATTAATTATTTGGGTATTATTGATGAGCTGGCACCATTATTATTAAAAATATTGAAAAAAAAATACACGTGGATTTGACTAAGTCTTCCGCAACTTTTATACTCTGACTTATCCACGTGTACACCTTTTTACTTTGACTTTTATCCACGTGTCGACTCTCCGAGTCGGGGCGTGACAATTTTTGCTTAGACAAACCCTAGAACCACCAACTCAAAATCCAGAGGCGGTGGCTGCGATTACAGAGGCTTGAAGGAGAGAACTTATCGGCGCATTCATTGGGACTCACCCAAACCTGAGGGTAACATCTTCTTTTGCATTCATTTCCTTAATTTTAGAATAGTCATTAATTATTTTCTTAAATATATTCTCAAGCATACATATAGTTTCATTAAATGCCATGATTTTAGACTTACTTAAGTTTTTTCAATTAAATGTTTCATGACCGGATTTATGCTTTGTATTATGTGTAAGCATGTTTAATGTCATTCAGATATGTCCTTACACATTAATTGGCATGATGTTTAAGTGCATAAAATCCATGTTTAGGTTTAGAATGGAATAGTAGTATAGTAGGATATTTCTGTGAAAATTAGGACTCTGTGTATCACGTTTCTCTACAGCATTGTGTAAATAGCATAGGCGATTTCAGCATTTTCTGCCATTTTTTTGAATCTGCCATTGAAGGTGCGTACGTATAAATTAAAGGTGCGTATGCACTTTACATTTATACGTACGCATGTTTAAGATATTGTGTTGACCTATTTGTTGTAGGTAGTGGTGAACTCTTCTTCATTTTTTTCCTTTCCCCTGTTTATCCTGTTCATCGATATTGTCTTTTCTGTTTAGTTATTTATTTGCCTATTTCATTTTACATCATTTATCTTGTGTGCCACATTCACTTGATATACTTGCCGCATGAATAGGGTTGAGCTCAGTTGATATTTCTTATTAATTAAAGCCAAAAGAACACGTGTAGAGGCCTGATTCAGCCGGGTGCTATCGGGTGCCTAACACCTTCCTGACAATGTGCCTTAACTCCGAACCTTGATTCTTTTGGTAATGACGAGTGGGCCTCTTGTTAGGGGTCAATCAGTTCTCGAAACCAAATCGGGTGGCGACTCCCTTTCCGCCCTAATCATTCGTAGTTAGTGCCGTACTCCCGAGCTGGCGTGGTTTAGGATGCAGCACTCACACTATCACTGAAGTACCAAGATAATATACTAATAAATTGATGTAGAATAGCTTGTTGAAGAATTCCTAGTCCAGATAGACCTCCAAAAATGAAACAAAAAAGAATACTAGAAGGGAGAAAACACCTAGAAGCCAAAATAGCATTCAGCCTTCAACCGTACCTACGATCTGGCAAATTGTACCTACAGTTAGGGAGCAGTTTTTTCATAATAGCATTCTACCTTCAACTATACCTTCGGATCAGGCCAACCGTACTTACGATTGTCAACAGATTTGTTATTACGAATTTCCTTGCCAGTCACCCTTTTTCCTTATTTAATTTGGATTCCTATTAGTCTGTTTGGGGTCCCTATTCTACTAGCTTGCTACTTAAGTTTAGGACTTTTTATTTATATCTTTAGTTGGAATTTTCCTATTTTTGGTATTTTTAGTATTTTCCTTAATTTGGTTTCTTTTTCCTTAAGCTTATTGATTCTATTAAAACTAGGGTTTGCAACTAATATATATATGCTGTCTCCATTCATTGTAAGGTGTAATTTACTGGAAGATCTCCACAGTAGTCATCACTCATCAGCCACCTTTGACTCTTGGAATCCTACCAAAAACACGGTCATATATAAAATAATGAAGGGACACCACCTCGGACAGGACACCACAATCACCAGCTGTTTCATGCACACGCCTTAAAGCTAACAAATGCCCGCTCAAATGGGGTGACTGAATCTAATGGCCTTTTCATCCATGATCAGTGATTACTGAACTAAAAGGAAGGGCTATTGTCACCCCTCAATATTTCTCCATTTATTTTATTTTATCGATATTTTAAAAGAAAATATAAAAGATATTTATGAAAACTAAGATGTCCCTAGAAAATATCAATTTTAACAATTTTATGGAATTTTTTATTATTTAAAATTTGTCTTTTAAGTGTACTTTTAGGTTATTTAATTTAGTAATTTCTGTTTCATTTTTTGTCCATGATAAATTTTGAAAAAAATAATTCTGTAAAGTTGTTTAATTTTTTTTTTTTAATATGTCTTTTAATTGGACTTTTAGGTTATTTACAATTTCTATTTCATTTTTTATCAACGATAAATTTTGAAAAAATAATTCTGCAAAGTTGTTTAAAATGATGTTTTCTAATGGATAGCATAGCTAGTGGGGTGACTGAATCTAATGTGCTTTTCATCCATGATTACAACTTACAAGCCGTCCTTATTTAAAGGGAGAGTTATTGTCATCCTTCAAATATTATTTGCATTCTTCATTTATTTTAGTTTATCAATATTTTATAAAAAAATACAAAAGGATATTTATGAAAACTAATTGAGATGTCTACTAGAAAACATCAGTTTTAAAAAATTTGCAAAAAAAAGTTTTTTTTTTTCTCAATTCAAGTCTATTAATACCAACAATGCTCTTTAGTAATCTCTAACCATCGCTTAAGTCCTCACCATTGAACCAATTCAACCTACTCACTCTTTTATTATTATTATTATTTTTTAATTTTATGAAAGAGTATAAGCATCAAAGAGACACTGACATCCCAGAACTCCTAATCATGTGCTTACTATTCCTAAAAAAAAATTTGTTGTTTAAGTGGACTTTTGAGTTAGTTACAATTTTTGTTTCACTTTTGGTCAATGATAAATTTTGAAAAAAGTTTTTTTTGCAAAGTTATTCAAAATGAAGTTTTCAAATGGACAACATAATTTGATTTCATAATTTGTTTTATGTTTTCATAAAAAATTAAAAAATAAAAAATGAGAGTGCAAATAAAACTGAAAAATGACAATTACTGTCCCCTATTAAAAGAACAATCCTGGGCTCCATGGGCCTAAGAAATGACCATTCAAGATCCAATACGATTTTTATAAAGTTGATCTACCTTCGAACTTTCTTGGTGACTTTGATCCATTAATGCTCCTATAGTCCCTAATCCTTATCACTGATATAAGCCAAGGAATCATCAATTAAAATGAATGCTGATGTTTCCATAGTTAAACATGCCTTTGAACTTATCCTCTTTCCTTTTTTTTTTTTTTTTAACCCTCGTGGTTTGGCATTTTTATCTTTTATTTTGTTTTTATATTTTTATTTTGTCTTTTTTTTTTAATATTATTTTTTATTATATGCGTGTGCATGCATGGATGTTAGTATTGTTTCAACTTTCACAGTTTCATGTAAAGCTATGGGTTGTAGGTCATAGGAGGAAGTAGATGTAGATGGATCATTAAAGAAACAGGCCGGAGGCCTAATGAATCAAGAGGCCCATGAGCCATAGCTCAGATGACATCTCGGTTGGGTAGGGATAGATAGAGTTTAAATACCCTCCAATGTGAATCCAAAAAATAAAAATTATATAATAGTTAAAAAAAAAAGAAAAAGAAAAAAGGAACAAAAGTATCAATGGGCATTATAAATATATGGGCAAATATTTAGGGCTCGTTTAGTCGTCCAAATAGAAATTAAACGATTTTGATGTATTTTATATGATACAAAAGGTGCAAATCCATCATTTTAAGTAGAAACATTCCAGAGAATGGCAGTCATATATCGATCATCACAAATAAGAACAAAATTTAAAATAGAATCATTTCATAAATTTTTAAATATTGATCATATAACATCAATTATAATGATGATTCCTACTTTTGTAAATAGTCTCGTTCAAGGCGATGGATTTATGCATTCAATGTAAATTACACTAAAGTTGTTCAATTTTCATTCAGGTGACCAAACCAACCCTAAAAATACTCCTAAAAAAAAAAGAATACTAATCAATGAACTACGAAATTATCTAACTAATTATCTTACTGTTGTCAGAAAAGGATCAAAATACTTCTTTAATAATTTTCCATTTAACATAAAACTAGAAAAATAAAAACAAACAAAGAATTGTAAGGACATTTTGGCTCTGAAAAATTATGGAGTTGGATGGAGGTCAAAATTTTTTGGCCTTTTGGATATGCTTTCACCTTACTTAATTGGATTTGATTAATAGGAAAATTACTGTAGAATTTTCTAGACATGACCGTAAAATTATCCAAACAATTGTCAAACACAAAAAGGTAAGCCTTCATCACATTGAGCAAAACCATCATTGAATTATCAAGACAATATTTGCCAGTTTTAACAACTAAACACATCAGTCTGAATACATGTGATTTAGTTGATACACAATTAGTTCTTTGTGACCTAGCTACTCTAACACACATTTCTTTCTTTGGCCGACAAAGATATTACAATTTTTGGCTCGATTAATTCTAGAAATGGGGCAAGGCTACCATCTAATTTACATTGGTCAATGTCCAAGATAATTCTGGCCGGTGGCTAGTTTTGTAAGGGCATGAGAAGTCAAATTCAAAACCTTTTACTTCTTGACTTTACAAGAGCAACTAGTCCACCCCTTAAAATAAAATTGATTAACATACATTGTTGAGCTAGAAAGGAATGTGCATATGAATTATAGAATGGCCAAACTATTCGCAGCAGGTAACTCTTGCTGCTTGAATCCCTTTTTATTTATTTATTTATAATAATATTTTAATATGTTTCGATTTTCATCAATGCATAATGGTTGAATTGAAATAGGAAAGAACAGTCTAGGTTTTCCATAGACAAATAAACTCATTTAGTATGCATTATATTGCATTACATTGTAACAATAATCTCTGCTGTATTGACGACAAATAAATTGAATTGATATAGAATCAAAGAATTTCATATGGGGAAATTACATAAGCCAAAAAAAAAAAAAAAAAAACAAACAAGAGAAAAGGAATAATACTAATTGAATTCCTACATATTGTTTTCTGTTTAGGACATGGTGCATTCTGGAGGGAGGCCTTGGGGAAATCGCTTAGTATCAGTGCAGTAATTGTAAATCATATAATTTTTCTGCACCCATTCCATCTTCCCTTGGCTTGTTGAATCGAGCTCCTCCGAGAGCCATGCGTTATTTTTATTTTTTTATTTTTGGTTTGCATGGAGGGGAGTAGAATCCCTCACCTAACCCAAGCCCCACCCCACCCGGTGCCATCTGAGCTACAGCTCGTGCGTTATTGGTGGAGGTAGAAGTGGGAGAAGTCGCACCGCAAGAAGATGCTCCATTGGACCACACACAAGCTTGGGCATTGAAGTTCGTATGGGAAGCAATGAAAGGAGCTTTGGTCCAGTCTGTCTTGACGAGCCCACCTCGTGTTGCCCAGTCATCGGCATTCCAAAGGCTAGAGTAAATCCTCATGGCCTCATGGGTTGGTTCTTTGGGAATGGAACTCCAATCGACTCCGAGTTCTTGAATTTTCTAATGGGAGTACCGTCCACAGAGAAGCTGAAATGCAGAGATTCAAAGAACAGATCAATACAGAGTCAAGAAGGCATGAATCAAATTTAAGAAGGAATTCATGATTCAGATGGCAGTTTTGAGAGATACGTCTACTTACATAATGCGTTGGGGGTTCCAAAGGATGGAGTAGGTGTGAAAATCAGCTGTTGGGTCAAACCAGAGGTAGAATTGCTGCACTCTGTTGCCCTTCCCTTGGCCGAACACATTGGTGTGAAGAATGTAAGGATCGCCGCTCAGGTTCCCCAAGAATCCAAAGTCTATCTCATCGTGAGTTGATCCTTGTGAGGATAACTGCAAATTAACACACATACTTAGAGAATTTTGTTAGTAGGGAGAACAATTTTTTGTTGTATAAAATGTTGAGGCAAATACTGAAATGTAGGAGGGGACTTACATAGTAGGCTGTGACAGTGCCGGCGGAATTTTCTGGGACAAGTTTGAGCTGCATATCAATCTTTCCGAACAGATATTCGTTCTTGGATTGGAAGCCTGAGCCAGAGGCTTTGTCAAGGGAGAGGGTAAGAAGGTCCCCATTGTTGAGTATGTTAGCACGGCCATCACCCCATGTGATGTCATAGTATTGGTAGAAGTTGCCAGCAGAGGCAACCATTAAAGAGATAATCAGTACAGAGACCAGCACAGCTGCTGAAATTGGAGAACAAGAACGGTAAGAAGAAGAAGAAGCCATTGATTGATTTTGCATGGTATATTGGTATGTATCTAAAATCTAAAAGATAAAAGAGGTGGAGAAATTTGATTTTGGCTTGCGATGAGATTGATCTCTGTGAGGTGGCGTCTATTTATACATGTCAGATTCAGCAAGGCGACAAGTGATCATGGAGGGCGGAGCATGCTAGGAAAGTTCAGAGTTGGTGAGAGAGAAGCGAGTTGTAGCCAGGTGGCTGTGGCATCAGTAACAAAATCGCCATTGGGCCTATGGCTGGTTATCGAGTGTGCTAACCAATTCCGTGTAGGGTCAGTCATGTTATGCCTTGGACTTCTATCTTTTGGGGATTTATTTGTGTAAACTATTAGCATCATTCGTTAATGTGTCTAATGAACTTATGAGATAAGATGACCTACCAGTATCTAATGAAAATAATATTTGATACGCATGCCATGTATGAGAAAAAAATAAAAAATAAAAACCTAATTCAACATAGGATGGATTTTACAAAATATAAGTTACATAAAGATTATTAAAAATTATATATAAAATTGTGTCCTTGTTTTTTGTTTTATTTTTTTTTTTGATGCATTGGGAGGGGTTCGAACCCCTAACCTATCCTACTCCTACCCTTTTTTCCACTCTCCCTCCCTACTAGACTAAATTGTGTGCTTGTTAGCTAGTACATTAGTTGATATTAGCTATTTGATTTAAGAGATTTCTTTGAATGATGGATAGGTTGTAGGAAATGGTGGTTCAAGAGGCTCTTCCTAAGTAGGAGGTTTTGGGTTCAAATCAAAACACTCTTCTCCAAGGCCACTGCCATGTTTATATGTCTTATAATTAGCCAAGTACATGTGAGACGAGAAGACTGTATGTAAGCATCCTAGGAAACCTCCTTATAAAAAAGAAAAAAAAAATGTTAAAAGAAAAGAAAAGTCAAATAAGATTAAAGTGATCGATCGAGTCATTCTAATCTTTTGTGGTAGTTGAGTAGTTCTAAATAAGATTGGTATTGGATTTATTTTGACTCATTATTTAAATTTAAAATTCAAAATTCAATTTAGGGAAAATTGCACTTAAGGGTCCAGAGTTTGGGCCATGTTTAACTTAAGGGTCCCAAATTTCAATTGCGTCAATTTGGTACCTAATATCAGCATTGACCAGAAATCACAGACAGAGTTAATAGGCAACTCAAAAATTACTTTTTTGCCCCACAAAAAACGACGTCGTTTGCCATAAAGGTGTTTGGGCTTGTGACTGAACACATTGGAATGCTGGCGAATCACTCTCCTCCCTCCCTTCCTCTCTAATCTCTCCTTTCTTTCTTCTCTTATTCTTATTCTTTTTTATTTTCTCTTGAAGATCAGAACCATGACTGCACCATTGTTGCAGGAATTAAAAAACCCATATAACCCAAAGCAGATCCCAACCTTCCCAGCAGATGGCCAATAGCATCTTCAAGGTTGAGTGGAAACACTCTTGCTGGCCATATGCTTGATGTTGTTTTTATAATAAAAAAAATTAATTTTAATCAAACATTCTTGCTGACGGCCAACTCCACTTTTGCCAGACAACTAAGCTTTTCTTCTTTTTCTTTTTTTTTTTCTTGAATTTAATAATTAAAAAAAAATGAAGAAGGACAACCAACAATACAAACCCCAACATCTTCCACAATCCGTCACCATCTCCATTTCCTTTTTCTCCCCTTGTTTGGTTTTTTTTTTTTCCTTCCTTCTGATATGTTTAGAGAATTAGAGGTAGCCATGGTTGTCGTGATCGGTCATTTCTTTTTCTCTGTTATACACCCTTTTTTGTTAATTAAAGATCCGCCACCACCGTTCTCCCCCTTCTCTCTTCATCCTCACCGGCGACCCCATCGACATAAACGGATGCTGCAACCCCTTTATGTTGTTTGGGAATTTGGATCGTCTCCTCCTCCTAGAGCGCGTTCTTTGATTATTTTTTATTTTTTATTTTTTCCCTTCCAAATTTACACAAGCAGCAAAAAAAAAAAAAAAAAAAAAAAAAATTTGACGCTAGCGATGAAGAATGGGAAAATTTTTCAAAAAAGAAAAATGATACAAAAAGGAAGAAAAAAGAAAAAAGAAAAAAAGACCACCTGTTTGAAAGGTCTAACCGGAAAAAATAGAGTTGGTTGAAGTGGGAGTGTGGGGAGTTCATGGGTGGAGTTGGCCGGAGTAGTGAGTAGGGGGAGGGCAAAATGGGGATAATGTAATTTAAATTTGGTCACATGCACAGCATGTGCAAAATTAAAAGCAATTCCGTTTGGTCAACAAACGGTTTCTAACGATGGACCCCTAATTGAAGCCCAACTAATATTTTGAGTACCAAATTGATGCAATTAAAATTTTGGACCCTTAAGTGAAATATGACCCAAGCTCTGGACCCTTAAGTGCAATTTACCCTTCAATTTATATGTAGTTTTCTATTATTATATTATTTAGAATGTTGAATTTAAAATTTTAATTTAGGATATTTATGCATGTAGGATTTAGCACAGTAGAAGTGATCACAGAGAGTAGAGCGTGCTAGGAAAGTTCAGAGCTTGTGTGAGACAAGTGAGTTGTTGCCAGGCGACTGTGCCATCATTGCCAATGACATCCCACTAGTCTCATCATTGTATTTTTATGGAAAAATTAGCGCATAGTACCCTTTTTGAAACTTATAAAGCCTTAAGTCCACACACTAATCTTATAAAGCCTCAAGTCTAAAATGGAATCAAAACAACACTGTTTCATGCTTGAGTGAGCTAAATTTTTTTGAAAATGACGAGTTTGCCCCTATAACAGAAAAACTTCCTACATGAAGCTCATGACTGTGTTACGGTTTCATTCATTGGGTTCTTCTTCAAAATTGAAGCCCTACAATTTAGGTTTTGGTAGTTTTTCTCCATTGTCACAAGCCTGTGAGTTGGATTTGTAAGAGCTCCAACAGATCTAACTCTTTTCTCTCTCTTACCAATCAACACACTCACAGATCCAAGTTCTTTCTTTCTTTCTCTCTCTATCACAAGCTTTGCCTTTCATTAATGATACTAACCACTATAGGATAACCTGTAGATCCATTGATGAGAAGGAAGAGTCATTGTGCTCAGCTAAAATAGAAGCAAACTCACCGTACTTGCTTTTTTTTTTTTTTTTTTCCAGATCTAATGCTCATGACCAAAGATGAAGAGAGAGCATTATGCCTGCTTTTTCTTTCCAGATCTGATGCCCATGGCCAGAGATGAAGAGAGAGACCTTTCGATGGTTTTTGGAGAAGTTGTTAGTGGTTTTCTCGCTGGCATCTTCTTCTTCCCAACCTCAACCTGAACCTGTTTACCCCATTGCTTGGCCTCAACTTGCTTACCCTGTTTACTTTGCTGCTCAGCATTTTCATCCTCAACCTACTCACCCTTCTCAGCCTCACCTAGCTCACCCTGCTCACCATGTTGTATTATTTTATATACTTGCATATCTAGTAGTTGGTCAAGAACATGGGTGTAATCTGCATGCAACTTCTCTATGTCAGCATTTTTATTTTCAAGCTCTTACGTAACTGCTTCCAATCTCCCAGAAGCCACATCTAATTGCATTTGCTTCTCATTTTTTTATGCTTCTAAGGCTTTAATATTTTGCTTCAGGACTGATATTTGTGCACTGTATTGAGGGGACTGTATCAGTTTACAGTTACATGTAATTGGTCAATAAACAACAGTTACATGTAACTGTTTTAGGTAACAGTTACATGTAACTATTGTAATTGTTAAGCCTAACAGTGGCTAATTTATTGAAGACTTTTTAAAACAGTTACATACACAATTTTACAAAACAAAACAAGCCTAACAGTTACAACAGTTATCTATCATGTTACCATTAAAGTTTATGTAATTGTTATACATAACAGTTACAACAGTTACATGTAATTGTTTAGGTAATCCTAACAGTTACATCAACATGTTAAATCCAATATTTTTCAAACAATTACATGCATAATTTCGCAACACAAAATAAGCATAACTGTATCAACAGTTACATCAAGACTTAATAGTTAGATGAGTACAATTAAAGTATAGTAAGTATCATTTTTTCATAACAGTTACATAAGAAAAAACGATATTCCCAATTTTAAGCTTCACAGTTACATCAACAAGTTAAATCCAAGTTTTTTTTTAAAACAGTTACATGCATAACTTCGCAACACAAAATAAACTTAACAGTATCAACAGTTACATCAAGTAGGCAATAGAAAACTTAAAAACTAGCAGTTGCATGTAACTGTTTTAGAGTTCAAGTACATTCAACGCAACAGCCCCCAAAGATAAGTATAACAGTTATATCAACACACTAAATCCAAGAGTAATATACACTAATTTACAAAAAAAATAAAATGAAATCCCATTACAATAATGAGAAACATAACAATTACACAAAAAAATAAAAAACTAATTTACAACAATTACACTAAAATGGAATGAAATTAAGAGATTCGTATGCCCTTAATCAAAACCCTATAAGAGTTATATTCCCAAAATCAAAACCCTTGAAAGAGTTATATCCCAAAATTAAAAACCTATTACTCACTTTTTTTTCGCCATTTTCGTAGCTAGGGCTTCTTCACATTTTCTGTCTTTTTCACGTTTTATTCTTTTTCTTCTCACAATGTTTTCTTCTTCTTCACGTTTTCTTTGTCTTCTTCATGTTTTAAACTTGCAGAAACACTATATTTCTATCATGGAATCGTAGAGAATGGTTTAAATCGGTAGGAAATGGTGCGAATTGGTTGAAGTTTTGTAACGACTAGTGCGAATTGGTTGAAGTTTGTAATGATTTGAGGACTAGTGCTCTTGAATGAAAGCATGTAATGATTCACGGACTGGTGCTCTTGAATTTGTAGAAGCGCGAAATGGGTTGAGGTTGTGTCGATTGGAGTGAATCTGTACAGGGGCGGTTGAATCTGTATAGGTACTGGAATGTTATTTCATTTATGAAGTAGGAGTAATGTTGTCTTTGCAGGTTCAGTTGAACTTAAGGCTTGATAAGTTTTTCTGTGGATTTAAGGCTTCACAAGTCCACTAAAGTGGACTTGGGCCCAAACGCCCCTATTTTTATTGTTTATTTTGGGCTAAGTCACTGGTCACCATTGTTAGGCTTTTAGAACAAAACCAGCTGTTTCCTTCAGCTATTCCCACCCTACTCTCTCCCCAGGTTGGATACACTTTGGGCCTTTAGCTCGTATGTAGTGTGCCAACAAATTTCATGTGGGGCCAGTATGTTATGTATGGGGATTTATTTCTATAAACTATTTTTGGTTGATGGGTCAATAGGCCTCGACATCGGGTCGGGCCTCTACTAGGCTTTTCAGGCTTCTACTATTCATCGGGCCGAGCTGGGCCGGGCCATAAAGGAAAATGTGAATCCTAGGCCTAGCCCACGGGCTTGGGATTTTTTGGGCTTTGGGCCTCAAGCCTAAGCCATATTACGTACTGTTAATGTGTAACAAAAGGGGGAAAAAAAAGGTGAAAAAATTACATTTTGGTAATCACTTCCCATCGTAATACCAAAACAGAGGACATTTATAGTCACTTTGTATTAAGTTGACTGTCTATTTGTAGTAAGTTAACATAGAATGCTCTTTTATTGGTATTAATCTGGGAAGTTATCACCAAAAAGTAATGTTTTGAAAAACTAGAAAACATTCATATTGCTACAGTGTCGAGCTTCAGGCCAAGCTTCGGGCTTCAACTAAAGGCCCAGGCCTAGCCTAAGGGTATTTGGGCTGGGCTCGGGCTCAAGCTGGGCTTTTTCCTTCTGGCTTTGGGTTGCCCATGGGCCTTGGGCTTTTGATGAGGCCTCTGGTTACTAAATTTGATTTAAAATTCTCTCCTTTCCAACACATCATGCTTATCCAGATATTAAGAGTCCTTTCTTATAAATGAGCTGTACGAATAGGATGACTAGCATTATCTAATTGATGTAATATATATTTGGTACGCACACATGACATGTATGAAAAAAAAAAAAAAAAAAAAAATCTAATTTAACGTATGGTAAATTTTATAAAACATAAGTTATACAAAAATTATTGAGAATTATCTAAATAAAATCATGTCTCCTGTCTTACTAGTTAGTTGATATTAGCTATTTGATTTTAAAAAATTTGTTTGAATGATAAAAAGGTTTTAAGAAACTATAAATCGTCAAGATTAAGGAGGTGATCGATTGAAACATCCTAATCTTTTACAAAGTTTATTTTATTTTTACTCAATAAAACCTATCCCTACGTACACTTACACACCCAACCCTGAGTCTCTAATCCCTTAATATCAATATAAATGAATGTTAATACTTGTTGATAAACTTGAAATTACTTACTTTATTAGTGAGACAAATACCACTAAACTCTCATAACAGAAGTAATCTTAGATAGAGTTGGAACATCAATTTCCTAGAAGGCATGCCTAGGTTTAGCCACTACAAGAGCATGGGGATTCAATTGACCACGTAATGCCTTGTTAGGAAATGGTTTTGGTGGACAGTGGACTCCGATGTGAAGGGTGTAATCTACTGGAAGATCTCCCTAGTAGTCATCACTCGATATTATTTGTGTTCTCTATTTGTTTTAGTTTATCAATATTTTATAAAAAAAATATAAAAGATATTTATGAAAACTAATTGGGATGTTCACTAGAAAATATCAGTTCTAACAATTTTATGGAAGGAAGGTATTTTTTATCTTATTTTATTTTTATTTTTATTTTTTTAAGTAGACTTTTGAGTTAGTTACAATTTTTGTTTCATTTTTGGTCAACGATAAATTTTGAAAAAAATTTCTTCTACAATGTTGTTTAACATGATGTTTTCTAATGGATAGCATAGTTAATTTCCATAAATTTTTTTATATTTTTCATAAAACTTTGAAAAATTAAAATCAATGAGAATGCAAATAAAACTAAAAGGTCGCAATTAACTTCCCCATTAAAAGAACCATCCAGGGCTCCATGGGCGCGCCCATGAAATCACCATTCAAAATCCAATACAGTGTTTCTAAAATTGATCCACCTTTGAACTTTTTTGGTGACCTTGATCCATTAATGCTCCTTAGTCCTTATTCCTTAATCCTTCTCACTGATATAAGCCAAGGAAATCATCAATTAAAAAGAATGCTGATGTTTCCACAGTTAAACATGCCTTTGAACTTATCCTCTTTCTTTCTTTTTTTCCCCTCGTGGTTTTGGCATTTTTATATTTTCTGTTGTTTTAAAATTTTTTTGTTTTGTCCTATTTTATTTATTTATTTATTTTATTTGCACCAATGTTAATATTGTTACGAGGAAGTAGATGTAGCCAGATCATTAAGAAAACAGGCCGGAGGCCTGAAGAACCAAGAGGCCCATGAACCATGGCTCAGATGACATCCGGGTTGGGTGGGATCAGGATAGCTAGTTAAGAATTTAAATCCCCTCCAATATGAATCCAAAAAATAAAAATTATATAATAGTTCAAAAAAAAAAAAAAAAAAAAAACAAAAGTATCATTGGGCATTAATTATAAATATATGGACAAATATTTAGGGTTCGTTTATTTAGTTGTCTAAATAGAAATTCAAATGATTTGAGTGTATTTTACATGATACAAAAGGTATAAATCCATCATTTTAAGTAAAAAAATTTCAAGAGAATGACAGTCATATATTGATCATCACAAATAAGAACAAAATTTAAAATAGAATTATTTCATAAATTTTTAAATATGGATCATATAACGTCAATTATAATGATGACTCCTACTTTTGTAAATTTTGTCATTTAAGAGCATCCACAATGGATGCTTTAACTTTCTGACATGTTAAAGTAATTTATCCAATCAAAAAGCAACAGGAGGAGACTTTAGTTTTGGCTAAAGAGACCAACTTCTTTAACATTTGGTGTGCTGCAATGGAGTTGTTTGCTCCTTCATTAACTGCAAAAAGTATCCATCTCATCAACACAAGAACTAAAAAAAAAAAAAAGCATCTGTAGTTTTGGTATCCTGTCAACACAAGAAACTAAAAAAAAAAAATTGATTAAAAATTCATAACGTGCCAAGGTGGCACATTAATGTCGTCCCTAATTGTAAGGGAAAGTTTAACGTCTGACAGGTTTAACACCTGACTTAGCCTATCCATTGGAGCAACAAAAGGCGTCTTCGGCCCCTTAAATATAAAAGCTGACACTAAAAAGACCGGTAAAAGCATTCATTGTGGATGCTCTAAGGTGATGGATTTGTGCATTCAATGCAAATTACACTAAAGTTGTTCAATTTTCATTCAGGTGACCAAACCAGCCCTTAAAATACTACTAAAAAAAAGAATACTAATCAACAAACTATGAAATTATCCAAATAATTATACAAAAGAACATAAAACTAGAAAAATAAAAACAAAGACAGAATTGTAAGGACGTTTTGGTTCAAAAAATTATGGCGTTGGGTAGAGGTCGAAATTTTTTCGCCCTTTGGATATGCTTTCACCTTATTTGGATTTGGTTAATTGGAAAATTACTGAAAAATTTTCTAGATATAATCGTAAAATTATCCAAACAACTGTCTGACACAAAATAGTAAGCATTCATCACATTGAGCAAAACTATCCTTGAATTATCGAGACAATAATTGCCAGATGTAACAAATAAACACGTCAGTCTAAATTCATGTGATATAATTGCTACACCATTAGTTCTTTGTGACCCAGCTAATCAACACCCATTTCTTTGTTCGGCCAAAAGGGTATTTAGACTTTTGGCTTGATTAATCTCTGAAACGGGGCAAGGCTACCATCTACTTTAGGTGACTAGTGCTAAAAGGGTATGAGAAGTTGAATCCATAACTTTCTACTTCTTGAGTTACAAGAGCAACTAGTCCACCCCTTAAAATTGATTAACATGTATTGTTGAACTAGAAAGGAATGTGCATATGAATTATAGAATGGCCAAACGCTTCGCAGCAGGTAACTCTTGCTGCTTGAATCCTTTTTTATTTATTTATATGTTTTGATTTTCTTCAATGCATACTGGTTGAATTGAACTAGGAAAAAACAGTCTAGGTTTTCCATGGATAAATAAACTCATTTATTATGCATTATATTGTATTACATTGTAACAATAATCTCTGCTGTATTGATGACAAATGAATTGAACTGATAAAGAATCAAAGAATTTCATATGGGGAAGTCACATAAGTCAAAAAAAAACAAAAAAGGGAATAATACAAATTGAATTCCTATGTATTGTTTTATGTCTAGGACATGGTGCATTCTGGAGGGAGGCCTTGGGGAAACCGCTTAGTATCAGTGCAGTAATTGTAAATCATGTAATTTTTCTGCACCCATTCCATCTTCCCTTGGCTTGTCGAATCAAGCTCCTCCGAGAGCCATGCGTTATTGGTGGAGGTAGAAGTGGGAGCAGTCGCACCGCAAGAGGATGCTCCATTAGACCACACACAAGCTTGGGCATTGAAGTTCCTATAGGAAGCAGTGAAAGGAGCTTTGGTCCAGTCTGTCTTGACGAGCCCACCTCGTGTTGCCCAGTCATCGGCATTCCAAAGGCTAGAGTAAATCCTCATGGGTTGGTTCTTTGGGAATGGAACTCCAATCGACTCCGAGTTCTTGAATTCTCTAATGGGAGTACCGTCTACAGAGAAGCTGAAATGCAGAAATTCAAAGAACAGATCAATAGAGAGTCAAGAAGGCATGAATCAAATTTAAGAAGGAATTCATGATTCAGATGGCAGTTTTGAGAGATTATGTCTACTTACATAATGCGTTGGGGGTTCCAAAGGATGGAGTAGGTGTGAAAATCAGCTGTTGGGTCAAACCAGAGGTAGAATTGCTGCTCTCTGTTGCCCTTCCCTTGGCCGAACACATTGGTGTGGAGAATGTAAGGATCGCCGCTCAGGTTCCCCAAGAATTCAAAGTCTATCTCATCGTGGGTTGATCCTTGTGAGGATAACTGCAAATTAACACACATACAGAGAGAATTTTGTTAGTAGGGAGAACAAGTTTTTGTTGTATAAAGAGTTGAGGCAAATACTGAAATGTAGGAGGGGACTTACATAGTAGGCTGTGACAGTGCCGGCGGAATTTCCAGGGACAAGTTTGAGCTGCATATCAATCTTTCCGAACAGATATTCGTTCTTGGATTGGAAGCCTGAGCCAGAGGTTTTGTCAAGGGAGAGGGTAAGAAGGTCCCCATTGTTGAGTATGTTAGCACGGCCATCACCCCATGTGATGTCAAAGTCTTGGTAGAAGTTACCAGCAGAGGCAACCATTAAAGAGCCAATCAGTACAGAGACCAGCACAGCTGCTGAAATTGGAGAAGAAGAACGGGAAGAAGAAGAAGAAGAAGAAGAAGAAGCCATTGATTGATTTTGTATGGTATATTGGTATGTATCTAAAAGATAAAAGAGGTGGAGAAATTTGATTTTGGTTTGGGATGAGAATGATCTCAGTGAGGTGGTGTCTATTTATACATGTTGGATTCAGCAAGGCAAGAAGTGATCGTGGAGGGCAGAGCATGCTAGGAAAGTTCAGAGTTGGTGAGAGAGAAGCGAGTTGTAGCCAGGTGGCTGTGGCATCAGTAACAAAATCGCCATTGACATCCCACTGGTCATCATTGTTTACGGTTTAATATATCACACGCGGTTTTAGCCTTTTAGAACAGAACCAGCGGTTTGGTACTTTGGGCCTATGGCTGGTATCTAGTGCGCCAACCAATTCCGTGTAGGGTCAGTCATGTTATGTGTTGGACTTCTTTTGGGGATTTATTTGTGTAAACTATTAGCATCATTGGTTGATGTGTCTAATGAACACACTTTTTTTTTTTTGCTGCGAAGAACATAAAAAAAACAACCAAACAATCAAAAGGAACAAAACAAAACAACAAAAACTAGCAGGGGACTAGCACAAATCTGCAAGGCAAGCCGTCATAACGGGTCGGAAGAGAGTCTTCATCAAGAAAACCTGAGAAGTCCAAACTGAACTTAAATTGTGTCTTTGTTTTTACTATTTTATTTAAGAGGTTTTAGGATCAACTCAAAATATTTTTCTTCAAGATTATAAATATATGTCTTATAATTGTCAAGTGCATGTGAGACGAGATGATTATATATAAGCATTAAGAATTTACTCATTAAAAAAAAAAAAAGCCCTAAGAAGTAAAAAGTCAAATAAGATTAAAGCGATCGATCTAGTCATTCTAATCTTTTATGGTAATTCTAAATAAAATTGGTATTGAATTTATTTTGACTCATTATTTAAATTCAAATTTCAAAATTCAATTTATATGAAGTTTTCTATCACCGAGTATTTTGTTATTTAGGATGTTGAATTTAAAATTTTTCATGAAAAAAAAATTTTAATTTAGGATAACTAGAAAAAAAAATAAAAAATAAAAAATTAAAAATAAAAAAAATAATAATAATGAATGAATGAGGATTGCCTTGTTAGGATAAGGTTTTGGTAGGAGTGGACTTTGATGTGATGGGTGACTCTTGGAATCCTTAAAATACTCCATACCGAAAACACCGTCACCGCCCTCAGAGTGGGAAGAAAATCATATGACAGCCCAAATGGGCTTCGATGTTTGAATCTAATGGGCTTAGATCCATGATTACAAGACGGGACTGTGGCCCGGATATTGCAAGTTGCAACTCCTTAATTTTGTTTGCACACTTATTACTTTTAATTTCTCATGATTTTAGAAAAATAGAAAAGGTTTTTATGAAAACTGGCCTCTTAACCTAATAGGAAACATCATTTTAAATAATTTTTCAGTAAAAAAAAAAAAATTTCAAATTCTTTCGTTTAAGTAGCTTTTTTAGCAAAAAATGAAGTAGAGATTATAGATGGCTCACTTAAACGACAGATTTTGAAAAAACTTTATTCTGCAAAATTGTTTAAAATGATGTTTTTTTTAGTGAATCATGTGATCAATTTTCATAAAACCATTTCATATTTTCAAATAAAACCTTGATAAATTAAATTTAATAGGATGTGCAAATAAGATAAAGTGGTTGCAATAACCGCACCCTTACAAGACATACTAATTAAAAGTAGTTGGTTATTTCCAAACCATACTATACCTCAACCAAACCAAACCAAAACAAAAATATATATATATCGATTTGTTTTGGTTTGGTTTAGTTTCAATCTTCTCTGAAATCAGGTGTAAATGATTACACAAATTGTTGAATATAAACTTAAAAAATCATATATATCTATATATATATATATATATATATATATATATATATATAGGGAGGGATCCATTTACATCTGGTGTACGAGCAGGAGTAAAAAGAAGAAGCCATTGATTGATGTCGTTTTGTTGTATGCGTATAATGAGGCTTAAATTTGTGGTGGATTGGGATTGAGATTGATGTTAGTCTTAAGGTAGCATTAGGAAGAGAATAAGAAAAAGGACGAAAGAGAAGGGAGGGAGAGAAGGGTGTGTTTGGAAGGTTCGTTGGGCATTTGGGGAGGGGGTGGGGACTAGGGGGAGGTGGTGAGTTGTGAACAACTGGCAGTATAGCAAAAGGAAAAGGAGTTTGCCTTTTGGGTCGGTGCCGCCTCATCGGTGAGGGGTGGCCACCCAACACACGGTTTTTTGAGTAAAGGGGAGAATGGAAACTCCAGTGTCGCTTCCTATTGCCGTGTGTTCTATCTCCATGACCCCGCATGGCTCTATGGGCTGGACCCTCGGGTCGAATCCTTTCTGCCATTAGATCATATATTACCCCATTAGACTGTTACTAATTTTATTAAAATAAACTCCAACTATTTGTAACTGTCATTAGATCCTTGGAATGTGTTTAAATTAATTTGAAACCTTTTGAATGCTTAATGCCACGAAACAGAAGATAAATTTTTTTCCTCTTTTCAAGTTGGAACACTTATCCAACTTTTTGGATCAGCCTTATTTTCAATCTATTTAAAATGCGTGGCAAAATACAATGGGTTTTCCTTTGGCAAGTGGAAATGCTTTGAAGAACAAATTAAAACTGCCATGAAGGAGAAACTAAATCGTAGCATTCTTCTTTTAAAATACAAAACCGGACACATGACACGTTTTAATTGGCTTATTTTGCCTTGACATATTCTATTTAAGCCATTTGGACACGTGGCTGAGAGCCATTGCCCTATTTCTACTCTTTTCGTGCGACAGTCAGCCTTAGTGGATTTATCTGGGTTTGGATTCAGCGCAGGTAATCTATACCCTTGAATGAAAGATTGAATAGATTAGATTGAAAGTTGAAAATTTGCTACTGAAATGACCAAAATGATTTCATTGGATAACCTTTTCAACTTTCAATCAAAACCATTTAATCTCTCATTTAAGTGTGTAGATTATTTTAGCATGCTATTGAATTTTATTAATTCAGCACTGAATCCAATTCCGGATTTATCCCACTAACTGAAATCAAGTTTGCCATGTGGCTTCCTGCCATTTGTTTGTCTGGTGAGGCCTTGGATTGTATTACCAAATGAACACGTGGCCTCTTTTCATTGACCTGTTATTTTTGGTGGTTAACAAAACCAAAGCTTATAATCAATACTGGATTAGTTTTGGAAGTCAACGAAAAAAGTATTTTCTAACTGCCTATTTATTGTCAATTTCCTTCCTCGAGCCAAAACTTCCATATGTGCAATGAGGACATAAGATGGATGGTAGAGTGAAGGGCAACACATATCGCATGCCGTGGTGTTATGGCATTATGCAAGGAGGGCCTACAATTTACAATGATAAAAGATGTCTCTATCCACACACAAACATACACACACACATATATATATATATATATATATATATATATAAGATGATGATCAAGTAAGCACGTGTTGACATAACTTATATCAACATCTAAGAATTATATCTTGTGCATTATTGTGTTATGAGATACATTAGACTAATGCAAGGAGTACAACCTCCAATGCATGGTGCTGATATAACTTATATCAACACATGCTGATAGGAACATAACTGTATATATATATATATATATATATATATATATATATAGCTTTGATCACATGCGGGATATCCCGGATATCTCGTTAGATCATAACCGTCCATGAGCGACACGCGCGCGCGTGTGAATGCATGCATGTTACTCACGGACGACCGTGATCGAATGGGACACTTTGGGATATCCCGCACATGATCAGGAGGTGAAAATATATAAGTTATATTAGTATTATGTATTCGTGGTTATATCTCGTGCTTTAGTCTAATGTGTCCTGTAATACATCAATATATAATTAGGTATAACTTCCAATACAAGTACTAATCTAACATCTTCATTTGATCCTCATCCAATATAATATATAATATATATATATATATATATATGAGAGAATAATCAGGTGCAGACCGTTTCAGACATCCTAGATAGAATCGGAAGGCCGAGAGTCGTGCAATCTATCCTAGATAGTCCACACTCGAGTAGCTCCCTATATATATATATATAAGGTTTTCTCAGAAATTAATAACCCAATTATTGCTTAGAAAAATGTGTTTGCACAGGTTTCAAAACATTTTTTTATTTTTCTAAACAATTTTTACTATTCTCTATGCATTTTTACTATTTCTCTTGCAATGACTAGGTTATTAATTGCAGTTTAATATGTGCATGTCCTTGGTACACACGTTAAGAAAACCCATATATATATATATAGATAGATAGTCCTGATCAGGTCAACACATATTGATATAAGTTATATTAGTAACATACATTGGGGGTTGTATCTTGTGCATTGGTCCAATGTACCTCTAACCCACCAATGCATAAGGTAAAACCTCCAATGCGGGTGTTCATATAAGTTATATCAACATGTGCTGACATGATCGGGACTATATATATATATGAATGAATGATTGATGATCAGGTCAGCACGTGTTGATATAAGTTATACCAGCACTATGCATTGGGAGTTGTACCCCTTGCATTGGTCCAATGTACTTCATAACTCACTAATACATAAAGTACAACTCCCAATACGGGTGTTAATGTAAGTTATGTCAGCACGTGTTTACCTGATCATCATTCTTTCTCTCTTTCTCTCTCTCTCTCTATATATATATAAGGTACAACTCCTAATGCAGGTATTGATATATATCAGCACATGTTTACCTGATCATCATCCTATATATATATGTGTGTGTGGGGGGGGGGCATTGGAAAATAATATTATATATGTTATGAATATTAAACATTGAGTGGATGTCCACACCCCCTCCACTTTGTGATAATGGGAACACCACTTCATAAGTGGGTTAGGTAATCCCATCATGTGGACCTAATTCAAACAAAGATAAAAGGGGAAGGGGAGAAAGAAGAGTGATGTATATTTTTGGAGAGAATGAAGAAATGTGTATTTGGAGAGAAAGAAGAGAAAGAAGATGAATGAGAAATTTTATTCTCCTCATAACTTGTTCTAAATTCTTGGTTTTACAACACGTTATCAGCACGAATTGCTCAAGGAATTTGGGAGCAATATCATACTACCACCATCTTCTTTCTTAACCAATTTGGTTGTGGTAAGTTGGTAAGTTGGTACGTTCTAAACCAATTTGATTGTGATAAGTTGGTATGCTTTTAACCAATTTGGTTGTGGATTGGTTTTTACTCTAAATTATATACTTAAATGGATGAATCCATCTTCTCTTCCTAAAGCAAGAGAAGATTTAAAAATAAAACTTGAAGTTTTAGAAATAAATAAAAGGAGTGATGATTCATTTTCTCTTCTTGAAGTAAGAGAAAGATTTGAAAACTTGAAGTTTTCTATATGAAAAGTTATTATTTACATGTTATCTTCATGAAGGAAGAAACAAATTTCAATTTCCAAAATTTTCTATAAGAAAAGTTGTTGTTCATATATTTTCTTCCTGAAGCAAGAGAAGATTTAAAATAAAACTTGAAGTTTTATAATTAAAAAGGAAAAAGGGTAACAATTCATCTTCTCTTCCTGAAGTAAGAGAAAGATCTGAAAACCAGAAGTTTTCTATTAAAAAAAAAAAAAAAAAAGGTTATTATTCATCTGTTCTCTTCCTGAAGCAAGAGACAAATTTCAAAACCTGAAGTTTTAGAAATAATGAATAAAGTCTCAATTTAATTGAATAAAGTGATGGTCAATGATGACCAAATTAAATTGAGTAATATCTTTCTCTATTATGTGTTATGCAACTTCTTTAGATGCTTGTAAAATTTTGGTGAAAATTCGTGGGTGCACCTTAACTTTTGCTTTAGTTAGCATAGAAGAACACACAAAAATCTGCTCTTGTTTTACTACGAATTGATTGTCAACGTCACCTCTATTGTCAGTCAACTTCTCTAAGATTTACTGGTAACTTCACTGTGTCAGCTTAAAGTATGTCATTTTATGATAAAAACCACCAGAAGTGGAATAATGGAATACCAAACCACCAGAAGTGGATTAATGAAATACTAAACCACTAGAAGTGGAGCAATAAAATATCAAACCACCAGAAGTGGAATGAATATATTTGGTGTGGAAAAATAAAATACCAAACCACTAGAAGTGGATTAATGAAATACCAAACCACTAGAAGTGGAATACTAAACCACTAGAAGTGGAGTAATAAAATACCAAACCACTAGAAGTGGATTAATGAAATACTAAACCACTAGAAGTGGAGCAATAAAATATCAAACCACCAGAAGTGGAATGAATATATTTGGTGTGGAAAAATAAAATACCAAACCATTAGAAGTGGATTAATGAAATACCAAACCACTAGAAGTGGAATACTAAACCACTAGAAGTGGAGTAATAAAATACCAAACCACTAGAAGTGGATTAATGAAATACTAAACCACTAGAAGTGGAGCAATGAAATATCAAACCACCAGAAGTGGAATGAATATATTTGGTGTGGAAAAATAAAATACCAAACCACTAGAAGTGGATTAATGAAATACCAAACCACTAAAAGTGGAGCAATAAAATATCAAACCACCAGAAGTGGAATGAATATATTTGGTGTGGAAAAATAAAATACCAAACCACTAGAAGTGGAATGACACTGAAGAAAAAAGCATCGGTTTATAGAATAAACCTACGAGATAAGTGTTTTAAGTAAATACATAGTTGAGGTTTTGTGTGTTATACTGTGTTGACAGCACGAACCCATTTTACCATTTAATTCATAACTTTAGTTCTAGTTATGATTTTGAGATGAAACGAATTGGATTTTGTCACTGACTTGTTGGGCTAACATCCTACCAATTTTCGTGTCATTGGGTGACCATTTGATATTTTTTGCGTAATTATTTCGTGGTACACCTGAATCTGGGATTTCTGCTAGACAGCACTAACTCAATATTGAAAAATATTTTTGAATGGGTTTTGCTAGGTATTTCTCTACCAAATTTTGAGGTTACAAAGTACATTTGATATACTTTTAAGTGATATAAACCCTAAAGCCCATTTCTTTTTGGATTGAACATATAAAAATTCATTTATACGCATCACAAATTGTTTTCACTAAAATTTCAGATTTGGTCATTGTACTTGGAGCGGATTACAGATTTTTTTTTGCTACTTATTAGTAGCATTTTGAGAACTAGAGAGACCAACTGGAGATTGTCTCTGCAGCCCATTAAGAATACTCCCCCTGTTGTAATAAAAAAAAAAAAATAGGACTTTTCTATAAATATCATGGCTATTCCTCCCCAAAACCCTCATCTCTGCAATGATGAATGGGTTTTTCACTTTCATGCTCCCATGGTACCTAGTTGTCATTCCACTCATCTTCTGAATATTGGACTATTGTGTACATGAGGAGATTCCAATTATGCCAGTGGTCCCATTTCTGGTCTTTCTTGAAATTTTGCCATGTTATTTGTTGCTAGTGTACATTTTGTATTTTCGATAATTATTATTTTTATTTTATTTTGATTCGTCTGTTTAGAAGTTGTGCTAAATATTCCAGTGTGTTATCTATTTATGAATAGTATTTTGTTGTGTTCATTCATTTTGTGTGCTATTTTATCTGTTTGTTCTTTGAGTTTAGCAAATAAAACCATCTTCATTCTAGTAGCAGCAACAAAAAAAAAAAAAAACAAAAAAACAAAAAAACAAAAAAAAAAAAACAAAAAAAAAAACAAAAAAAAAAAAAAAAAAAAAGTGAGAGCTACTCAATAGTAGCATTTTGGGTAGAACTAGAAGGATCAGTTGGGGGTTGCCTTTGTGGGCCTTGGGTAGAACTGGAGGGATCAGCTGGAGGTTGCCTCTGTGGGCTGCCCGGAACCTTTTCTTGATCAATGATTTGATCAGTGAGCCTCTCCAGTGCCTCGACCCTTGGTGTGAGTCTGTTAGAATAGGAGTCCACCATTCTTTGTAACTCTCTATTCTCCGCTCTCAAAGCCCTCATCCTTCGATAGGCTCCGTCGAGCAACCCCTGGAGACGAGTGACCTGGTCACTTAGACTTTGCATGTGCACATTTCTGGTGTGCAAACGCCGAGCCATGTTAGCAGTAAATGTTGTGGCCTGAGCGCTGAGAGCCATGGAGTCTCTTATTATGTCCAGGTCAGACCGTCCAACCAGTATTCTCTCATCACGAGGAGTGATGAGTCCCTCCGCTACTGCCGTTGCGTTCGCAAGATTGTAAATTACAGAATCCTCAACTGTAAGGGATTGGTTGTGAACATTTAGGAACCTTGGGTGCCAGACCTCTGGTTGTGTTGCTGGTGTTGTGTTTAAGTCAGGACGGTTTTGTGGGGCAGAGGAGGAAGAGGCCATGAGTTCGTAAGAGAAGATTTAGAAGAAGAGAGTTTTCTCTGAGGGTTGAATGGTTGGGGAAGAGTATTTAAGCACCTATAATCAAACTCTGGTTTTTAAAGAAAAACCGCCCTCACTCAAGTCAAGAACAGATCGCAAAACCAATGCATTGTTGGGAATCCAATGCTATTAAGGATTAATTAATCCTCTCGAGATCTGCAACCGTCTACCAATAATGTTGCCTTTTGATAAAATACTGCTGCTTTTAATCACATCTCAATACTGTAGTCCCCTCATCATGCTAATTGTGTCGATTAGCAGATAAGGGTCTTGGGCTAATGGGTTAGGCGTGCCATAGCTTGGATATACCAGGTACTGGGCACTAGTGTGGGTTTGTTTGGATAGGCCCGACAAGTGTTATTAGGTAGAAAGTATACCAGCCCATTGTTCTCACACCAACAAGAACAGGAAACCCAAATGGTTTGAGCCCAGAAAAATATAATGTGAAATAAATGGTAATATCACAGTAAGGTAAGAATTCACACCCCCAAACTAACAAAGTGATGTTTTTACAGCAAGATTTACAGATTGTCATTTTGATGAAACACAGTTCCCGTCGTTAGGAGGAGGAAATCCACTGATAGAAGAACGACGTGAACTTTCTTGGAATGTACCATCTTTGTCCCATCTTGATCCACGTACTGCTCAATGTGAAACTGAAGTACAGAGGATCACTCATCTTTAGAAGATTGCTAATCAAATGCCTGATGCATTTACAGACGCAGCAAAAATAACTAAGTCTTATATACCGGCTGCAAACACACCAGCAAAGATCAATGTACCAATTGGTAAGTCTACTATTATTGCAGCAAATGAATCATCTACTACACACCTGAAGCGTGGTAGACCCTTGAGTTCAAAAGATTTAGTTCCCCGGAAGAGGAAAATAAAAGGGCAACAAAATATAGAAAATAGTACTCCGGAAGAGGTTATTGAATAAGAAATAAATATTCCCACAAATTCTGATTTAATAACTCCTGAAGAGGAAAATGTCCCTGAAGAGACAGAAAACAATAAAGAGGCATATGTACATGGAAATGAAGAAATTTCCATAAACTATACATGTACAAAAGAATTGTGGGATCGCTCAGAAGTGGTTATGTATTTTCTTTCGCAGTAGCTACTGAAATTTCAAAAGATGATGATGATCTCGAACCACGCACTGTAGACGAATGTCACAGTAGACCTGATTGGTTAAAGTGGTAAGAAGCAATCCAAGCAGAATTGGATTCGCTAGAAAAAACGTAAAGTATTTGGACCTGTAGTCCTAACACCCAATGATGTGAAACCCATGGGTTACAAATGGGTGTTTGTAAGAAGCGTAATGATAAAAATGAGATCGTCAGATATAAAGCTCGTTTAGTAGCACAAGGTTTCCTGCAGAGACCTGGGATTGATTATGAAGAAACATATTCACCTGTAATGGATGCCATTACATTTCGATATTTAATTAGTCTGTCAGTCTCAGAAGGACTTGACATGCGTCTTATGGACGTAGTTACTGCATATTTATATGGAAAGTTAGATGCAGATATATATATGAAAATCCCTGAAGGATTCAAATTGCCTGAAGCAAATACATCACAACCACGAAATATGTACTCAATTAAACTAAGACGATCCTTGTATGGATTAAAACAATCTGGAAGAATGTGGTATAATCGTCTCAGTGAGTACTTAGTTAAAGAAAGATATATTAATAATCCTATATGCCCTTATATATTTATAAAGAAATCAGAATCTAGATTCGCCATCATTGCAGTCTATGTTGATGATATAAATTTAATTAGGACTCCTGAAGAGCTCATGAAAGCTGCTGAATATTTGAAAAAAGAATTTGAGATGAAAGATTTAGGGAGAACAAAATATTGTCTCGGCCTGCAGATCGAGCATAAATCAAATGGAATTCTTATCCATCAATCAGCTTATACCGAAAAGGTATTGAAACGTTTTAATATGGATAAAGCGCATCCACTAAGTTCTCCCATGGTGATTCGATCTCTTGATATTAAGAAAGATCCATTTCGCCCCAAAGAAGATAATGAAATGCTACTTGGTCCTGAAGTACCATATCTTAATGCAATAGGTGCTTTATTATATTTAGCACAATGCACTAGGCCTAATACAACATTTTCAGTCAACTTATTAGCAAGATTCAGTTCTGCTCCAACTCGACGACACTGGAATGGTATTAAACATATTTTACGCTACCTTCGTGGAACTACAGATATGGATTTGTTTTACTCAAAGGAATTAGCCCGTGGTCCTTGTTTAGAAGGATATGCAGATTCTGAATACCTTTCTGATCCTCACAAACAGGGTATGTATTTACATGTGGCAATACAGCGATCTCTTGGCGATCTACAAAGCAGACTTTAATTGCTACATCTTCTAATCACTCTAAGATACTTGCACTCCATGAAGCAAGTCGTGAATGTGTATGGTTAAGATCTGTAGTCCATCACATTCGAGACACATGTGGGTTACTTCTGATTAAAAGTATGCCAACAACAATTTATGAAGATAATGCTGCATGTATTGCACAAATTCAAGGAGGGTACATCAAAGGTCATAGAACCAAACACATTTCACCAAAGTTCTTCTACACTCATGAACTCCAGCAGAGGCATGAAATTGATGTGAAGCAAATACATTCCACTGATAATCTTGCGGATTTATTCACCAAGGCCTTACCATCGTCAACATTCAAGAAATTGGTATATGGCATTGGAATGCGTCGGGTTTGCTATCAGTTAAGTTGATACTTATCTTCTTATCAGGGGGAGTATTCATTTTTGGACATATGCACGCTGTACTCTTTTTCCTTCGCCTAGGTTTTGTCCCATTGGGTTTTCCTGGCAAGGTTTTAATGAGGCAATTTCTTTAGTGCGTCCAACACCACTCTAAGATTTACAAAAATGTTTTACTCTTTTTCCTTCACTAGTTTTTTCCCACTGGGTTTTTCTAGTAAGGTTTTTAACGAGGCACATTATCTTAGTGTGGTGGACATCCAAGGGGGAGTGTTATGAATATTAAACATTGAGTGGACAATTGAGTGGATGTCCACACCCCCTCCACTTTGTGATAATGGGAACACCACTTCATAAGTGGGTTAGGTAATCCCATCATGTGGACCTAATTCAAACAAAGATAAAAGGGGAAGGGAAGAAAGAAGAGTGATGTATATTTTTGGAGAGAATGAAGAAATGTGTATTTGGAGAGAAAGAAGAGAAAGAAGATGAATGAGAAATTTTATTCTCCTCATAACTTATTCCAAATTCTTGGTTTTACAACAATATATACTTATTTCTTTATTATTATTATTATTATTATTTTTTGGGTAAGTGTACTTAATTATTTTGTTATGGACCAAGTAAAAGGTGAAAACTTCTAGAGAATATCCATTATCAATTTTGTCTGCGTTCTGTTTGCCGCCTTATCTCGTTTGGCTGGGGAAGTGGTCAAGTGGTGTTGACTTTTGAAACCTAGTGTACAACAATCCTAGTTTTTGAATCAGTGAGAAAAACTTGTATGCAACTGTAACACAACTGATATGGTATTATGGTGTTGACTTTTGAAACCTAGTGTACAACAATCCTAGTTTTTGAATCAGTGAGAAAAACTTGTATGCAACTGTAACACAACTGATATGGTATTATGGGCTAATGAGAATCAAGTAAAGTTAGATTGTTAGAATATTTTTTAATCTCACAATCCCATTTTGTTTGGCTCTTATTGACCCGTGGCATTACGTGGCGGTGTCAAAGTTACATGGAAGACTCACTTTGAATCAGCTAGCTGAAAACCTAGAAAATATATTGAAAAATAAATAAATAAAGTTAGCTGACCATTGGAAATTGCTGGCATTAAGAGCAGGCTAATGCTATCTTGCCCCACACTTTGCCCTACTATGTGTATTTAAGAGGGTTTCAAATTTTAGGGTTTAATCATATCAGTAGGTCCCGCAATTTTATCATCTTAAATGCACATAGTAGGGCAAAGTGCGGGGCAAAGTATTATTACCCTTGAGACCATGTGCATTTGAATTTTGGAATTGCCAGTCTTCAACCTTATTGCTCTCTTCATGCATATATTACTTGCAGCTTTGGCCACTGCCTCCTTCATGTGGTTTGAAATATTGTAAGTAGTTGAAACTTAATCGTTTGAATTGACCAAAATACAAATTCTTAGTTCTCTAGGCTTTAAGGAGGAGAATGTAAATTATTCCCTCCCTTCCTATTGACTATACTTCTTGAAAAAATACTGTTTTTCAGAAAACTTTTTTAAATGCTTTCACATTAATATATTTATTTTTTATAATATTTCAATTTTGGTTTCAAATTTATTGAACATATATTGGAAAAAAAGAAGATAAAATACTCATAAGAAATAATATTTTAGGAAATTAATTTAAAAAAAGTTATTAACTTTTTGAATAAGATCATAACTTTGAAATATTCTAAAAAGAAAGGAAAATAATAAATAGGAAGGGAGGTGGTATTATATAATGTGAAATATCAAATATTAATTACATTGTAAGAATGATCCTTCGGTTGCATAGGTGACAACGAACAAACGTGTCAAATTTGAATATAAGAATCATACTGTGAAAATTACATTTGCCAATCATAATCGAAAGAGTGGCTATGGTGTTCAATCTAGGACGCATTTGTGAGAGAGCATTCCGCGGGGAGGCCTGTGGGGAATCGCTTTGTGTCCGTGCAATAATTGTAAATCATGTAATTCTTCTGCACCCATTTGAGCCTCTCTTGACTAGTCGAATCCAGCTCTTGCGAGAGCCACGAAGTAGAGTTGGAAGAGGGAGAATTTGAGCTGCAGGAAGAGGCTCCAGAAGACCACACACAAGCATTGGCATTGAAGTCCCTATAGGAAGCAGTGAATGGGGCCTGAGTCCAGTCCGTCTTGATGAGCCCACCTCTGGTTGCCCAGTCATCGGCATTCCATAGACTAGAGTAGATCCTCATTGGCTGCTTATTTGGGAATGGAACACCTATTGACTCTGAGTTCTTGAATTCTCTAATTGGGGTGCCATCCACATAGAAGCTAAAACAGAAAAAGGAGGAGACAATTTAGTACATAAAATCCAAAATAATAATAGTAATGATGATGATTCAAATTGCAGGTTTTGGAGATTGGGTGGATAGATTGATGTGTACTCACATAATGTTTTGGGGATTCCAAAGGTTGAAATAGGTGTGAAAGTCAGCAGTGGGGTCGAACCAGAGGTAGAATTGCTGCTCCCTGTTGCCCTTGCCTTGGCTGAACACATTGGTGTGAAGAATGTAAGGATCACCACTAAGGTTCCCCAAGAATCCGAAGTCTATCTCATCATGGGTTGAGCCTTGTGAGGATAACTGCAACACAACACATGCCACAGGAGATATATATCTGTTAGTAATGAGAACTTGATTTGTAGAAGTAAAATAAACTGTCTTGAGATATTGCAATCCTTTTTTCTTAAGGACCCGGTCACATGCATGAAAAAGGGTTAAACATACAAGAGGTTTCTTGTAATTTACCAAAAAAAAGGAAAAAAAATTATATGTGTTGGTTCTTACATAATAGGCTGTGACAGTGTCAACGGAGTTTTCAGAGACGAGTTTTAGCTACATGTCGATCTTACCAAAGAGATATTCATTCTTGGACTGAAATCCCGAGCCAGAGGCTTTGTCAAGGGAGAGAGTAATAAGCTGGCCATTGTTGAGTATCTTACCACGGCCATCTCCCCATGTGATGTCAAAGTCCTGGTAAAAGTTACCAGCAGATGCAACCACAAATGAGCTTACCATAAGAGATATCATCAGCATTACTGAAACATCTAAAGAAGCAGCAGAAGCTGCCATTGATATATGGATGATGTTTGATAGTAGGAGAAGAAGAAAGTTTTGGATGGGTGAGGAAGCAAAGTGTATGACTTGATGGACAAAGAGGGATTTCATAAGTGGTATTTTATATATAGAGGAGGCGGTGTTGGAAGATTTCTTAGGCAATTGAAGTTGGCCAGGGTTGGTGAAGTGGGATTACTTTACATGAAATTGCATTGGTTGGTTCCTTGGACCGCGTCTACCTTTGTGTGTTCGGCTTTGGCCCCTCTCTAGTGGAGCACAGCCTGTCCTCTCTAGTAACTTCTAGCGTGTCCATTTACGACATAATCATACCACCATATGTTCAAATTTCTCACCCATAATAAAATGCCCAAATTATTTGCCAAAAATTTCTAATTGTTTAATTTTTTTTAATAAATTTTTTGATTGGTTAACCTTGTTGACCCACATGGTATTTGGGCAAGACGATTTGAACTTTTTGAGCAATATAGCATTACTTTTTCTAACTCAAAAGGTGTAGGGCTAAACCATTGTACCAAAAATAAATGAATAAATAAAGCGGTGAGGCTGATTTTTTATTTTTTTATTTTATTTTATTTTATTTATCAGTTCAACTTGATTCGAATTGTACAAATTTCAGGACAACCCAAAGTACGTGTTTTATTTTTTATTTTATTTTTTTCCCTTAATATTTATTCACCTATCTTAACACAATTTCCACCAAATTGAGATTTAGGTCAAATTAATATAAAATATTAAAATTGAGGGTGTGGGCAACCCTGATACTAAAAAGGCCTCCATCCAGACTGGCAGGAGTAGAATTCTTATATAATAATAGTAATGGGCAGGCCATAGACGGATGTCGGAGTCGAAGATACCCCCTCAGTGACCATATTATTATTTATAAATGAAGTCCCCGGGGAGGGATTGAGAGAAACTAGCTGTGGACTAGAGGCTTGAGGTCAGTTAGTGGAATGTTAATCTATTCCAACATTTCATATAAAACCTAAAACATTAATTAAAATATTTCAAAAATCTAGCATTTGAATATTTCAAAGTAAAGCGGATCTATAAATAATAAATATATATAAAACGGAATTCCAATGTTTGTGCCAGGTGTAATTATATAAATTATGAATCCTGGAGGGTTTCTTCGAACGGCCGGTTTTCATCCAAGGCAGCTTTACCTAATAGCGATAGACATCGATCATTGACCTTCATGAGTGTGGACCCATCTGGATGGCTTTTCTGCTATGCCAAAGACCAACGATTGCTACCAAAGAAAGCCGGAGCAACTTGAAACCTCACCCAGGCTTAATTGGTTTAAATTAATTGACCTATATCCACAGGATGAATTTATCAAATTACCAAACTCATCACTTGATGATCATTGGGTTTAATGGTATGTCTTACCTTAATTAAAAGTGGGGATTTGTAAAGATTTTAGCTTTGACTCCGCATGGGATGCGTATGTGAAAATGTATTCTCTTAATCGTTTGACAAAAAGATAAAAAAAAATTTATAAAGTTTATGATGTGACACTTTTTCCAAATATGAAGAGTTTATTGTCTGCACGATACTTATTTACTTGCAACAAGGAGCTCCTCACCTCCACTCACCTTCCACTATGCGTCCAAACAAAATTAATAAATATTGATCGTGCGCATACCTCTTCATGTTTATATGATTATAGATATAATAGGTGTATACAAGCTTTGTTTATGCGTGTCCACGTGAATATGGATGTGTGTTCCTATATTCATGTCCACGTATTTATGACACGCAAATATAATATGAGTAGGGTGAGGAGCTCTTATTTCGGTTCTATTAGGTATAACTCTAAACTTCCACTTGCATGATAAGTTTTGATGCCACGATATTAATTAATGTTTACGTGATACTGATTGCTACCCTTCTCCTGAGTTTTATCATTCGTAAGATAATATTAGTTTTTTATTCTGGGTCGAACATATTGCCTAAACAAAAATTGTTTTTACATCGGGTGAATTGTTTCTTTTTAAAAGTAATTGTTCGATGATGGATTGAAGATTAATAATCTCCCACGAAAGGTGAAACCATTCCCACACTTGTTTGTTTGAACTATGTAGACTTTAATGATTGTACAAGGTACGTAGAGTGTTCATTTGAGTTCAAGTCCAAATTATCTTAGATTTTATTTTCTTTTTTCATAATTTTTAACCATATGAATATGTGAAACGTCTTCCCTCGCAAATCTTTTGGTAAACCTTTTAAAAAATTAGAAGGTCCAGTATAGTGCGACGTGGGATTTGATCAAAACTCTAATCTAACAGATTTGAAATGAGAAAATTTCATCCCATTCAATCCGATTGGGATTTGATCAAAATCTAATCTAACAGATTTGAAAATATGAGCTGCTTGTTTTTTTGAACAATTTTTGCCCACTAAAAATAGAGGATGAGCTCTTTCTTATCTCGGCTCACATTTCACCATGTGTTCAAAAATAAGTTAATGAGAATTAATTGTATGCATGAGTCCTTACATTCACGTGAACTTGAATGTGTCTCCATGGGAAATGTGGTGGTACCGTTAACACAATTATCCTATAAACAAAACATGTAGATAGAATTGGTCCCTCAATAAATATATGTATTGTGGGCTTGTGGCTAATTATTTTTGGGAGCCTCTATTAATCGACACCCCCAAGACTTAGTTTTTTATCCCACACTTATTTCAAACATCTTATAGTTTCATGAAAAATATGAAAAGTTTTTATGAAACTTGGCAACGATGTCTACTAGAAAACATCATTTTAAATAATTTTGTAGAGCAAAGTTTTTGCTAAAATTTTTCGTTTAAGTATACTTTTTGATCACTTCCAATCTCTAGCTATTTCTATAAAAATGAAACATATACTGTAAATGACCAAAAAGTCTACTTAAACAATAAATTTTAGAAATTATTTTTTTTTTTATATAGTTACTCAAAATGATGTTTTCTAATAGGTAATACGGGTAGTTTCCATGAAAACCTTTTATATTTTTTTTTTATAGAACCTTGAAAAAACGTTTTTAAAAAATGGGATGAAGAAGAAGTCATAACTGCCCCTCTATTTTTGGTCGTCTCTTGGCCAGTTGGCCCTACTGGAGTACTGGAAGAACCCATTGGTCTTTGGGCCTTTCTTCTCCGAACCCAATATATAATTCACGTCCTCAGGAGGTTACAGATGCTACCATGATATGCAGTCATAGAGTCCACAGTGAAGTCTAAGCCCAAATCTTCTAATCCACACAACCTGGTAATTTCCTCACAATCCATCGGCTGAAGCTGAACACATGCATGGAAGTTCAAAGGGCAATCTTAAACTATTTAACAATGGCCAAACTTTGGTACCATAAATTAGTCATATGCATTGAATGAGAATCATAGGCTATCATTGAGGTAATTTGTAGATACATATATACACAGAACAAGACCATCATAAGACTATAGTTCAATCAACTATAGTGAGTTTTAGATGGGAGAGGGGGAACCATCACAAGACCACATATCAGCATACTTATCTCGAAGCAGCCTTGTACGTAGGTCATCAAACCTATTAATATTTTAATTATTTATGTATTGAAATATTTTGAATGTACTATAATTTTTGCTATCTCTATAACTAGCTTTCCTAAGATTGTAAGAGCAGACAAATTATAATCACAACGCATACTACGCACTATTATGTTAAGCAAATTGAATTGTGCTCGTAAGCAGCTTTATTCAGCTCGATCAAATATATCATTGAGAAGTTCATTAATTCCTCATGCATAGATCCCTAAGATATGCATTATTGATGAATCTCAAAAGGAAAGCTTTATCTTAATCTATAAATAATAGTAAAAAAAAAATCCATAAAAACATTCAAATTTTAAATTTAAACTTCTGAAAGAAAACAAATTAAGCAGTGAACCAAAAACAGTCCTATAACCTTAATACCATAAGAAAGAAAACTAAAGAATTTAAAATAAATAGACATCCTATTGAGCAACTTGAAAACTGTTAGAGGTTCATCAACACTGCCAAAGGGTGCCGACATCAGAGAGTTAATAGGGGAAATTGTTTTCTACCAAATAGCATTGGTCAAAACTGAAACCGGATTGTGTTGAAGAATCGCTAGGATCACCCGAGAACTCATCGTTGTATTCAGCAGTCTGCATTGAAACCATAGGAAGTTGCGATGATATAGGTGCCACCATCTCTATCTGGTTCTCATAATTGTAACCCATGTTATTCATAGCTGGATGATGATCATTGAACATAGAAGTCTGCTCGAACATGGGGCCCTGGAATTGAAGTGCTTGAATAAAGTTGTTTCGGAAATGATGAGGAAATGCATTACCGTAGACCATTGGATGATTGATGTTGCTGTTGTAACTTATGGGATCAATCCCGTTGAAGTGCATGCGACTTTCTTTGGTAGGGATTGGGAAGTCTTCAACCAGCTGAGATTTAGTATGCCATTCTAGAGTTTCAGGTGCATCATCCGGTTGTTCATCAGTTTGGATTTCATCATCATTCTTTTGTTGAGCTGGGACACCAATGGATTTATCCTCTTTCTTGTAAATCCTACATAAAACCCAGTCATCCAACTGTATGGGAAAATATTATTCAGTGTTAGAGAGGAAAAATGATGTTTGATTAAGCACTTTAAAAGCTTAGATTGGAGAATGACAAAAAACATAAAAATAAAAAAACGTTTCATACCCTCATGTCATTCCCATTCCCTTTGTCCTTGGGAGGCATATTTATTCTGTATTCATGCATAATCCAAGTGGTCTTATCCCCCTTTGGTGGTTTTCCTCTGTAGAATACCAGTGACTTTTTAAACCCAACCTTAACACCATCAGATTTGATAGCAGTATCAGCTCCAGTAGCTTTCCAGTATCCATCACCTGCTGCTCGATTTGGTCGATTTCCATTCCTATATTTCCGATCTCTTGGTGTAAAGAAGTACCATTGCTTCTCTCCTTGTGCCTTGTACCTCTCTGTGTTTTTTTTTTTTTTTTGGTCGGAAAAAAGAATAAATTTATTACTAGCAAGAAGGTGAGTAGAAGAAGAGGAACACCCAAAAATTGGATACCCAAACTAAAGGATGAACTAAGACGGCCTCAGATAAAGATAACAAAATAACATAGCCTAGCAAAAGAAGCAACCTACTAACCTAGTATTTCTCTGTTAATTGCCACAAAATACTCAATCCATAGACTAAATTACATAAAACAGATCTCAAAAAAAATTATTGTTCAATCAAGCAAACTAGTTTTGAGACAATTATAATATGGGTAGCCAAAAATTCATCCCACTTTTTTCTATATCCACTCCATATTGTGAGATGATGAGACTCGCATGAATAAAAGAAAACTGGAGCCAGGCAGCAATGGTTGGAGTGGGTTTAGAGCCAAGTTTTACAAAATCTGTTTTGTCATTTTACTTCTTGGGCATTTATTTATTCATTTATTGTCATATGTATATACATACACAAAGGAAAATGCTACTCTTTCCAACATTCTTCCTAACTTTTCTCTTTTTACTTGACTGTGGATCTCAAAAGTTTATCATTTTATGATGTGGTGATTCAATGTTAATTGTTATGTCAAGTGCCAACCTGTGATGTGGTGACGCTACTGCACTAGCACGTCAAATGGGAAAAATATGAGGAAGAATATCACAACTCCTTAATTATTTTATTTTTCAGCTTTTTTATCAGCAAAGTAGAGATGTTTGTTTGTTTGTTTGTTTGTTTGTTTTTTTTTTTTTTTTTTTTTTTTTTTTTTTTTTCAACGGAAAAGGTATATTATAAAATTGATGAGATTGAATACATGCAACACCCAATACAGAGGAACAAAATCCCACTGCAAGAAAAGAACATCAGCGCCCAGACAAGAAAAAAAAGAACATTGCCACTCAAAGACCACTCTAGAAAAACCCCCAAAACCAGCTTAGACAAGGAAAGACCCCCGAAAGTAGAGATGTTATTAAGACAATAAAGTACAAGAAAGACTAGATACCTCACTTAGCGTGCAGAACACTACAAGCCAAACAAAAATAAAATCAACCCAAAACAAACAACCAAAGAACACGCAATAGGAATTTCAAATTATCTGTAGTTATTGAAAATTCTTCAAATTCCACAATTCATTTTTTTTTTTAAATTTTGTATAGTTGATAACTTCTGTTAGATTGTATTTTTTTTTTTTTTTCCTACCCATGTGCAGTTGTGTATTGGTAGTTGATATATTCTGCTGATTCTTTTCAATTTCAGAATAATCTCTTTAAAATTCCCTTCATTTTCATTCTCATACCCTTTTAAGGAGTTTTTATTTTTATTTATTTTTATTTTTATTTTGGATTTCATTCCTTTTCGTGTTTTGAATATTCTATGAATTGCTAAAGAATATTCTATGACTGAACCAATCTTTACTAAGCTATCAATCGAGACTACAGGCTGAGAATTCTTCAAGGTTAGTTGAGATGAAAGAAATTAGGTCTGAATTGCTTGATGGATGAGACATACAAAGCTTTTGGAGTTGCTGAAAAGCCTATGGACATTGAGAAGGCTTATCTAGAAGCAATTCATGACTTAGAAGAGAAAATATTCTTCATGATATTTAAAGAAGAAGGCTGATATGATTTGAATGTGAGAGAGCTAATAATATGGCCAAGAAGCATAATGTACTGGATAATGATCTGAAGACCATGCAAGAAGGGTTGCTTGATACAAAATCTATATTGGAAGCTAAGGTGGAAGTTCTCTGAATTCTTAGAAAAAGAGTCGTCTTTTGTCCCTTTTATGTTCTAAAATACTAGAAATTTGTACTTTTTGGAACCAAATGAATTAACTTGGGTACGTTGCAGATTTAACTGCTAATTCTATAATATAGAAATTAATGTTATCACTATTTTTATTCATATTTTCGCTGACACTGATAGCTTTTATCTGTTTTAGTTTTATTATCTCTTTATCATTTGTTCATATTATTTATTTATTTATTTAGTGTTGTATTTCAGCATAATAGAAATTATTAAAGGATAAGGTCAACTCAAAAGAACTTCTCTCTTATTATACTAAACAAAATTCATTAATCCAATTAGGACCTTTCGATCGAATTTAGTCTTTTTAGTTCTTGAAAGTTCGTACCCTTGGAGAGATAAAAATCTCAGCTTATAAAGCAATCAAAATCTGACAACTTATCTTCTTCAAGGAAAAGAGCAAAGAATTAATCAAAGTGTTATCATTAGGCGACCTCATCGTCTTCAAAGCACAAAATTTTTTTTCCTCACTTTCATTAGCATCTATTTCTTTAACCACAGGTGCAATGTCCTGGTTTAGAGCACCTAAGGTGTTCAATTTATCTACCTTTAATATCATCGACTCCCATCATCAGTTATTTTCTCTCATGGTTCTATGACTTCTTTCAAAAATTATAATAATAATAAATTGCATGTACATGAAACAGGCAACAAAAAAGTGGCCTTTTGGAGTAAAAGCCCCTATAAGGAAAATGTTAGATACAAAACTTGTATATGAAGTCACAAAACACCGTTATATGTATATATATTACTGCCATATAAAAAACTTGTCTTTGTTCATTATATATCCAAGTGTTAGTTTCAATGCTTCTTTGATATTTGCAAGTTGGAGCCTTAACACAAGAAAATTATCAGTTGGGTAAGAAGTTAAAAAATCTCTTTGCAAACTTGAAGCTTTATGTCTCACTGACAAAGAGTTATAGGACCAAAAAAAAATTTTAAATTTAAAATTTAAAAATTATTAAAAAAAAAAAAAAAAAATCTAATTCGGACCAGCCAGACTATGTTTTTGGTAATAATAGCTTGTTCCACAGCATGATTATTAGTAGCTTTTTCATGTACTTGTATATTATCAATACCTTGTCACTACATTTATTCAATTCTGAGAAGATTTCATTTATTTTCGGTGTCAATGCATCGTATTGGCTTTGTTCACATAGGGATGAAGTAAAAGGGTATTATATCATCAGCAATGGTTCATACATCAAAATTTCAGTGGCGCAATGCATTCTTAAATCCTCAATTTAGCATTGAGGAGACAGCTACAAAGATTTCCCATTTGCCTAAGGGTTCAAGAACACATGGGGAATTAAGTTTCAAGCAAATACAATAACCTAAAAAAAACACAGTCCAATCCTACAGAAAATTGATAGCACAACTTTAAAATTTATTCATGAATAAGAAAATTACTTTAAAAAAAAGTCGAAGTATAAGCATATAGAAACAAAGTAATGTAACCATATATATGAGCAATTTACGTGATTACGATAAAATTTAAAAATAGAAGGGAGGAAAAAAAAAAAAGAAAACAAAGAGTTATACAGACCTGCAAGTTTGTCAGGATTGTACTTGTACAAATTAACGTCGGTGATCAGATTGGGGGGCAATGGTTCGTTGGCCACCTTTCCCGTCAAATAATAAAGGACGAGCTCTTTATCAAGAGGGTTGAACCTATAACCAGGTGGAAACGAGTGCAGGTAGGCATCGGTATCATCATTCTCATGTTTAACCTTTGCAGAAAAAGAAGAAGAAGAAGAAACATGCTGCTTTAGAGGACTGCTAGTAGGGTTGGGGTTTCGTCCAGCAGCCCTTCGACTTGGTTGGGTCTCCATGGTTAGGAGCTAGACTGAGGAGGAAAACCTTTTGAAAGCACGTTGAAGGCAGGAGAGAGAGAGAGAGAGAGAAGATATGTTAGAGTTTGTTTTGAAGAGATATATCTGATTTTTATGGTGAAGGTTTGGAGAGTCAAAGAGCTATTATTTCTCAATGAGAAAGCTACAATCTCTCGCACGAGAAAAACTTCCATGTAATTGTGATATGGTTAAGTGGTGTCACAAGCCAATGAGAACTAAACAAAGTAAGATTATAAGTGTACCTTTTGGCCCCACAATCCCACTTTGCTTGGCCCTTGGATCTATTCGTTTTGTGAGAATTGAGAGCGGGAATTGCAGATTCCCGGGAGTCTATCAAAATTTGGTTGCTCGTTTTACTTAAATCATGGAATTTTAATTTCCTGAAAGATCACAAATCTCACCATTCATGGGAAATACAAATCCCATCTAAACACAAAGGAATTAGCAATTCCCACATGGCCAACTTTGTTCTTTGCAATGTCCACACACAACCACTTCATCTTGTTCCGATTTCAAGACATAGTGCCCAGGTAGGTGGATTCCCATGGAGCCACGTCGGTGACAATCAACTTCCCGGCAGTTGCACGGCCGAGTTGGGGTTGCTCACGGAGTAGTAGCAATCCATCATCCCATAGGTCTTCTTCCTTTCCACCTCCTATATCCATTAACATACCCACACATGAGTATTTTTTTCCCCCTCAAATGTAGAATAGCATGCCTCAATATATATATATATATATATATATTAAGGCATGCTATTCTACATTTGAGGGGGAAAAAAATACAAAACAAAACAAAAAAGAAAAGGGTCAGATCTGATGGGTTATAGTTGTGGAACTTGTGGTGATACCAGTTTGGTGGTATTGGCTATTCTTCGATCTTTCTCTCTCTCTTCATTTTTCTTTTCTTTTTTTTTTTTTTTTAAAGCATTTCGGTCATCACCTGTGGCTTGAACTCAGATCTAGCTCATGATCTTAAACGAATATATATGACTGTATCAAATTTTTTTTATCCCAAATAATGTTTTGTCGTCGATGATTGCCTTGTCCACTTTCTCTCTCTCTCTCTTTTTTTTTTTTTCATTTAATTTAATTAATTTTTTTTTTTTTTTTTTTTGCATTTGGGTCATCACCTGTGGCTTGAACTTAGATCTAGCTCATGATCTTAAATGAATATATATGAGTGTATCAAATTTTTTTATCCCAAATAATGTTTTGTCATTGATGATTGCCTTGTCCACTTTTCTTCTTTTCCGACGATATCCTGGTCATTTGTTAACTTTGATGTTACATGGTTTTACTAATATAGCCATTAGATTTGATTCACTTTCTTTTTTTAAAAAATAATAATAATAATAAAAAGAAAGAAAGTTTTTACCCCAAAATATATATATGTATATTTCCTTTGGAAAATTATTGTGCAAACTAAACAACGTAAATTGTAGTTCTCAGGATTGTAACTCTTAGGAGTTGAAACTCTTAGGAATTTGCAATTCTCGAGAGTTTTAATGCTCATGAAACGAACAAACCCTTATTGACTTGTGACCCCACCTTACCATAGTTACATGAAGATTCACTCCTCTCGAACAAATAAAAACGAAGTGGAGGAAAATTAAATTTGGGGAAATCGACAAACTGGTCTGGCTGAGGTTTTAACTACGATTTTGAGTTAAAATAGGCCTTCCTCCCAAGCATGGTCTCCACTTTTCTTGGGGGCTATGTATATTTTCTCGAATTTTCAACAAAATGCCAAGTTTGCCCTCAACTCAATGACCAATATACCCTCCTCGCATGATTTAACAGACCCCGTTTTAGGGGATTCGGAATCCTTCCTTTATGGTCTTCTATTTTCTGCCCTCAAAACATTTCTTAAAAATTAGGGTAAATTGCAGAAAATCCCCCTTGAAGTATTGGGGGGGGTCAGTAAATAGCCCCTTATGTTTTAATTTTGTCAATGTGCCTCCCTTATGTTTTAATTTTTGGCAATGTGCCTCACCATCACTCGCCATTAATAAAAATTGACGAAAATTAGTCATGTGGCTATGCACGTGATACCATTAATTTTTGGCAATGTGCCTTGACTCCCGTTAATAAGGTGAGATACGTATTAAGGAAAGCTTGCTAAACCTCGATATTCAAATGACAATTCTGATTGGGCTTAGTTGTAAACCACTGAATATTATCAATAGGCTTAATCAATACTTAATTTTTGTACATAAATTGAGTAGCCAAATCATATATAAATTACAATTTCATCCCTCACCCTCTGCTACACCCTCCGCTGATGCACCATGGTTATAATGGTAGTAACTTTGTGCTGTCAGATTTTGAGTTTATGTATTTGGTCAAGGTTGTAAGCTATTTTGGTTTTCTCTAGAAACCTATGGACTAGGACTAGGATTCTAGAGATAACTAATTAGAACCTACTCTAGAATCCTATCAATGGCTTTTTGGTTATCTTTAGAATTCTTGTAGGCCATTTTGGCTATCCCTAAAATTCTTGTAGGCCATAAAATTTAGTAGCCATAATATAAATGGGGTCTCCCATCCTTTTATAGGCACCTATAGACTACTCTAGAACCCTATCAATGGCTAAGATTTGTATAGATTACAAGTGTCAATCATCCAATGGTCAGAAAAGTACTTCTAGAACATTCTATAGAAGCTTCCTACCTCCTTACAAGAATTCTCTAGACTATGACTATCTAGAACTTACTCTAGAGTGTTCTACATATGTACAAGGCTAGAGTCTCAAGGAGAACTCTAGAAGCTTTAGCTCTGGTAGCTTGGCCTATTTTTATTTTTATTGTTATTTTTTTTTATACATGTATTAGGAATAGGCTTAACCCATGGACTCAGACCTCAAGCTAAGTCCATCTAATTATCAAAACTAGGGCAAAATCACTCTATATTCTTAAAGTCCTAAGCCAAAAGTCAAACTCACTCAGCTTCTCTCTTTCCTATTCATGGCGTCACTCGTAACCCGTTGAACCAAACATCAAACTCATTGTTTAAGATAGTTTTTAATCGATTGGTATACTTACCATGAAGGAAACCTATGCATTAATTGGCTTGCTTGAACACATCTTGGACATGAACCTGCTAGTTCTTCACAGTTCCAAATTTGATTATTAAAGTAGTATAAATTTATGTTAATTTTAACAGACTTAATGTATTATAAATTTTTCTATTTCTATTACTTTTGTAATAAGATAAAAATTGTCTCAAGGCATACTACATACGCATTATTATGTTAGGCAACTTAAACTATGCTCATAAACAGCATGGGTTAAACACTGAAATATTCATTGTGTATGTGTGTGTTGGGGGTGGGGGATTGGCTAGAATACATTATAGTGGACTCATAGAGGCAAAAGTCTATGTGGGAAACTTGTGCAGCCAAAAGTTCAATTTTAATTAGAATGGGAGTCTTTTGTAAGAGTATTAAGTGCGCAAAGTTAATATTTTCCTTAGGTTGTTATTTTTGGTTTTCAAACTTTGAAATGATATAACTTTCAATCTACATGTCGGTTGTCGATTATATTTATTTTTTTGAAATCTATTTGTCGAGACCTTCAAAATAAGACCCATGATGATTAGGAAGTTATGTATATATCTATACTACTTATAAAAGTCTGTATCTTAGGAAAACTTTTGATTAACCATTGTACCCTTATTTTAAATTTTAAATACTTATTTGCCCCCCATATTTAACCAATTAAGAATGTTTATTTTCCAGGGAAAAAAAAAAAGAGAAAAAAGAGAAAAAAAAAGAGAAAGAAAGATAATGACGTCTACTTCTTAAATTTTACATAACCTCCACTACTATGCATGTTTCCTAGCCAACTTCTTATTCCTATCATGACTCTTAGCCATGAAAATAATTTTGACCTATTGTGTTGAGCTTTCATTTTATTGACTCAAATCAACAAATAGTAACAAATAATTAGATTTCCATTATATATATATATATATAGATGAGAATTTATAAATTTTCATATATCTTTTATTATTTAAATATTATTTACATGCAGCGAACGTGTGCCCATATCTAGTATAAAAAAAGTTGCATTGACAAAATGTAACTATTCCACATGTTGTAGGTTCATGGAATTGCTCACACAAAATAATTAAATTTATTAAATATAACTTAGGAAATGAAAATAGTTAAATTTAAATGTATTGTGAATAATTTTTTTTTAACGAACTTAGAAAAATAATTAGAAAATGAAAAAAGTAATTGTTTCCACAAATAATTGAAACTCAGTTTCTTGATCTATACCTTCAATTTTTAGGAAACTTATAAGTTCTTCCAAATATTAAAAAAAAAAAAAAAAAAAAAAAAAAAAGGGAACAAACAAACTTACAGAATCCTTTAAATTGTATCTGATTCAATCCCTGAGAACAAATACGCATGAACCATTTAGCGAATTATGTGTCCAGATAGCCTAAAGTCTTGATAGCTAACTCTCGGTCTTCGAGTGGAGAAACAACGTCGATGTGTAGAAGCCTAGTTGGAGGACTAAAGTACACATGGAAAGGACGGGGAATGAGGAGTAGTTTGGTCTACCCCAAATTGTTCGATGAACCTGTGGGAAAGGTTCTTGTTAACCCTGTAGTGTCCATATAAATCGCCCCATAACCAATTGGAAAGGGTATAAACCATAAAGAAAAGCTACTCGTTAATCAATTCAACCTTTAAGGGAAGATCCATGGTTTGATTCTAGGCAAATAACAAGGTTGGGGATAATGACTATGCCAAGAGAAACGAAGCTAGCAATAGGATCTGAAGTTAAACTTCGACTCGCCATTAAAAATCTCGACAAGATTGTTAGAACTGGAGTGTACACGGTGTGAGCACTAGATCCTAAATCATGTGACTTATGAGTACGTTAACTAACTAATGAGGACTAGCGTGGAGAGGAGTTGCCACCTAATTTTGCTTTAGGAACTAATTGACCCCTAACAGAGTCTAACTCATCATAACTAGAGAATACTCGATTTGGTGTTAGTACATCGATCACTGGGAAGGTGTTAGGCACCCAGTGATGCCTGATCGAAACCGGCCCTCACACGTAATTATTGGCTTTAATTAATTAGGTATTCGATTAAATTCAACCCTATATCATGTAAATAAATAATGACATGTAACAATAACCAAAATAATAAATAAATGAAATGATAAAAGAGAATTAACAATATGTCAGAAAACATAGAGCAGAATATACAAAGGATTAGCCATCAATCAACCAAAAACAAGAGGAGATAAACAAATGAGTAATCTGTCTTCCAGGGGGTGCATACACAACTATTATGGTTGCATACGCAACCTGTTGGCATGTACTATGGAATTGTAGCAAAAAAATTTTAGGCTCACTCATCAATTCATGCATATTTGATAAAAGAAATAAAAGAAATAAATAAAATAAAATTCAGAAATAAATAACAAAATTAATCTGTTTGCCTTAGGTAGGGTGCGTACACAACAAGCTGGTTGGTTGCCTACACAACCTATTGCAATACCAAATCTAAATAAGCCAATCTAACATTTATAGAAACAAGTCATATACACCAAACAACAAAATTAAACATATATAACCGGAAAGCAAAGGAGATATTCGCTAAGCCTTTGGACACTTTCATCATTGATTGATAAAGATTCAATAAGCGAGTGTATGTGGACAAATAACTAATAAATAATCATCAAATAATAAAACAAATTGTTAAATTAACATATTAATCCTAAACATGCATGATATTATAAAAATACGATTAAAACCTACCTGTATCTATACATAATTAACAAAAATAATATCTATTACTACACATTCGATTATGCTAAAGCAGATTCAACACATAATCATTATAACAATAATAATATCAAATGAATAAAATAAAATAAAAAGAGTTATTTTTTGTTACCCTCAGGTTTAGACGCCTCGAATATAGCAAAGTAATCCCTTCGAACTTCCTGAGATCACCGATTCAATCCTCTAGTTAGGGTTTTTGGTTGATTCTTAGGTGGTAGTCGCTCTTTTGATATTCCGTCCCCCAATATAGACCGATAGAGATGAATATATAGGGGTTCATTAGGGTTAGATGGTATAGATTCGGGCATACTGGTCAAGCATATACCAAAAATGGAGTTTTCCATATCAATAGGCCAACTTGGGGAGAAAGAAGTACCAAAACAGAACTTTCCATGTAGAAGGGGTGGTGCATACGCATCCCAAGTGGCTGCATACACAATGGCTTGCGTCTGCACCCCAAATAGGTGCGTATGCAATAAAGGGATCGATCAAAATTTATTATAGGATTGTGGTCTCTGCTGTGACTTCGTTAGCTCGCGCGTTTGGGATCACTTTGCATTTATCAAAATGAACAATAAACCTTATCATCGAGATTTAAAAAATATTAAAATAAATTAGGTGGTACAAAATGGGGTGTCCACACCTGGTGCTAGCACTAGGCCCGTGATACCACATGGTCATATCATAGTTACACTGAAGACATACTCCCTTGGTGCACCTTCTGGCGGCGAGCTCCCCACTTTCATCTTTAGGTTAATGGTTTTTGAGTGACGGGGCATAGTTCCAAGACTTAGTAAGACATTATAGTACATATCACACACACACCACCCGTTGCATGGCGTGCGAGCGAGATGAGACATCGTGTGATGTGTGCATGGCTTATTTTTTTTGGGTTGATTCTAAATAAGCTTTTGATTTAATTCTATAACTGATAGACCATTAAGTTTGCTAGGTTCAATACTATGAACGTTGGACAATAGTTCTGACAGCGTGGTCTCACATGCTTTTCCACAGACCAACTTTTTTTACTCTATTTTATTTATTTATCGCTGCAAATTTCATTAATTAGTTTTTTTTACGATTGTTATTTATATATGTCTCAAATATCATTATTTGTGCTCCATACTATTAATTTGTCTCTTCTCCTATGTAAGTTTTATTATTCAATTCCTAACTACTATTTGTGATCCAATAATTACTTAGAAGGTGTGGCTATGGCTTTTCTTTCTAATGAACTATCTGCTACTATCTGCATGTTAACCCCCCATTTTGTACCGTCTAGTATTTCAAACCCACCTTGTTAAACCCGGTGATGAAGGGTGACCTAAATTGGAATGACTGACAAACAATCTTCAAAAAGCCAACGTAATCACAACCGTAGCCAAGCCCACAAAGCTGAAAAGGCCCAGATCATCCCTTTATGCGTACATAGTATCCAAATAAGTGTACGCACATTTCATTTGTGCGTACACTGGTTACTTTCCAAAATTCAAAAACTCCTTCCATCTCCTTTTGTTACCTTATGTGGATCAAATCTACTTTGTGCCCATCCTATGATGGTTAGGAAAGCCAAAAACCCTAATCTACCTACCCCCAAAAACCCTAATACCTTGCCTATAAAAGGATTACTTTCACACATGAAAGGGGATCCTTTTTTGCCACCACTATTTTTGTCACGCCCCGACTCGGAGAGTCGACACGTGGATAAAAGTCAAAGTAAAAAGGTGTACACGTGGATAAGTCAGAGTATAAAAGTTGCGGAAGACTTAGTCAAATCCACGTGTATTTTTTTTTTTTTAATATTTTTAATAATAATGGTGCCAGCTCATCAATAATACCCAAATAATTAATATGAAATGTTATGCTCACACATCATGCCCATAATAATATATGGTCTCAAAATAATGCCAACATCCCTGGCACATAGGTTGGATTCAAACTATTCAAGGTTCATTAAGTAATAATGGTAATAAAAATAATAATAATAGAAATGTCCATACATCAAAATAACATAGTCTCTATGTAATGCACGTGCATCTATCCTCATCCATGACTATGTTAGTATGCCACCTTCAAGTTCCAACTTCAGGTTATGCCACTAGGCATCCGCCATCGGCAAACCCTCACTCATCACCTGATTATCTGAAATAATAATAGGATGAGCTGCAAAGCCCAATAGGAAATATGTGTGGATTCTATACAATTAATATATGTGCAGATACATGGTATATGAATTAAAATCATTTAATAACTCAAAATCAAATACCAGTCACAATTAAATACTTTGTGTGGGTTTTGAGTTAATTTCCCAAAATTCTCATAGTATCTCCAATTCCCAAGTCTATGGGATCAAACCATGCATCAACCGTCGCTAATCACAGGTTACGTCGTCACGTCAACCCCCGGCTCAGCCAAGCACGAAAATAACCAACACCTACGCGGCGTTCTTCCTCGAGGGCTTCAGGGTCTTTCACCCAAGGGTACTTTACCCTACTTGCTATTCGCGAAGTATTCTCAACGCAGGACACCACTTCATTGTGATGCCCCCACCCGTTTGATGCATACCAAGACCCAAGGTCCATATATCCAAAACATTTTCCATCATTCAAATAAATATCCGAGTGTCCAAAAGTATCCATAAACATGTTTGATAAATTTCTAGAATTTCAGTAACATTTCTAAAGCATTTCCAAGTAAACAACATTTATAAAGCATTTTTCCAAGATCCAAGTATCATGAAAATTCCACACATTTAACAGATATTTCACAATAACATTTAAACGAGTATATAACCATGTATCTTTAAGGAACAATATAAAACAGTCGTATCAAATGATATATTGAAGGATTCCCTAAATTTTGAACAAGTAATAAAAATATTTGGTTATAAATTAGTGGGAAAATCCAAAAATATCATTAAAGCATTTAAAATCACATTTATAAAACAACACCATATTAAATGTAAAGAAGCCACATTTCCTACCTCAATTGCGAGCAATACCAACCCAAAACCACGTGATAGACACTGACAATGCGAATGCAGCGTTAATGCTCCCTAGGGTCCTCCCGAGGACCGATAAAATCTGATAATTATGCATACGTAATCTTTAGGTAAATTTAAAAATAAATATAACGCACTCAAAAATTACTATTGGCCTTCTAACAGTAAACTATGGTCCCAAAATCATCAAAATAATTTTTAAAACACTCTCTATAATTTCTGGGAATTTTCTGTAATTTTTGGAATTTTCTGATATTTTCTGGAATTTTTAATAAATATTAATTTGGCCAAAAAGTCAAACTACAGTCAAACTTGGTCAAAATGATATCAACTAAGGGTCCCACATGGTAGGGCCCTCCAAGACGAGTCCAACGGTCAAATTTGGGGTTCATATGATTATCGTATGGCTTTTAAATGCGTGAGAACACGGTAAGGGACACAGATGCACCCACACAGGATCATAGACCTATGGGGTCATCTTCAACCTCCCGCGGGTTGAATTGTGTAACCGGGTTACACCGTGTGTTCAATGGGCCAACTTCGACGATTAATATCTCTCTTGTTTCTTAACCGTTTTCAGTGATTCAAGTGTCGAATCGAAGCTCATGCGGAGTACTACGTGCGACTATAAATTGTTCATTCAGAATCCTATAAAATCATATTCGTTTTTAAGCCTAAAGTTTCGAGTTTTCATGATCCAAAATTCTAAAATTTCTAAAACTTCAACCTACAGTCAATTTCTCTAAAATTTGACACTACCATGGTGTTCCTTGGTCCCAAAAACATAAAATATGATCATCCTTTCTAAGAATAACATAAGAAAATAAAATTGCATATACATATATATATATACACAGTACGTGATATTTATATATATATATATATATATATATATATATATATATATATATATGAAATCAACGATAGAGGAGGTGAGGATTTTACCTCACTAAGAGAGCTCCACGAACTCAGCCAAAAACCTCTACCAGACCACTCTGTTTTTTTCTCCTCTGTTCTTCCTCAATTTCTCTCTCTCTGTTGCTCTTTCTCTAACTCTCTGTCTCGATCCCTCTATACATATAAATATAACCAAAGCAGATGCCAGTGGTAGGTGCAGCTAATGATTCCTCTATACATATATATATATATATCCAAAGCAAACGCAAGTGGTGGGTGCGGCTATGGGTGCGGCTAATGATCCCTCTATACATATATATATATATCTGAAGCAAATGCAAGTGGTGGGTTCAGCTAATGATCCCTCTATATATATAAATAATTCAGGTCATCACATTCTACCCCTCTAAAAAGAAATTTCGTCCTCGAAATTTGTACTAACCTCCCGAATCGAAAAGATGCGGATATTTTCCTCGAACATCTGACTCTAATTCCCAAGTTGCTTCCTCGATGCCGTGATGTTGCCAAAGAACCTTTACGAGAGAGATGACTTTATTCCTCAACACTTGTTCCTTGACGTCCAAAATCTGAATTGGTTGCTCTTCATATGTAACATTTTCTTGGAGCTGGATATCTGGTATAGATAGAACATGAGATGGATCTGGCTCGTACTTCCTAAGCATTGAGACATGAAAAACATCATGTACATTCCCCAACTGTGAAGGTAAAGCCAACTGGTAGGCCACTTCACCCTTTTTATCAATAATCTCGAAAGGACCAACATATCTCGGTGCTAGCTTGCCCTTCTTCCCAAATCGAAAAACGCCTTTCCTAGGTGACACCTTTAAAAACACAAAGTCCCCAACTTGAAACTTCAAATCTGTCCTACGCTTGTCTGCATAACTCTTCTGTCTACTTTGTGCAGTGCGTAAACGATCACGAATGATCTGAATCTTTTCTGTTGTTTCTTTCACTAACTCTGGTCCAAGAAGACTGCTTTCTCCAACTTCTGTCCAACATACAGGAGATCGACACGGTCTCCCATATAATGCCTCGAATGGTGCCATGCCAATGCTAGCCTGATAACTGTTATTGTAGGCGAATTCTGCTAAGGCCAAATGTTTACTCCAACTACCTCCGAAGTCCAAGACACAAGCACGCAACATATCCTCGAGAATCTGAATGGTACGCTCTGATTGTCCATCTGTTTCTGGATGATGAGCCGTACTGTGATGAAGTTGTGTTCCTAAAGCTTTATGTAACGTACGCCAAAACTCGGCGACAAAACGAGGATCTCTGTCGGATACAATAGAAACTGGGGTTCCATGGAGTCTAACGATCTCATTAATGTACAACTGGCTTAAGGTACTCAATGAATCTCCGACCCGAATAGGCAAGAAATGTGCTGACTTCGTCAACCGATCTACGATCACCCAAACTGCATCATGACCCTGTCGTGTACGAGGTAACCCTGTGACAAAATCCATTGTGATGTATTCCCACTTCCATTCTGGCACTGGTAATGGTTGTAGTAAACCTGCTGGTCTCTTATGCTCCGCTTTCACTTGTTGGCACGTGAGACACCGTGAAACAAATCTTGCGACGTCCTTCTTCATACCGCTCCACTAAAATTGTCGTTTCAGATCCTGATACATCTTCGTACCACCTAGATGAATAGAGAACCTAGAACGATGAGTCTCACTAAGAACATCTTCACGAATCTGACCAGTAGGAACGTAAATCCTGCCCATGAATCGTACACTGCCATCACTAGAAACTAACCAACCTTCTGGTGCAGTACCCTGAGTTATCGAATTACGAATGGCCATGCACTCTGGATCGTTTTGTTGTGCCTCTATCACTCTGGTGATGAGATTTGGTTGTGCAACTAGATTGCTCAGATGAGTTGTGAAAGCATCTTTATTGGGGTGTAATTCAAAATCCTTGAATGCAACCCACATCTTCCACCGTTGAACTGCTAAACAGCTCATCATTGCTTGTGACTTCCTGCTCAAGGCGTCTGCTACAACATTCGCTTTACCCGGATGATAATGAAGTGAAAAATCATAATCATCAAGGTATTCCATCCATCTACGTTGCCTCATATTCAATTCTTTCTGTGTAAATATATACTTCAAACTCTTATGATCAGAGTATACATCAAATTTCTCACCATACAAATAGCATCTCCAAATCTTCAATGCAAAGACCACTGCTGCTAACTCCAAGTCGTGTGTTGGATAGTTCACCTCATGCGGTTTCAACTGTCGAGAACCGTATGCCACAACACGCCCGTGCTGCATAAGAACGCATCCTAACCCTCGATACGAGGCATCACAATATACATCGTAACCCTCACCACTAGTAGGAACAATAAGAACTGGAGCAGTAGTCAACCTCTTCTGCAACTCCTTGAAAGCTTCCTCACAAGCATCATCCCAAATAAATTTCGCGCCCTTCTTTGTCAATTTCGTCAACAGTGTAGCAATGCGAGAGAAATTATCGACGAAGCGACGATAATAACCAGCTAATCCCAGAAAACTGCGAATCTCTGTAGCATTGGTCGGTCTTCCCCAATTAAGTATTGCCTCCACCTTTGCTGGATCTACTGAGATGCCTTCCTCAGTAATCACGTGGCCTAGAAACTTCACTTCATGAAGCCAAAATTCACATTTCTCTCTCTTTCCATATAACTGATGCTCCCTCAATATTTGCAACACTTTCCTAAGGTGCCTCTCATGCTCTTCTTGCGTCTTTGAGTATATGAGAATGTCGTCCACAAACACCACGACAAACTGATCCAAGAATGGTTTAAACACCCGGTTCATCAGGTCCATGAATGCTGCTGGTGCATTCGTCAAACCGAACGGCATCACCAAAAACTCGTAGTGCCCGTAGCGAGTTGCAAAAGCTGTCTTTTGGATGTCTTCCTCTCTGACTCGAAGCTGATAATAGCCAGAGCGCAAATCAATCTTTGAAAAGAAATGCGACCCCCTTAACTGGTCAAATAAATCATCAATGCGGGGCAAAGGATAACGATTCCTAATTGTAGCTCTGTTTAGCTTCCTATAGTCTACGCACAATCTGAAAGAACCGTCCTTCTTCTTAACGAACAATACTGGTGCACCCCATGGCGAAGTGCTAGGACGAATAAAACCTTTACTCTCCAACTCTGAGAGCTGCTTTTTCAACTCTGCTTGCTCTGCAGGAGCCATCCTGTATGGAGCAATAAAAATAGGAGATATGCCTGGATATACCTCAATGGTAAAGTCTAACTCTCTTTTAGGAGGTAGACCTGGCAACTCTTCTGGAAAGACATCTGGAAATTCCTGTACAACAGGAATATTTTCCAATTTAAGCTCAACATGTTCCTCCAACTCCAAGGCTGCCAATGAGCTAAGCAGACCTGCAATTTGAATACGGCGAGCAATCTTCTTCGATTGAGGAAAAGGAAGAGAAACACTTCTTTCTCCGTAGAAGTGTAAAATAGACCCATCCATTTTATGGAGAGTCACCTTTTTCTGGAAGCAATCAATAATTGCATGGTACGACGATAACCAATCCATGCCTAAAATCACATCATAACCAGAAATACCTAGAACAATGAGATCTACCGTTAACTCCTGATCACCAATTCGAATGAAGCAGGAACGACAAATCACACTTGTTTGGATACCCACACCCATTGGTGAGTCAACACTGAGCACGTGTCCCAAGGGCTCAAATGTCAAACCCAAACGAGAAGCACAAGAAACATTTATAAAGGAATGTGTGGCACCCGTATCAATTAATACTCGAACCCATGAACTATAAAGAAAAAATGTACCTTCCACGACTGCATTTGATGTCCCAACACCTGGTGGGATCAAAGCGAACACCCTGCCTGTAGTATTTGCACTATGCCCTCCTCCTCTAGGCTGTTGGGTCTGAATTGGGCGAGTAGTCGAGGCTTGCTGAGATCCTTGTGATCGAGAGAACTGGCGCTGGTTTTGTTGTTGTTTCTGCTGTTGTTGTAAGCCAGATTGCATTGTGTGTGGAGGGGATCGTTGGTTCCCAAAAGATGGGCAGTCAATCTTAATGTGTCCTGGTTGTCCGCACTGATAACAAATGATTTGTCCACTAGAATTCCTCCCAGGTAGAGTAGGAGGTTGATAAGGGTAACTCCTTTGTCGCCCATCTGAGGACCCATAACTAAAACTACCACCGCTACCCTGACCTCGATTTACGCGCCGTCCTCCTGAGTGATACCCATCAGATTGCTGACTCTTACCCTGCTTCTGGCTAAAGCTCTGATCTTTCTGGTCCCCACTTCTAATTCTCTGTTTGTCCCTTATCTTCTTGGAGTCTTCTAAAGTCGCCTCCACTTCCGTGGCGCTGTCAACTAGCTCTGTATAATTTCGAATCCTACTTCCTGCAATAAGGTCTCGAATCTGAGGCCTCAATCCCCATTGGAACCTTTTTGCTTTGTCAGCTTCCGTTGCCACGATAGATGTAGCATAACGAGAAAGTTCTGTGAAGCGTGCATCATACTCTGCCATCGAAAGATTCCTTTGTACCAGGTTTAGAAACTCTTGTAACTTCTTATCTCGATATGATTCTCTGAGATATTGGTTTAGAAACACACCCTCAAACTGTATCCAGGTCATGGCTCCCACATCTTGAGAGCGCACCACCTGCTGCCACCAAAAGTCACCATCACCCCGTAGGTAATGAGAAGCAAACTCTACCTTATACTCCTCGGGTATACCAACAATCTTAAGTAGTTTGTGGACCTCTAGAAGCCAAATTTCAGCTTCCTGCGGATTTGTCTCACCACGAAAAGTAGGAGGATCCATCCGCCGAAAATTCTGAAAATGTGTAGCCTTGGTTAATTGTGTGTCAGGAACTGCAGCTCTAAGAGTAGGCTGCTGAAGTATCTCGTTCTGACGTTGCAATAGGGTAGTCAACTCCCGTATAGCATCAGTCATATCGCCCCTTTCTTCAGTATGAGGAGCGGAAACTCCACCTCTAGTTCTAGCTTGTGAGGTGTGAGAAGGCTCAGGAGAAGATCTATCTCGAGCACGTGGCATCCTATAAAAATCATTTAGTAAATATTCGAAACTATCTATCAAATACTCACGTTAAAAAAAAACAACTGGGATTGTGTAAGTTACAAAAATCACGTCAAAATGTTAATAAAATCGTAATATTCTTCTAATTTCTTGATGTCTACCCACAAGCATATGTATGATGCATGAGACACTTCTAACTCACCTAACTGACACATATGAAGTGCATGTAATCCCAATTCGGATCTACTAATGAGCTCTGATACCAAAAATTGTCACGCCCCGACTCGGAGAGTCGACACGTGGATAAAAGTCAAAGTAAAAAGGTGTACACGTGGATAAGTCAGAGTATAAAAGTTGCGGAAGACTTAGTCAAATCCACGTGTATTTTTTTTTTTTAATATTTTTAATAATAATGGTGCCAGCTCATCAATAATACCCAAATAATTAATATGAAATGTTATGCTCACACATCATGCCCATAATAATATATGGTCTCAAAATAATGCCAACATCCCTGGCACATAGGTTGGATTCAAACTATTCAAGGTTCATTAAGTAATAATGGTAATAACAATAATAATAATAGAAATGTCCATACATCAAAATGACATAGTCTCTATGTAATGCACGTGCATCTATCCTCATCCATGACTATGTTAGTATGCCACCTTCAAGTTCCAACTTCAGGTTATGCCACTAGGCATCCGCCATCGGCAAACCCTCACTCATCACCTGATTATCTGAAATAATAATAGGATGAGCTGCAAAGCCCAATAGGAAATATGTGTGGATTCTATACAATTAATATATGTGCAGATACATGGTATATGAATTAAAATCATTTAATAACTCAAAATCAAATACCAGTCACAATTAAATACTTTGTGTGGGTTTTGAGTTAATTTCCCAAAATTCTCATAGTATCTCCAATTCCCAAGTCTATGGGATCAAACCATGCATCAACCGTCGCTAATCACAGGTTACGTCGTCACGTCAACCCCCGGCTCAGCCAAGCACGAAAATAACCAACACCTACGCGGCGTTCTTCCTCGAGGGCTTCAGGGTCTTTCACCCAAGGGTACTTTACCCTACTTGCTATTCGCGGAGTATTCTCAACGCAGGACACCACTTCATTGTGATGCCCCCACCCGTTTGATGCATACCAAGACCCAAGGTCCATATATCCAAAACATTTTCCATCATTCAAATAAATATCCGAGTGTCCAAAAGTATCCATAAACATGTTTGATAAATTTCTAGAATTTCAGTAACATTTCTAAAGCATTTCCAAGTAAACAACATTTATAAAGCATTTTTCCAAGATCCAAGTATCATGAAAATTCCACACATTTAACAGATATTTCACAATAACATTTAAACGAGTATATAACCATGTATCTTTAAGGAACAATATAAAACAGTCGTATCAAATGATATATTGAAGGATTCCCTAAATTTTGAACAAGTAATAAAAATATTTGGTTATAAATCAGTGGGAAAATCCAAAAATATCATTAAAGCATTTAAAATCACATTTATAAAACAACACCATATTAAATGTAAAGAAGCCACATTTCCTACCTCAATTGCGAGCAATACCAACCCAAAACCACGTGATAGACACTGACAATGCGAATGCAGCGTTAATGCTCCCTAGGGTCCTCCCGAGGACCGATAAAATCTGATAATTATGCATACGTAATCTTTAGGTAAATTTAAAAATAAATATAACGCACTCAAAAATTACTATTGGCCTTCTAACAGTAAACTATGGTCCCAAAATCATCAAAATAATTTTTAAAACACTCTCTATAATTTCTGGGAATTTTCTGTAATTTTTGGAATTTTCTGATATTTTCTGGAATTTTTAATAAATATTAATTTGGCCAAAAAGTCAAACTACAGTCAAACTTGGTCAAAATGATCAACTAAGGGTCCCACATGGTAGGGCCCTCCAAGACGAGTCCAACGGTCAAATTTGGGGTTCATATGATTATCGTATGGCTTTTAAATGCGTGAGAACACGGTAAGGGACACAGATGCACCCACACAGGATCATAGACCTATGGGGTCATCTTCAACCTCCCGCGGGTTGAATTGTGTAACCGGGTTACACCGTGTGTTCAATGGGCCAACTTCGACGATTAATATCTCTCTTGTTTCTTAACCGTTTTCAGTGATTCAAGTGTCGAATCGAAGCTCATGCGGAGTACTACGTGCGACTATAAATTGTTCATTCAGAATCCTATAAAATCATATTCGTTTTTAAGCCTAAAGTTTCGAGTTTTCATGATCCAAAATTCTAAAATTTCTAAAACTTCAACCTACAGTCAATTTCTCTAAAATTTGACACTACCATGGTGTTCCTTGGTCCCAAAAACATAAAATATGATCATCCTTTCTAAGAATAACATAAGAAAATAAAATTGCATATACATATATATATATATACACAGTACGTGATATTTATATATATATATATATATATATATATGAAATTAACGATAGAGGAGGTGAGGATTTTACCTCACTAAGAGAGCTCCACGAACTCAGCCAAAAACCTCTACCAGACCACTCTGTTTTTTTCTCCTCTGTTCTTCCTCAATTTCTCTCTCTCTGTTGCTCTTTCTCTAACTCTCTGTCTCGATCCCTCTATACATATAAATATAACCAAAGCAGATGCCAGTGGTAGGTGCAGCTAATGATTCCTCTATACATATATATATATATCCAAAGCAAACGCAAGTGGTGGGTGCGGCTATGGGTGCGGCTAATGATCCCTCTATACATATATATATATATCTGAAGCAAATGCAAGTGGTGGGTTCAGCTAATGATCCCTCTATATATATAAATAATTCAGGTCATCACAATTTTTGCTTAGACAAACCCTAGAACCACTAACTCAAAATCCAGAGGTGGCGGCTGCGATTATGGAGGCTTAAAGAAGAGAACTTATCGGCGCATTCATTGGGACTCACCCAAACCTGAGGGTAACATCTTCTTTTGCATTCATTTCCTTAATTTTAGAATAATCATTAATTATTTTCTTAAACATATTCTCAAGCATACATATAGTTTCATTGAATGCCATGATTTTGGACTTACTTAAGTGCTTTCAATTAAATGTTCATGACCGGATTTATGCTTTGTATTATGTGTAAGCATTTTTAATGTCATTCAAATATGTCCTTATACATTAATCAGTATGATGTTTAAGTGCATAAAATCCATGTTTAGGTTTAGAATGGAATAACAGCATGATAGGATATTTCTACGCAAATTAGGACTCTGTGTATCATGTCTCTACAGTATTGTGTAAATAGCATAGGCGATTTCAGCATTTTTTGCCATTTTTTCGAATCTACCATTGAAGGTGTGTACATATAAATTAAAGGTGCGTACGCACTTTACATTTATACGTACGCATGTTTAAGATATCATGCTGACCTATTTGTTGCAGGTAGTGGTGAACTCTTCTTCATTTTTTTTTCCTTTCCCATGTTTATCCTGTTCATCGATATTGTCTTTTCTATTTAGTTATTTATTTGCCTATTTCATTTTACATCATTTATCTTGTGTGCCATATTCGCTTGATATACTTGCCGCGTAAATAGGGTTGAGCTCAGTTGATATTTCTCATTAATTAAAACCAATAAAATGCGTGTGGGGGCTGGATTCAGTCGGGCGTTGTCGAATGCTTAACACCTTCCCGACAACGTACCTTAACTCCAAACCTTGATTCTTTTAGTAATGACGAGTGGGCTTCTTGCTAGGGGTTAATTGATTCTCGAAGCCAAATCGGGTGGCGACTCCTTCTCCACCCTAATCATCCGTGGTTAGTGCTGCACTTCCGAGCTGGGTGGTTTAGGATGCAGCGCTCACACTATCATTGAAGTACCAAGATAATATACTAATAAATTGATGTAGAATAGCTTGCTGAAGAATTCCTAGTTTGGATGGACCTCCAAAAACGAAACAAAAAAGAGTACTAGAAGGGAGAGAACACTGGAAGCCAAAATAGCATTCAGCCTTCAATCGTACCTACGGTCAGGCAAATCGTACCTACGGTTAGGAGTAGTTTTTGCATAATAGCATTCTGCCTTCAACCGTTCCTACGGTCAGGCCAACCGTACTTACGGTCATCAACAGATTTGCTATTACGAATTTCCTTTCTAGTCACCCTTTTTCCTTATTAATTTGGATTCCTATAAGTCTGTTTGGGGTCCCTATTCTACTAGCCTGCTACTTAAGTTTAGGACTTTTGATATATGTCTTTACTCAGAATTTTCCTATTTTTGGTATTTTTAGTATTTTCCTTAATTTGGTTTCTTTTTCCTTAAGCTTATTGATTCTATTAAAACTAGGGTTTGCAACTAATATATATGCTGTCTCCATTCATTTTAAGGTGATGTTTATTAATAAGAATTTCTTTATGAGATTTTATTCTCTTTACTCATGGATTCAGGTTGTTTTCTGTTTGCTTGTAGATTCAAGTAATTTTAAGAAGAAGGCGGTGACCTTTTTCTTTCATAAGCTTTCTACTACATCATAAACAGAGGTCAAAGTGCTTAATTACTCTTCTGATGCCAACAAGTAAACAGCCACGTACTCCACATAAAAGTAATGCCCTAAATGATTTCAGCTGCTGGCTAACCCCAAGTTAGAAGTCCAATCCCGAATCTTCCACTTCTTGAAGTATAAGTCTCACAAATAATTAATTCACCCCATGGAATTGATCAACATATATCCTAATGTAATTGATCAACCTACATTGTTAAACTAGAAGGCACGTTCTTTTAAATTAAAGAATTAATGGCCAAACCGGTATATTCGCAGAGACTAACTCTTGGTGCTTGGATCCCTTTTTATTTTTATTATTTATTTATTTATATGTTTTGATTTCTACCAGTGCGTATTGGTTGAATTGAACAAGGAAAAAAATCATGCTTCCCCATGAACAAATAAACCCGTTTATTATGCATTATATTGTATTACAATGTAAAGAATAATCTCCGTTTTCTATTGATGACAAATGAACTGATAGAGAATCAAAGAATTTGATATGTGGAAATTACATAAGTGGAAAAAAAAAAAAAAAAAAAAAGAGGAATAATTAAATTCCTATGTCTTGTTTTATGTCTAGGACATGGTGCATTCTGGAGGGAGACCTTGGGGAAATCGCTTAGTATCAGTGCAGTAATTGTAAATCATGTAATTTTTCTGCACCCATTCCATCTTCCCTTGGCTTGTCGAATCGAGCTCTTCTGAGATCCACGCGTTATTGGTGGAGGTATAAGTGAGAGAAGTCGCACAGCAAGAAGATGCTCCATTAGACCACACAAAAGCTTGGGCATCGAAGTTCCTATAGGATGCAGTGAAGGGAGCTTTGGTCCAGTCTGTCTTGACAAGTCCACCTCGTGTTGCGCAGTCATCAGCATTCCAAAGACTAGAGTAAATCCTCATGGGTTGGTTCTTTGGGAATGGAACTCCAATCGACTCCGAGTTCTTGAATTCTCCAATGGGAGTACCGTCCACAGAGAAGCTGAAATGCAAAAATTCAAAGAACAGATCAATTCAGATTCAAGAAGGCATGAATCAAATTTAAGAAGGAATTCATGATTCAGATAGCAGGGTTGAGAGATTTTGTCTACTTACATAATGAGTTTGGGGTTCCAAAGGATGGACTAGGTGTGAAAATCAGCTGTTGGGTCAAACCAAAGGTAGAATTGCTGCTCTATGTTGCCCTTCCCTTGGCCGAACACATTGGTGTGAAGAATGTAAGGGTCGCCGCTCAGGTTCCCCAAGAATTCGAAGTCTATTTCATCATGGGTTGACCCTTGTGAGGATAACTGCAAATTAGCATACATATAGAGAGAAATATTAGTTGGGGGGACAATTTTCAATTGTATGAAGAGTTGAGGCAAACACTGAAATACAAAAAGGGGACTTACATAATAGGCAGTGACAGGTGCCAGCGGAATTTCCAGGAACAAGTTTGAGCTGCATATCGATCTTTCCGAACAGATATTCGCTCTTGGACTGGAAGCCCGAGCCGGAGGTTTTGTCAAGGGAGAGGGTAAGAAGGTCCCCATTGTTGAGTATGTTAGCTCGGCCATCACCCTATGTGATGTCAAAGTCTTGGTAGAAGTTACCAGTAGAGGCAGCCATTAAAGAGCTAATCAGTACAGAGATTAGCAGAGCTGCAGAAATTGGCGAACAAGAATGGGAAGAAGAAGAAGAAGCCATTGACCGATTGATGTTGTTCTATGGTATGTATCTAAAAGAGATGTAGAAGTTTGATTTTGATGGGATCCCTCTGAGGCGGTGTCTATTTATACATAGATGTAGGATTCCGCAAGGCGAGAAGTGATCACAGCTAGAGAGTAGAGCGTGCTAGGAAAGTTCAGAGCTGGTGAGAGAGAAGTGAGTTGTTGCCAAATGGCTGTGGCATCATTGCCAGTGACATTCCACACCTCTCACCATTGTATTTTGTTAGGCTTTTAGAACTGAACCAGCAGTTTCCTTCAACTCCACTCCCTTCCCAGGTTGTGGGGTCAGTCATGTTATGCCGTGGACTTCTTGTGGTTTTGGTTGATGGGTTAATAACTTATTGTGCAATTTCTATGTTACGAAATTTGATTTAAAATTCTCTCTTCCTAGTTATGCATCACGCTTATCAAATATCAAGTTTATCAGATTTTAAGAGTCCTTTCTTATAAATGAGCTTTAGGAATAAGATGATTAGCATTATCTAATTGATGTAATATTTAGTACACATGACATGTATGAAAAGAAAAAAATGAAAAAAAATTAACACATGATAAATTTTATAAACATAAGTTATACAAAAATTATTGAGAATTATATAAATAAATTCATGTCTCCGGCCAATCTTACTAGTTAGTTGATATTAGCTATTTGATTTTAAAAAAATTTGTTTGAATGATAAAAAGGTTTTAAGAAACTAAAAATCCATCAAGACTAGGGTGATCGATCGAAACATATATCCTAATCTTTTACAAAGTTTATTTTATTTTATTTTATTCTTATTCGATAGAACCTAGCTACCTCTACACTTACGTATACAACCTTGAGTTTCTAATCCCTTAATATCAATATAAATGACTGTTAATACTTGTCAATTAATAAACTTAAAATTATTTATTTTATTTGTGAGGTAAATACCACTAAACTTTCGTAACATAAGTAATCTTATATATAGAGTAGTTGGAACATATATCAATTTCTTAGTGGGCATAGCAGGTTGAGCCATACAGAGGGCATGGGGATTCAATTAATTAACCACATAATGCCTTAGGAAATGGTTTTGGTGGACAGTGGACTTTTGATGTGAAGGGTGTAATCTACTGGAAGATCTCCATAGTAGTCATCACTCATCAGCCACCTTTGACTCCTGGAATCCTACCAAATACACGGTCACATATATGAAACACCACCTGGACAGGACACCACAACCACCAGCTGTTTCATCACTTTCATGCACACGCCTTGAAGCTAACAAATGCCCGCTCAAATGGGGTTACTGAATCTATTGGCCTTTTCATCCATGATTACGAACTAAAAGGAAGGGCTATTGTCACCCTCTCAATATTTCTCCATTTATTTTATTTTATTAATATTTTAAAAGAAAATAGTAAAAGATATTTATGAAAACTAAGATATGCATTAGAAAATATCAGTTTTAACAATTTTATGGAAGAATTTTTTTTTATATTTAAAATTTGTCTTTTAAGTGTACTTTTGGGTTATTTATAATTTCTGATTCATTTTTTGTCAATGATAAATTTTGAAAAAAATAATTCTACAAAGTTGTTTAAATTTTTTTTTTTTTTAATTTGTCTTTTAAGTGGACTTTTGGGTTATTTACAATTTCTATTTCATTTTTTGTAAACGATAAATTTTGAAAAAACAATTCTGCAAAGTTGCTTAAAATGATGTTCTCTAATGGATAGCATAGCTAGTGGGGTGACTGAATCTACTGGGCTTTTCATCCATGATTACAACTTACAAGCCGTGCTTATTTAAAGGGAGAGTTATTGTCACCCCTCAATATTATTTGCATTCTCTATTTATTTTAGTTTATCAATATTTTATCAAAAATACAAAAGATATTTATGAAAACTAATTGGGATGTCTACTAGCAAAACATCAGTTTTAAAAAGTTTGCTGGAAAAAAAGAGTTTTTTTTTTCCTCAATTCAAGTCTAGTAATACCAACAATGCTCTTCAGTAATCTCCAACCATCGCTTAACACCTGCACCATTGAACCAATTCAACCTGCTCACAGTTTTAAAATTTTCTTTCTTTTTTTTTTTATTTTAATGAAAGAGTATAAGCATCAAAAAGACTCTGACATCCCAGAACTCCTAATCATGTGCTTACTACTCCTAAAAAATTTGTTGTTTAAGTGGACTTTTGAGTTTGTTACAATTTTTGTTTCATTTTTGGTCAACTGATCAATTTTGAAAAAAGTTTTTCCTGCAAAGTTATTCAAAATTATGTTTTCAAATGGACAATATAACCTGTTTTCATAAATTTTTTTATATTTTCATAAAAAATTGAAAAATTAAAATAAATAAGAGTGCAAATAAAACTAAAAAGTGACAATTACCGTCCCCTATTGAAAGAACCATCCTGGGCTCCATGGGCCTAAGAAATCACCGTTCAAAATCCGATACGATTTTATAAAGTTGATCTATCTTAGAACTTTCTTGGTGACCTTGATCTATTAATGCTTCTTAGTCCTTAATCCTTATCATTGATATAAGCCAAGGAATCATCAATTAAAATGAATGCTGATGTTTCCATAGTTAAACATGCCTTTGAACTTATCCTCTTTCCATTTTTTTATTTTAACCCTGTAGTTTTGGCATTTTTATCTTTCATTTTGTTTTTATATTTTTACTTTGTTTTATTTTATCCATTTTTTATTTATTTTTATATGCGTGTGCATGCACGGATGTTAGTCTTGTTTCAACTTTCACAGTTTCATGTAAAGGCTATGGGCTGTAGGTCATACGAGGAAGTAGATGTAGACAGATCACTAAAGAAACAGGCCGGAGGCCAATGAATAGCTCAGATGACATCCCGGTTTGGTGGGGATGGATGGAGTTTAAATATCCTCTTATGTGAATCCAAAAAATAAAAATTATATAATAGTTTTAAAAAAAAATTAACAAGAAAAAAAAAATGAGGAAAGAAAAAAGAAACAAAAGTATCAATGGGCATTTTAAATATATAGGCAAATATTTAGTGCTCGTTTAATTGTCCAAATAGAAATTAAACGATTTTAATATATTTTATATGATACAAAAGTTACAAATCCATCATTTTAAGTGGAAAAATTCGAGAGAATGGTAGTCATATATCGATCATCACAAATAAGAACAAAATTTAAAATAGAATCATTTCATAAATTTTTAAATATTGATCATATAACGTCAAAAGGGTAAGCCTTCATCACTTTGAGCGAAACTATCATTGAATTATCAAGACAATATTTGCCAGTTTTAACAAATAAACACGTTAGTCTAAATACATGTGATATAGTTGATACACAATTAGTTCTATCTAACACGCATTTCTTTCTTCAGCCAACAAAGATATTCAGACTTTCGGCTCGATTAATTCTAGAAATATATGGGGCAAGGCTACCATCTAATTTACATTGGTTAATGTCCAAAATAATTCTGGCCAGTGGCTAGTTCTGAAAGGGCACGAGAAGTCGAATTCAAAACCTTTTACTTTTTGACTTTACGAGAGCAAGTAGTCCACCCCTTAAAATTGATTAACATACATTGTTGCGCTAAAAAGGAATGTGCATATGAATTATAGAATGGCCAAACTATTCGCACCAGGTAACTCTTGCTGCTTGAATCCCTTTTTTTTTTTATTCCTTTTTTTATATGTTTCAATTTTCATCAATGCATACTGGTTGAATTGAAACAGGAAAGAACAGTATAGGTTTTCCATCCACAAATAAAGTCATTTATTATGCATTATATTGTATTACATTGTACCAATAAGCTCTGCTGTATTGATGACAAATAAATTGAATTGATAAAGAATCAAAGAATTTGATATGGGGAAATTACATAAGCCAAAAAAAAGAAGAAAAGGAATAATACAAATTGAATTACTATGTATTGTTTTATGTCTAGGACATGGTGCATTCTGGAGGGAGGCCTTGGGGAAAGCGCTTAGTATCAGTGCAGTAATTGTAAATCATGTAATTTTTCTGCACCCATTCCATCTTCCCTTGGCTTGTCGAATCAAGCTCCTCCGAGAGCCATTCGTTATTGGTGGAGGTAGAAGTGGGAGCAGTCGCACCGCAAGAAGATGCTCCATTAGACCACACACAAGCTTGGGCATTGAAGTTCCTATAGGAAGCAGTGAAAGGAGCTTTGGTCCAGTCTGTCTTGACGAGCCCACCTCGTGTTGCCCAGTCATCGGCATTCCAAAGGCTAGAGTAAATCCTCATGGGTTGGTTCTTTGGGAATGGAACTCCAATCGACTCCGAGTTCTTGAATTCTCTAATGGGAGTACCGTCCACAGAGAAGCTGAAATGCAGAAATTCAAGGAACAGATCAATAGAGAGTCAAGAAGGCATGAATCAAATTTAAGAAGGAATTCATGATTCAGATGGCAGTTTTGAGAGATTATGTCTACTTACATAATGCGTTGGGGGTTCCAAACGATGGAGTAGGTGTGAAAATCAGCTGTTGGGTCAAACCAGAGGTAGAATTGCTGCTCTCTGTTGCCCTTCCCTTGGCCGAACACATTGGTGTGAAGAATGTAAGGATCTCCGCTCAGGTTCCCCAAGAATTCAAAGTCTATCTCATCGTGGGTTGATCCTTGTGAGGATAACTGCAAATTAACACACATACAGAGAATTTTGTTAGTAGGGAGAACAACTTTTTGTTGTATAAAGAGTTGAGGCAAATACTGAAATGTAGAAGGGACTTACATAGTAGGCTGTGACAGTGCCGGCGGAATTTCCAGGGACAAGTTTGAGCTGCATATCAATCTTTCCGAACAGATATTCGTTCTTGGATTGGAAGCCTGAGCCAGAGGTTTTGTCAAGGGAGAGGGTAAGAAGGTCCCCATTGTTGAGTATGTTAGCACGGCCATCACCCCATGTGATGTCAAAGTCTTGGTAGAAGTTGCCAGCAGAGGCAACCATTAGAGAGCTAATCAGTACAGAGACCAGCACAGCTGCTGAAATTGGAGAACGAGAACGGGAAGAAGAAGAAGAAGAAGAAGCCATTGATTGATTTTGTATGGTATATTGGTATGTATCTAAGAGGTAAAAGATAAAAGAGGTGGAGAGATTTGATTTTGGTTTGGGATGAGATTGATCTCTGTGAGGTGGTGTCTATATATACATGTTAGATTCAGCAAGGCGAGAAGTGATCATGGAGGGCAGAGCATGCTAGGAAAGTTCAGAGTTGGTGAGAGAGAAGCGAGTTGTAGCCAGGTGGCTGTGGCATCAGTAACAAAATCGCCATTGACATCCCACTGGTCATCATTGTTTATGGTTTAATATATCACACGCGGTTTTAGCCTTTTAGGACAACCAGCGGTTTGGCGCTTCGGACTCATGGCTGGAATCGAGTGTGCCAACCAATTCCGTGTAGGGTCAGTCATGTCATGTTATGCCTTGGACTTCTATCATTTGGGGATTTATTTGTGTAAACCATTAGCATCATTGGCTTAATGTGTCTAATGAACTTATGAGATAAGATGACTACCAATATCTCATGAAAATAATATTTGGTACACATGTCATGTATGAGAAAAAATAAAAAATAAAAACCTAATTCAACATAGGATGGATTTTACAAAATATAAGTCACATAAAGAATATTAAAAATTATATATAAAATTGTGTCCTTGTTTTTTTTTTTTTTTTTTGATACATTGGGAGGGGTTCAAACACCTGACCTATCCTACTCCTACCCTTTTTTCCACTCTCTCTCACTACTAGACTAACCCTAGTAGCTTGAATTGTGTGCTTGTTAGCTAGTACATTAGTTGATATTAGCTATTTGATTTAAAGAGTTTTTTTGAATGATAGATAGGTTGTAGGAAATGGTGGTTCAAGAGGCTCTTCCTAAGTAACAGGTTTTGGGTTCAAATCAAAACACTCTCCTCCAAGGCCACTCCCATGTATATATGTCCTATAATAACCAAGTACATGTGAGACGAGAAGACTGTATGTAAGCATCCTAGGAAACCTCCTTATAAAAAAGAAAAAGAAAATGTTAAAAGAAAAGAAAAGTCAAATAAAATTAAAGTGATCGATCGAGTCATTCTAATCTTTTGTGGTAGTTCTAAGTAAGATTGGTATTGGATTTATTTTGACTAATTATTTAAATTTAAAATTCAAAATTCAATTTAGGGCTAATTGTACTTAAGGGTCCAGAGTTTGGGCCATGTTTCACTTAAAGGTCCCAAATTTCAATTGCGTCAATTTGGTACCCAATATCAGCATTAACCAGAAATCACAGACAGAGTTAACGGCAACTCAAAATGACTTTTTTGCCCCCCAGAAAATCGACGTCATTTGCCCTAAGGATGCTTGGGCTTGGGACTGAACATGTTGGAACACTAGCAACTCTCTCACTCCCTCCCTTCCTCTCTAATCTCTGCTTTCTTTCTTCTCTTATTCGTATTCTTTTTTATTTTCTCTTGAAGATTCAGAACCATGGCTGCACCATTGTTGCAGGAAATAAAAAACCTATATAACCCAAAGCAGATCCCAACCTTCATAGCAGATGGCCAACGGCATCTTTAAGGCTGAGTGGAAACACTCTTGCTGGCCATATGCTTGGTGTTGCTTTTATAATAAAAAAATTAATTTTAAGAGAAAATTAGCAATTACCCCTACTAGGGATATGCTTTTAACCAAAACCCCACGTATTTTTTTTTTTTAATTATTTATTTATCTCCATAACCCCTTTTCTAACACTTTCTTTTGTGAGAAGGTAAGTAGCTGTTTTTCCATCCCTATGTTACCCTTTTTTTGACTTTTCAATATTTTGTTATACCCGTTTGTTGGGAAGAACGGATTCCATGCGAAGATGGGTAACAGTTTGGGGAGGGGTTTCCATTCATGGGAGAGGATTCTTAGGGATATTGTTTTTCTCTCTCTTTAAGTTAGCATTTGTGTGTTGCATTCAAATTTGAATTTGAATGTATTCACTCATATTGTCTTCTCCAAGTGCTGGCAACCATTTTTATTGCTTTTTTGAATTTTGAACGAAAGTCAGCCATTGTTGTGCAAGAACTGTTAGCCATTGTTTGTATTTTTTGAGTTTAGCATTAACAACAGGGAATTGAAAGGTGTTCAAGATTTAGATCTGGATTCTTATAGCGTTCGTTGCTTTGTTTTGAAATTTCTGGGTTATCGACGTAAGCTGTGTTGAATCGTTTATGTTTATAAACTCCCTTTTTTGGTGTTCTAGCATGTTTTGGATAGATATCACTAGATTTTGTGTTCATGTGGTTCATTTTAGTTTCTTTTTGGATGATTTTTTATTCAAAAGAGGAGTAGATCAAGCATTTTTGTGTTTTGCTGCATTTTTTCAGTTTGTATTTGCTCACATATGCTAGGTTGTGTTGTTTAGCAAGCTATTTTTCGGTGGAAGTATGTGTAATTATATAAAACAGTATGTTGTTAGTCTACAACTAACATTTTCGAGTAGTATGTATATTTCGGAATTCAATTTTTTTTTTTTTCAAAAAGTATGATGATACTATCACCAATTGTTGGAATTTTCAAAAGGGTACATACTTTGGTACTATATTGTAACAGTTTTTGTTATACCAAGAGTATGATGATACTATGCTGTTTTTGTGCTTAGAAGGTATAAATAGGCTAGGATTTTCTTTCCATAAAGTCATCGCCCAAAAAAATGGAGTCAAATCCCTAATTTTCAGGTAAAATGGGGTTCAAATCCCTAATTTTCGGGTAGCAATAGTAAAGTGGCACAGGTGGTAAGTAACAAGCAAGTTTAAAATCAGGGGCTTTTTAGTCTGTACAGGGTTAAAAGGGTTTTTACAAAACTGATTCTTATTTAGAACTTATTGTAAAATGACTTTTATACATAGGAGCTATAACCAAAATTCTCTAATTTTAATCAAACATTCTTGCCGGCGGCCAACTCCATTTTTGCCGAAAAACTGAGTTTTTCTTCTTCTTCTTCTTCTTCTGCTTCTTCTTCTTCTTTTTTTTCCTTCTTGAATTTAATCAAAGCAAAAACAAAAAAAAAATATGTCTATCTATCTATATATATGAAGAGGGACAACAACCAACAATGCAAACCCTAACATCTTCCATAATCTGTCACCATCTCTATTTCCCTTTTCTCTCCCTTTTTGTTTTTTTTGTTTTTTTTTTTTTTCCTTCCTTCTGCTATGTTTAGATAATTAGAGGTAGCCATGGCCGCCGTGATCGGTCATTTTTTTTTCTCTATAATACCCCCTTTTTTGTTAATTAAAGATCCACCACCACCATTCTCCCCCTTTTCTCTTCATCCTCGCTGGCCAGCGACCCCATCTACATAAACCGACACTGCAACCCCCTTATGTTGTTTGGGAATTTGATCGTCTTGACCTCCAGAGCGCATTCTTTGATTTATTTTTTTTTTTTTCCCTTCCAAATTTACACAAGTAGCAAAAAAAAAAAAAAAAAAAAAAAGAAAAAAACCGACGCCGGCGATGAAGAATGGGAAAATTTTTCAAAAAAAAAAAAAAAAAAAAGACCTTCTAACTAGAAAAAACGAAGTTGGCTGAAGTAGGAGTGTGGAGAGTTCATGGGTGGAGTTGGCTGGAGTAGTGAGTAGGGGAGGGCAAAATGGGGATAACGTAATTTCAATTTGGTCACATGCATAGCATGTGCAAAATTAGAAGCAATTCTATTTGGTCAACAAATGGTTTCTAACGATGGACCCCTAATTGAAACCTAACTAATACTTTGGGTACCAAATTGACGCAATTGAAATTTTGGACCCTTAAGTGAAATATGACCCAAACTCTGGACCCTTAAGTGCAATTTACCCTTCAATTTATATGTAGTTTTCTATTATTTTGTTATTTAGAATGTTGTGTCAATTTTAAGGGTTAATTACCTTTTAATACCTTCAACTTTGGTGATAGTTTCAATTTGGTCCATAAACTTTGAATTGTGTCAATTTAAGACAGCTTTAAACCTTTTGTTGCGATGTGGTCTAGAGGCTAACGTCTATTAGGGTTTTTGACGGACATAGCATGTGCCCCGCACGTGATGCTTACATAGAGCCTATGTGGCATCTACCTGTGTTATAGTCGACTATAAGTTGTTTGAAAAAAAAAAAAAAGGTGTTCAAGAGAAACAAAGGGGTATGGCCGGAGCTCATGACAAGTTGCCAGCGGTAGGTCAACCTCTTCGGCCAATGCCATTTTCCTAGCCAACTCCAATGCCATTTTCCTAGCCAGCTCCATTTTTTCCGGCGAGTTCATCCCTTTCTTTTTTTTTTTTCTCTTTTTTTTTTTTCATGTCTAACATGAATCACAACTTTCTTCCCTCTCATATCTAACAACACATACCCTAACCTCTTGGTCAACCAATTTTTCCCAGCCAATTTCATTCTTCATCATCCAACTCCAAAAAAGGATTGGAGAAAGCCCCAATAAAAATATAAAATAAAAAAATAAAGAAGAGCACGAAGAAGAAGCAATAGCCATGTCTGCCATGGTTAGAACCAGATCCAAACTCCAGATTTGGCCCGAGGCAACCCCTCTTCTTCTTCTTCTTCTTCATCCTCTGCTTCTTCCTCAAACCCTTCCCATTCGAATCGGACTTCGATTTCATCTTCGCAATCGATTCCGTCAACCAAGCCAGCGTCCAGATCTATATACACTTCAATGTTCTCGCTGTGCCAAATACTTCGCCATAGTGTTATCGGACCGATGACAACAACAGCGAAAACCTGGCGATTAGGAGGCTTCCTTCTCCGTCGCGCAAGGTTTTCCGAAACAAATCTGACATGCCCTCATCGCTTCCTTTCTTTGAATCATATCCTTCTTCCGCCTTCCTCCGATTGATTGCTTCGGCCTCCCTTCCCCGGCTCGTCAAGCTTGATTCCAGTTCAGCCTGTAGTCTGGGACGGAGTTATAGCTGCCCAGTTCTTTGCTCCGTAGTCAGGCTTGCTCAGGGCCTACGTTTGCGCTGCCTTCTTCCTTCCTCCCTTTGCTTCCTTTTTGCATTCCGGCTTGTATTGATAGGGCAAGTTCCTTTTCTTTTGTTCGAGGGTAGCGGGTTCACCGTCTCCTTAATATCTCCTCTGTGCAATCTGTTTGGTTGTCGAGAAAGTGAAGGAAAAAAAAAGAATTGGGTTTCTCATGAACATATGTTTTTTTTTTTCCCCAAACAACTTATAGTCGACTATAAGTTGGACCATAACAATTTATAGTCGACTAAAACACAGGTAAATGCCACATAGGCTCCACATAAACATCACGTGCGCGGCACATGCCATTTCTGTCAAATATCCTAACGGACGTCAGCCTCTGGACCACATTGTAACAACAAGTTTAAAGTTGTACTAAATTAACACAATTCAAAATTTCTAGATCAAATTGAATCTATCCCCAAAATTGAAGGTATTAAAAAGTTATTAACCCAAATTTTAATTTAGGATATTTATACATGTAGGATTCAGCACGGCGAGAAGTGATCACAGAGAGTAGAGGGTGCTAGGAAAGTTCGGAGCTGGTGTGAGAGAAGTGAGTTGTTGCCAGGCGGCTGTGGCATCATTGCCAATGACATCCCACTGGTCTCATCATTGTATTTTATTGTTTATTTTGGGCTAAGTCACTGGTCACCGTTGTTAGGCTTTTAGAACAGGACCAGCTGTTTCCTTCAGCCATTCCCACCCCACTCCCTCCCCAGGTTGGATCCACTTTGGGCCTTTAGCTCGTATGTAGTGTGCCAACAAATTTCATGTGGGGTCCGTCATGTTATGTATGGGGATTTATTTCTGTAAACTATTTTTGGTTGATGGGTCAATAACTTATTGTGCAATTTATGTGTTGCTAAATTTGATTTAAAATTCTTTCCGCTCCGACACATCATGCTTATCAAGTTAATCAGATATTAAGAGTCCTTTCTTATAAATGAGCTTTACGAATAGGATGACTAGCATTATCTAATTGATGTAATATATATTTGGTACGCACACATGACATGTATGAAAAAAAAAAAAATATATCTAATTTAACATATGGTAAATTTTGTAAAACATAAGTTATACAAAAATTATCGAGAATTATATAAAGAAAATCACGTCTCCTATCTTACTAGTTAGTTGATATTAGCTATTTGATTTTAAAAAATTTGTTTGAATGATAAAATGGTTTTAAGAAACTATAAATCGTCAAGATTAAGGAGGTGATCGATTGAAACATCCTAATCTTTTATAGAGTTTATTTCATTTTTACTCGATAAAACCTATCCCTACGTACACTTCACACCCAACCTTGGGTCTCTAGTCCCTTAATAAGAATATAAATGACTGTTAATACTTGCCGATAAACTTGAAATTACTTACTTTATTAGTGAGACAAATACTACTAAACTCTCATAAGTAATCTTATATAGAGTTGGAACATCAATTTCTTAGAAGGCATACCAGGTTCAGCCATACAGAGAGCATGGGGATTCAATTGACCACATAATGCCTTGTTAGGAAATGGTTTTGTTGGACAGTGGACTTCGATGTGAAGGGTGTAATCTACTGGAAGATCTCCCTATTAGTCATCACTCAATATTATTTGTGTTCTCTATTTGTTTTAGTTTATCAATATTTTATAAAAAAATATAAAAGATTTTTATGAAAACTAATTGGGATGTTCACTAGAAAATATCAGTTTTAACAATTTTATGGAATGAAGGAATTTTTTTTTTTTTTTAAAAGAAAATTTTGTTGTTTAAGTGGACTTTTGAGTTAGTTACAATTTTTGTTTCATTTTTGGTCAACAATAAATTTTGAAAATTTTTTTTTCTACGAAGTTGTTTGCAATGATGTTTTCTAATGGATAGCATAGTTAATTTTCATAATTTTTTTTTATATTTTTCATAAAACTTTGAATAATTAAATAATTAAGCGTGCAAATAAAACTAAAAGGTCGCAATTACCGTCCCCATTAAAAGAACCATCCTGGGCTCTATGGGCCCATGAAATCACCATTCAAAATCCAATACAGTGTTTCTAAAATTGATCCACCTTTGAACTTTTTTGGTGACATTGATCCATTAATGCTCCTTAGTCCTTTTTCCTTAATCCTTCTCATTGATATAAGCCGAGGAAATCATCAATTAAAAAGAATGCTGGTGTTTCCACCGTTAAACACGCCTTTGAACCCATCCTCTTTCTTTCTTTCTTCTTTTTTTCCCCTCGTGGTTTTGGCATTTTTATATTTTCTTTTGTTTTTAACTTTTTTTAAATTTTTTTGTTTTGTCTATTTTATTTAATTATTTATTTTATTTGCGTGTGTATGCACCAATATGTTAATATTGTTACGTGGAAGTAAATGTAGACAGATCATTAAGAAAACAGGCCGGAGGCCAATGAACCAAGAGGCCCATGAACAATAGCTCAGAGGACATCCGGGTTGGGTGGGATCTGGATAGCTAGTTAGGAGTTCAAATCGTCTCCAATGTGAATCCAAAATATATATATATATAATATTTAAAAATAAAAAAAAAAAGGAAACAAAAGTATCAATGGGCATTAATTATAAATATATGGACAAATACTTAAGGTTCGTTTTGTCGTCTAAATAGAAATTAAACGATTTTAGTGTATTTTACATGATACAAAAGGTACAAATCCATCATTTTAAGTAAAAAAATTCAAGAGAATGACGGTCATATATTGATCATCACAAATAAGAACAAAATTTAAAATAAAATCATTTCATAAATTTTTAAATATGGATCATATAACGTCAATTATAATGATGACTCCTACTTTTGTAAATTGTCTCATTCAAGGTGATGGATTTGTGCATTCAATGTAAATTACATTAAAGTTATTCAATTTTCATTCAGGTGACCAAACCAGCACTTAAAATACTCCTACAAAAAAGAATACTAATCAACAAACTACGAAATTATCCAAATAATTATACAAAAGAACATAAAACTAGAAAAATAAAAACAAAGAAAGAATTGTAAGGACATTTGGTTCAAAAAATTGTGGCGTTGGGTGGAGGTCGAAATTTTTTTGGCATTTTGGATATGCTTTCACCTTATTTGGATTTGGTTAATTGGAAAATTATTGAAGAATTTTCTGGACATAATCATAAAATTATCCAAACAACTGTTTGACACAAAAGGGTAAGCCTTCATCACACTAAGCAAAACTATCCTTGAATTATCGAGACAATAATTGCCAGATGTAACAAATAAACACGTTAGTCTAAATTCATGTGATATAGTTGCTACACCATTAGTTCTTTGTGACCCAACTAATCAACACCCATTTCTTTCTTTGACCAATAAGGGTATTTGGACTTTTGGCTTAATTAATATCTAAAATGGGGTAAGGCTACAATCTACTTTACATTGGTCAATATCCAAGATAATTCTGACCAGTGGCTAGTCCTAAAAGGGCATGAGAAGTTGAATCCATAACCTTCTACTTCTTGAGTTACAAGAGCAACTAGTCCACCCTTAAAAGTGATTAACATACATTGTTCAACTAGAAAGAAATGTGCATATGAATTATAGAATGGCCAAACTATTCACAGCAGGTAACTCTTGCTGCTTAGATCCCTTTTTATTTATTTATATGTTTTGATTTTCTTCAATGCATACTGGTTGAATTGAACTAGGACAGAACAGTCTAGGTTTTCCATGGATAAATAAACTCATTTATTATGCATTATATTGTAATACATTGTAACAATAATCTCTGCTGTATTGATGACAAATGAATTGAATTGATAAAGAATCAAAGAATTTCATATGGGGAAATTACATAAGTCAAAAAAAAAAACAAAAAAGGGAATAATACAAATTGAATTCCTATGTATTGTTTTTATGTCTAGGACATGGTGCATTCTGGAGGGAGGCCTTGGTGAAACCGCTTAGTATCAGTGCAGTAATTGTAAATCATGTAATTTTTCTGCACCCATTCCATCTTCCCTTGGCTTGTCGAATCAAGCTCCTCCGAGAGCCATGCGTTATTGGTGGAGGTAGAAGTGGGAGCAGTCGCACCGCAAGAAGATGCTCCATTAGACCACACACAAGCTTGGGCATTGAAGTTCCTATAGGAAGCAGTGAAAGGAGCTTTGGTCCAGTCTGTCTTGACGAGCCCACCTCGTGTTGCCCAGTCATCGGCATTCCAAAGGCTAGAGTAAATCCTCATGGGTTGGTTCTTTGGGAATGGAACTCCAATCGACTCCGAGTTCTTGAATTCTCTAATGGGAGTACCGTCCACAGAGAAGCTGAAATGCAGAAATTCAAAGAACAGATCAATACAGAGTCGAGAAGGCATGAATCAAATTTAAGAAGGAATTCATGATTCAGATGGCAGTTTTGAGAGATTATGTCTACTTACATAATGCGTTGGGGGTTCCAAAGGATGGAGTAGGTGTGAAAATCAGCTGTTGGGTCAAACCAGAGGTAGAATTGCTGCTCTCTGTTGCCCTTCCCTTGGCCAAACACATTGGTGTGAAGAATGTAAGGATCGCCGCTCAGGTTCCCCAAGAATTCAAAGTCTATCTCATCGTGGGTTGATCCTTGTGAGGATAACTGCAAATTAACACACATACAGAGAGAATTTTGTTAGTAGGGAGAACAATTTTTTTGTTGTATAAAGAGTCGAGGCAAACACTGAAATGTAGGAGGGGACTTACATAGTAGGCTGTGACAGTGCCGGCGGAATTTCCAGGGACAAGTTTGAGCTGCATATCAATCTTTCCGAACAGATATTCGTTCTTGGATTGGAAGCCTGAGCCAGAGGTTTTGTCAAGGGAGAGGGTAAGAAGGTCCCCATTGTTGAGTATGTTAGCACGGCCATCACCCCATGTGATGTCGAAGTCTTGGTAGAAGTTAGCAGCAGTGGCAACCATTAAAGAGCTAATCAGTACAGAGACCAGCACAGCTGCTGAAATTGGAGAACAATAGCGGGAGGAAGAAGAAGAAGCCATTGATTGATTTTGTATGGTATATTGGTATGTATCTAAAAGATAAAAGCGGTGGAGAAATTTGATTTTGGTTTGGCATGAGATTGATCTGTCTGAGGTGGTGTCTATTTATACATGTTAGATTCAGCAAGGCGAGAAGTGATCATGGAGGGCAGAGCATGCTAGGAAAGTTCAGAGTTGGTGAGAGAGAAGCGAGTTGTAGCCAGGTGGCTGTGGCCTGTGGCATCAGTAACGAAATCGCCATTGACATCCCACTGGTCATCATTGTTTATGGTTTAATACATGACCACGCGGTTTTAGCCTTCTAGAACAGAACCAGCGGTTTGGTACTTTGGGCCAATGGCTCGTATCTAGTGCGCCAACCAATTCCGTGTAGGGTCAGTCATGTTATGTGTTGGACTTCTGTTGGGGATTTATTTGTGTAAACTATTAGCATCATTGGTTGATGTGTCTAATGAACTTAGGAGATTGGATGAAAGTAATATTTGACACGCATGTCATGGATGAGAAAAAAAAAAAAAAGACACCTAATTCAACATAGGATGGATTTTACAAAATATAATTAAGTTACGTAAAGATTATTGAAAATTATATATAAAATTGTGTCCTTGTTTGCACTATTTTATTTAAGAGATTTCTTTGAATGATAAAAAGGTTGTAAGAAATGGTGATCCAAAAGCCCCTTCCCAAGTGAAAGGTTTTGAGTTCAACTCAAAACATTTTTCTTTAAGACTATAAAGATATGCCTTGTAATTGTCAAGTGCATGTGAGACAAGAGGATTATATGTAAGCATCAGGAATCTACTCAGTTTTTTTTTTTTTTTTTTAAAAGAAGTTATAATAAGAAATAAAAAGTCAAAGAAGATTAAAGCAATCGATCGAGTCATTCTATTCTTTTATGGTAATTCTAAATAAGATTGGTATTGAATTTATTTTGACTCATTATTTAAATTTCAAATTTCAAAATTCAATTTATATGAAGTTTTCTATTACCAAGTATTATGTTATTTAGGATGTTGAATTTAAAATTTTAATTTAGGATAACTAGCATTTTTCATTAAGAAAAAGGAAAAAAAATGAGGATTGCCTTGTGTCATGGGTTGGGTCTCTAACCCAAAAGGTTAGCCTATTAGGTGAAGTTACCCTCCCCATTTATATGCCTAAAACTTCCTCAGTGCCTATTCGATGTGGGACAGAGATCCATGATATTCTCCCCCACCCAACCCATACGACGCCCTCGTTGTGGTTGGGCCCACCCTGTCTACCTGTCCGCACCCCATACCCCTCACGAGTCATATACGTAGGGGTGTTAATGGTTCGGTTTGGTTCGGTTTTAAGGGAGATTTCAAACCAAACCATTATACTTCGGTTTTGTTCCTCCCAAACCAAAACCAAACCATACTATAAAAAAACCAAACCAAACCAAACCATTATATTTCGGTTTGGTTCGGTTCGGTTTCGGTTTTAACCTATCAAGTAATAACAAATAATTGAAAATAAAAAAAATGCCATGCCAAACTCTAAATAAAAACATTTTTAATAAAAGCATTACATTGGCAACTAAAAAAAACAAACATTGTATCAAAATAGAAACATATTGACATATATTAATATGTCAATATCACACACAACATTAATACACACAATATTAATATCTAGTTTAATACATGCCAATCTAAAAAAGGGAAAACAATAAGAAACTTAAAACCAACAAAAACAAGCCCATTACCTATTTTACCCTTATTAGAATTGGGAATTTACAAACTTTAAATTTATATATATATATATATATATATATATATATATATATATATATATATATATATATATATTTCGGTTTTTTTGGTTTTTCAGTTTGGTTTAGTTTTTTAAAACTGAAAACCAAAACCAAACCAATTGAGTTCGGTTTTCTAAAATTAAAACCATAACCAAACCTAATGACAAAAAAAACCAAACCAAACCGCCCGGTTCGGTTTGGTTCGGTTTGATTCTCGGTTTTAACCAAAACCATTAACACCCCTACATATACGCACTCAGTACCCTATGGCCCAGGCACTTGGCGTGACATCGGATAAAAGACGGGGTTTGCTCTGATACCACTTGTCACGGGTTGGATCTTCAATCCAAAACGTTAGCCCATTAGGTGGAGTTGCCTTCTCCACTTATATGCCTAAAACTTTTTCAATGCCTATCCGTTGTGAGACAAAGATTTATGACACTTGTTAAAATAAGGTTTTGGTGGGCAGTGGACTTTAATGGGATGGGTGACTCTTGGAATCCTTAAAATTCTCTATACCGAAAACACCGTCACCGCCCTCAGAATGGGAAGAAAAACAAATAAGATCACCTGCCCAGATCACCACTATCACCTGCTAACTGTTTCTAATGGGCTTCCATGCACACTCCTTAAAGAAGCTAAAAAAAAGGCCCAAAAGGGTGACTCCATGAATTTAATGGGCTTCGATGTTTGAATCTAATGGGTTTAGATCCATCATTACAAGACGGGACGGTGGACTGGATATTGCAATTTGCAACTCCTTAATTTTGTTTGCACAACTCATTACTTTAATTTCTCATGGTTTTAGAAAAATATAAAAGGTTTTTATAAAAACTAGCCTCTTAACCTAATAGGAAACATCATTTTAAATAACTTTTCAGTAAAAAAAAAATTTCAAATTCTTTCGTTTAAGTAGATTTTTTAACAAAAAATGAAATAGAGATTATAAATGGCCTATTGAAACGACAGATTTTGAAAAAACTTTATTTTGCAAAATTGTTTAAAATGATGTTTTTTTAGTAAATCATGTAATCAATTTTCATAAAACCATTTCATATTTTCAATAAAACCTTGATAAATTAAATTTAATAGGATATGCAAATAAAATAAAGTGGTTGCAATAACCGTACCCTTACAGGACAAATTGTTGGTTATTTCCAAACCATACTATACCTCAACTAAACCAAACTGAAACAGATATATGTATGTATATCGATTTGGTTTGGTTTAGTTTCAATCTTCTCTGAAATTAGGTATAAATGATTACACAAATTGTTGAATGCAAACTTAAAAAATCATATATAGGAAAGAGATCTGTTTACACCTGGTGTAAAACTTTTAACTCTTACACCCCTCAACACTTTTTGTGGGAATGATTTTTCACCAATCCAAACGTTAGATTAGATGCTATATTCATGCACGTCATGTGTGCCAAATTTCAAGTCAATCGGATATTAGGAAACATTTAATATGTAAACTCACATTTCATTTATAAATAAAAGTATAATTTGGGACACTTTATGGATGACATAGCTCTTAATTTTCGATTGAATTGAAATATGACATGTATGATGTGCATGAGTAGAGTATTTAATGCAACATTAGATTGATGAAATACTAATCCTAAAAAAAGATATTAAGGGGTGTAAGAGTAAAAAATTTATACTAGGTGTCAATGGATCCCTCTCCATATAATATATATATATATATATAGGATGATAATCAAGTAAACACGTGCTGATATAACTTATATCAACACCCGTATTGGAAGTTGTATATTGTGCATTAATGGGATATGAATTACATTGGACTAATGCAAGGGATAAGTTATATTACCACCATATATTGGGGGTTGTACCCCTTGCATTGGTCCAATGTATCTCATATCCTGCTAATGCATGAGGTACAATTTTTAATGCGGGTGTTGATATAAGTTATATTAGCACATACTTACCTGATCATCCTCCTATATGTATATATAGACGGTTATATTCTCATAAGCATGTGTTAATATAAGTTATATCAGCGCAATGCATTGGAGGTTGTACCATTTACATTGGTCCAATGTATCTCATATCATCATTCTATATATATATATATATATATATATGGAATAAGATAAAAATTATCAATATATTATTTATTTTGGTTTTTCGGTCCAATTTAGTGTTTCAGTTTGGTTTTTTGGTTCGATTTGGTTTTTCTGACCTGCAAACCATAATCAAATAGAAATGTATCAATTTTCTAAAACTGAAACCAAGACCAAACTAAATAGGAAAAAAAATAGAAGACCAAATCAAATTGGCCCAAAATGGTCGGTTTAGTTTAATTCCCGGTTTCTCACCCCTAATTAAAAGAACCATCCTGGGCTTCATGAGCCCATTAAATCACCATTCAAAATCCAATACGATGTTTCTAAAGTTGATCTACCTTCGAACTTTTTTGGTGACGGTTGATCCATTAATGCCCCTCAATCCTTGTCACTGATATAAGGCGGAAAAATCATCAATTAAACTAAAATGTTGATTTTTCCATAGTTGACATGCCTTTGTACTTATTCTCCATTTTTTCCCCATATTTTTGGCTTTTTTCTTTTTTTTTTTTTCCATCTATTTTATTTATTTATGTAATTTTATGTTTAGAGGTTCTAAAATGTTTATGCACTCGACTCACCTCTTAGGCATACAAAATCCCTGGCCCTATCCTATATGCACGGGGTAATTAGAGGACATAAGTTCATGGAAATGGCTATAAGAGAAAATGGGCCAACAGGAGTAAAAAGAAGAAGTCATTGATCGATGTCGTGTTGTTGCATACGTATAATGAGGCTTGAATTTGTGGTGGATTGAGATTGAAATTGATGTTAGTCTTCAGGTAGCATGTATATAGGAAGAGAATAAAAAAGGACAAAAGAGAAGGGAGGGAGAGAAGGGTGTGTTTGGAAGGTTCGTTGGGCATTTGGGGGGGGGGGGGGGGGGGGGGGGGCGACTAGGGGGAAGTGGTGAGTTGTGAACAACTGGCTGTATAGCAAAAGGAAGAGAAGTTTGCCCTATGGGTCGGTGCCGCCTCATCGGTGAGGGGTGGCCACCCAACACGCGGTTTTTTGAGTAAAGGGGAGCAAGGAAACTCCAGTGTCGCTTCCTATTGCCGTGTGTTTTTTCTTCATGACCCCATATGGCTCTATGGGCTGGACCCTCGGGTCGAATCCTTTTTGCCATTACATGATATATTTACCCAATTAGACTGTTACTAATTTTATTAAAACTAGTTGGTGCACACATGCGTTGCGTGTGGTTTTTTTTTTTTTTTTTCCTGAGAAAAAGTTATCACATTTTGTAGAGAAACACTTACCAAACAAGATAGAAGCTGCTGTTAATAGAGGAAAAAGAATTCAGAATCTCGCTGTTAATGGGGAAAGTAGAATTTATAATTATGTAAATGATATATGTTAAGCTTTAAGGTTTTATATGAATTTAATTTCCTATTTATGCAGTTTTGCAAATTAAAGTATACGAATTATAGTATAATTTGAATTCCTATTTATAAATTCCTACTTATAGTTATGTATTTTATATTCTTATTTTCTATTCCAATCAATGTACCATATATAAGGGTAGAATATAGTATACTTTGAATTCCTATTTATATTTATATATTTTATATTCTTATTTCCTCTTTATGTATTTTATATTTTATATTCCTATTTTATCTTTCAATCAATATACCGTGTATAAGGATAGTGATGTATTTAAAATATAAAATAAGGGTATATTGGTCAATCAAAAGTTTTTTTGACATTCATCCTTTTATAGATATTAGTTGGTGCACACGTGCGTTGCACGTGTCAATATTTACCAACCTTTAATCACCAATCTATCATACCTACGATTATGTATTTCTTAGAATAATTGAGTTGTAAATTTTAAGCTCATAAATACAATATTGAAAAATAAACCACATTCAATTGAACATTTATGCATTAACTGTAATAGTATGAATTCTATATATTTAATGTATAAATAATAATCGTTTTAAACTTGAAAAATTGCCAGATCATCCAAAAACTATCATTAAATTAGGTAAACATATGTTTGTAAGAAAATTCTAATATGAAAGAAATAATCTAAGTATTCTATCTTTCAATCTAATTTTTTTTTTCTGCCTCTTTGATTTTCTGTTATCTTCACTTTCTTCTAACTCTTTATCCAGTATTTCTTCAATTTCTTTAGCAATGTAACTATTTTTTGCTCAATTGAAGTCATCAATTTTCTTCAATTTTATGATGAACTTAAATTTCTGGCGAGTCTGACTAATCAGTTTCATGTAGAACTTGGAGTTCGTATTATTTTGCCATAAAACGTAAACAAAGTTATTAACATTGTGATTATTTCGCATATAATTAATTTTAAGCATTATTTTATTACCTTTTCATGTAATTCGATAAATTCTGAAACTGTACAACTAGTTAACTTTTTTACATCATTGAATGAAATAATATAAACCTTTCATTTTTCCATCCACAGCATCCATTTGGACCATATACCTATTTCCATGTGAAAACGTAAGGTTAGTTGGATGTATTAAATCTTTTACATGTTATAGCATAAAGAATGTTTTTACCTTGGAGTGTACTTTGGTTTTTCTTTTTTGCATTTTGGGCATTTCAATTTCTCCCCCTCACCTGTGATCCTGCTGTTACATATTTTACAACTGTAGTACCATGGAGTCTTCTAATTAGTGATGTGACTAATTATTCTATTGAAGCGGCAGTAGAATTTCTGTAATTGGAGAGATGTTTAAATCATTATATTTGCGTATCAGTAAAAATTTGAAATCATTACATATCATAAAATAATTGATTTGGTACCTCTGTCTCAAATATTTTTCCATTTGAAGATCTTCACTTGTCACTTTGTTAGCATCCCTTATTTTCCTTAGCAATAAGCAAAATTGTTCATAGTCGTCACTACCAATGAGCGATGTGAACCTGCATGTTGTATTATGTTATATATATTTATTAAATATGCATTACGCATTTTTAAAAAAACATTATATATTTCAGGAATATGAGATACGTTTTGATTATACCATTTTTGCATTTGCTTTGTTTGTTCTAGGTTTAGACTTATCTGTATTGTTGTAACTGATACAGTGATTAGACGGAATTCATCTGCGAATCAATCAAAAATACACTAAAACTGTTAAATATCTTTGGTTCTTTTTTTTTTTTTTTTTCCTAAATTTTTGTTATTCGTTAAGTATAATTAATTGGTATGTTACTCTCATAGATGCTTCCTTTTCCTTTCGAAATGGCAATCATTGGTTTTTCTCTGATTAATCTTCAAGCACGTATCCTTCACTTTCTGCCAAGTCACCCCATAGAGTAACTTGAAGAGTCTCTGATCTATAATAAATGATTTGATTGTAATTAGTAATTGAATCTATTCTATTCTAGGATATTAAATGGTAGAGTCATATAGGGTTTGTGATTTACTCTGTATTCTTGGTAATGATCTCTCGCATCTTTATTGGCCCTCGTTCATCATTTTTTTTGTTTATGTTAACCAGTGGCTTCATGTCTATCACGAATCCTATAACATCTGCAAAGGGTTCATAACGTTAATATATAGATTTTTACATAGCAAGGTACGTTATACGCATTTTATTCTTTCATTTAAGAATACGTGCTTGAAAGATCTACCTCATCTACTCTCCCTCTCTCTCTCTCTCAGCAGATTATGGTATATTTCCCTCGGTTTCTTTTCTTCTTTTTTTTTTTTGGTTTTGATTTTTCAGATCTATTCTCTTTTAGTTTTAGTATTTTTCTTTTTTTTCACGGTATAAATTTTTTTTTTCCAGATCTATTCTCTCTCTCTCTCTACCTTATCTTCTCTCTCTCTCTCTCCCTACTTCATCTCCTTTCTCTCAATCTCTCTTTGTTTCTCAGTTTTTATTGTCTCAATTTTTTTTTTCATTGATCTATGTGTTTCGATTGAAATAATGAGTTTGTTTTGTATTTTTTTTTGCTTCTTTTCTCCACTGATTTTTCTGGGTTTTTTCTCTCAGTTTTCTTTCAGTTTCTTAGATTTATCTTTTTTTTATTCACTGATATAAGTATTTGGATATGAGTGTTTTTTTTCCAGATCTATTCTCTTTTAGTTTTAATCTCTTTCAGTTTAAGTTTTTTTTTTTCACAGTATAAATTGGCTAAGTATTTGGATATGAGTTTTATTTTTTTTTTTCAGATCTATTCTCTCTCTCTCTCTACCTCATCTCCTTTCTCTCCATCTCCCTTTGTTTCTCAGTTTCAGTTTCTATTTTTTATTTTATTTTATTTTTTTCACTAATCTATGTATTTTTGTTTAAATATGCCTACAATGGAAAATCGATTTTGAGGGGTTCTTCATGTATTCAGAGTACATCCTTTTTGGGTTTCGGTTGGAACTCTTGAGGTATGTATTGTATTTTGTTCCTCAGTTTAATGAGTCTGAATAGTTTCTCAAAACTATGGGTATTTGGTTTCAAATGATTTTTCTTTCTTTAATTACAGTACCTATTATGATTATAAATTCATTTAACTAATAAATTCATCAAAAATCAAACTTATTCTCTAACAGTACCAATATCAATATATATATATATTATAATTTGCAGAGCAAAACTTATCAGAGAAGGGAGAAATTGCCGTTGATGGAAAATGTGAAGAGAAGGTTGAAGCTACTTTTGATGGAGAAAGTGGAATTTACAATCTGGCTGTTTATTTATTATATACGAATTATAGTTTCTGTTTCCTTAAAATTCCTATTTGGGTTTGGTTTTATTTAACCCTGCCTGTTTATTTATTATATATACGAATTATAGTTTCTGTTTCCTTAGAATTCCTATTTGGGTTTGGTTTTATTTAATTATTATAAGAATTATAGTTTCCTTAGAATTCTTATTAAGATATGTGTTTTATATTGCTATATTTCCTATATATGCAGAAGGGTGGTTTGGTTTTATTTAATTATTATAAGAATTATAGTTTTCTTAGAATTCTTATTAAGGTATGTGTTTTATATTGCTATATTTCCTATATATGTAGAAAGGTGGTTGTGTATTTAAAAATTAAAATAAGGGTATATTAGTCAATCAAAAGTTTTTCTCATATTCATCTTTTTATAGGTAGTATAGATATATAGATATACTGATATAGATAGAATAGATATAGATATAGGTATAGATAAACTCCAAGGATTTGTAACTGCCTATTAGATCCTTGGAATGTGTTTAAATTAATTCGAAACCTTTTGAATGCTTAATGCCACGAAAGGGCAAGATAAATTTTTTTCCTCTTTTCAAGTTGGAACACTTATCCAACTTTTTGGATCAGCCTTATTTTCAATCTATTTAAAATGCGTGGCAAAATCCAATGGGTTTTCCTTTAGCAATTGGAAATCTTTTGAAGAACAAATTAAAACTGCCATGAAGGCTAGGGGAAACTAAATCGTAGCATTCTTCTTTTAAAATACAAAACCGGACACATGGCACGTTTTAATTGGCTTATTTTGCCTTTACATATTCTATTTAAGCCATTTGGACATGTGGCTGAGAGTCACTTGCCCTATTTCTGCTCTCTTCGTGTGACCGTTTGCCTTAGTGGGTTTGTCCTGGATTTGGATTCAGTACTATGTCAAGATAATCCACACCATTAAATGAGAGATTAGATGGCCTGAATCGAAGGTTAAAAATGTGCTACTAAAATGACTAAAACTGATTTTATTAGGGTAACCTTTTCAACTTTCAATTCAAGCCATCCAATCTTTTATTTAAGAGTGTGGATTAACTTGTCAAGGTGCTGAGTTTTATCAATTCAATACCAAATCCAATTCCAGGTTTACCCTACTAACTGAAATCAACTTTGCCATGTGGCATTGTGGCTTCCTGCCATTTGTTTGTCTGGTGAGGCCTTGGATTTTGTATTACCAAATGAACACGTGGCCTCTTTTCATTGACCTGTTATTTTTGGTGGTGAACAAAACCAAAGCTACTAGAGTTTTGTAAGTCAACAAAAAAAGTATTTTCCAACTGCCTATTTATTGTCAATTTCCTTCCTTGAGCCAAAACTTCCACATATGCAATGAGGACATGGGATGGATGGCAGCGTGAAGGGCAACGCATATCGCAGATAGTGGTGTTCTGGCAATATGCAAGGCGGGCCAACAATTTACAATGACAAAAGATGGTTTTGATCAACAACCATATCATTGTGGTCAACACTCCCAACCTGACCGCCACCCTTTTATATATATATGTGTGTGGGGTTTTGATAAGGACGTAAAAATATATAAGTTATATTAATATTATGTATTAAGGGTTGTACCTCGTGCTTTAGTTCAATGTATCTTATAATCCATCAATATACAATGTATAACTTCCAATACGAGTACTGATATAACATCTTCACCTGATCCTCATCTTCATCTTGATCCTCATCAGGTGCAGACCGTTTCGAACGTCGATTTCAAACAGAATCGCATGGCAGAGAGTTGTGCAATGTGTAGTCTGCACTCGAGTAGCTCCATATATATATAAGGTTTTCTCTGCAATTAATAACCCAATTATTGCTTAGAAAAATGTGTTTGCATAGGTCCCAAAGAATTTTCACATTTTTCCAAACAATTTTTATTATTTTCTATGCATTTTTACTATTTCCCTTGCAATGATTAGGTTATTAATTGCAGTTTAAGGACACGCGTTAAGAAAACCTATATATATATATATACACACAGTCTTGATTAGGTCAACACGTATTGATATAACTTATATCAGCATCATACATTGAGGGTTGTATCTTGTGCATTAGTCTAATGTACCTCTAACCCACTAATGCATGAGATAAAACCTCCAATGCAGGTGTTGATATAAGTTATATCAACACGTGTTTAATTATCTGATCATCAATCATATATCTATATATATATATATACATGGTTATGTTCTTATCAGTACGTGTTGATATAAGTTATATCAGCACCATACATTGGGGTTGTACTCCTTACATTGGTCCAATATATCTCATATCCTACTAATACACAAGGTACAACTCTCAATTCAGGTTTTGATATATATCAGCACGTGTTTACCTGTGTGGGGCGATGGAAAATATACCTCATCATCCTATATATATATGTGTGTGTGTGTGTGTACATGTGTGGGGCGTTGGAAAATAACATTATATGTACTTATATATACTTATTACTTAATTATTATTATTTTTTGGGTAAGTGTACTTAATTATTTCGTTATGGACCAAGTAAAAGGTGAAAACTTCTAGAGAATATCCATTATCCATTTTGTCTGCGTTCGATTTGCCGCCTTATCTCGTTTGGCTGGGGAAGCGGCCAAGTGGTTTTGACTTTCGAAACCTAATGTACGACAATCCTGGTTTTTGAATCAACGAGAAAAACTTGTATGTAACTATGACACAATTGATATGGTGTTATGGGCCAATGATAATCAAGTAAAGTCAGATTGTTATAATATTTTTTTAATCTCATAATTCCATTTTGTTTGATTTTTATTGGCCCGTGACATTACATGGTGGTGTCAAAGTTATATGGAAAACTCACTTTGAATTAGCTAGCTAACAACCTTGGAAAATATATTGAAAAATAAATAAATAAAGTTAGCTAACCACCGGAAATTGTTGGCATTAAGAGCAAGCTAATGCTACCTTGCCCCACACTTTGTCTTATTATGTGCATTTAGGAGGGTTTCAAATTTTAGGTTTAATCATATCAGTGGACCTGCAACTTTACCCTCTTAAATACACATAATAGGGTAAAGTGTGGGACAAAGTAGCATTACCCATAAAGCATGTACGTGCATTTGAATTTCGGAATTGTGAGTCTTGAACCTTATTGCTCTCTTCATGCATATATGACTTGTAGCTTTGGCCACTGCCTCTTTCATGTGGTTTGAAATATTGCACGTAGTTGAAACTTAATCGTTTGAATTGACCAAAATACAAATTCTTAGTTTTCTAGGCCTTAAGGAGGAGAATGTAAATTACTCTCTTCCTTCCTAATTGGCTATACTTCTTGAAAAAATACTATTTTTTAGAAGACCTTTCTAAATGCTTTCACATCAATATATTTATATTTTATAATATTTCAATTTTGGTTTCAAATGTATTGAACATTGGAAAAAAAGAAGATAAAATACTCATAAGAAATAATATTTTAGGAAAGGGTTAGGCTATTGCCACCACATAAAATACTCTAAACCCTCCATTTAATTTACATCTTTAAGGTTTTATGAAAAATATAAAAAAAACTTATGAAAACTAATTACATAGTCTATTAGAAAACATCATTCTGGATAACTTTGTAGGAGAGAGTTTTTCTAAAATCTATCATTTAAGTAGACTTTTTGGCAATTTTTCATGAAAAATGAAATAGAGATTGTAAATGGCCAAAAAGTTTGCTTAAATGATAGATTTTGGAAAAAATTTCTCCTGCAAAGTTGTTTAGAATGATGTTTTCTAGTGAACAATGCTATTAGTTTTCGTAAGAACCTTTTATATTTTTCATAAAACCTCAAAAAGTATAAGTGTAGGGTAAATATCTAAAATATCCCTAAAAAAAAGAATTCTATCCAAAAACCCCACAAAGTAATTTGTCTATTTAAAAAACCCAAATAAAGTTTTAGTATATCCAAAAAACCCAACACCCTAACTTCCATCAAACGCCAGTTTAAATTATACAGCTTTTGGATTGACATACCCTTTTTATAATTGTTTGTTTATTCGTTTTCTTCATAATTTCTTTTTTAATTTTTTTTTTTTTTTGTGATAAATGACAAATAATCCATTTATTAGATAAACAAGATGGTAATACAAATTTTGAATAATTATTTATATATTTTAATAAAAAATGTAATAAGGGTATTTTAGTCAAGAAAATTTATCGCTCAAACAGAGTTGGATAGAAGTTAAGTTTTAGGGTTTTTTGGATATAGCTTAACCCTATTTTGGTTTTTTCGATAAGAAAATTATTTTATGGGGCTTTTGGATATAATTCTTTTTATAAGAGATATTTTGGATATTCACCCAAAAGTATAAACTAATGGGGGGACTTTGAGTACTTTATGTGGTGGCAATAGCCTCAATCTTTAGGAAATTATTTAAAAAGAGTCATTAACTTTTTGAATAAGACAATAGTTTTAGAATGTCTTAGAAAGGAAAAGAAAACAATAAAATAGGAAGGGAGAGAATATAATATAATGTGACATATATATCAAATATTAATTACATTGTAAGAATGATTCTTCTGTTGAATAGGTGACAACGAACGAACATGACAAATTTGAATATAAGAATCATACTGTGAAAATTACATTTGCCAATCATAATTGAATGAGTGGCTATGGTGTTCAATCTAGGACGCAGTTGTGAGAGAGCATTCCGCAGGGAAGCCTGTGGGGAATCGCTTTGTGTCCGTGCAATAATTGTAAATCATGTAATTCTTCTGCACCCATTTGAGCCTCTCTTGACTAGTCGAATCCAGCTCTTGCGAGAGCCACGAAGTGGAGTTGGAAGAGGGAGAATTTGAGCTGCAGGAAGAGGCTCCAGAAGACCACACACAAGCATTGGCATTGAAGTCCCTATAGGAAGCAGTGAATGGGGCCTGAGTCCAGTCCGTCTTGATGAGCCCACCTCTGGTTGCCCAGTCATCGGCATTCCATAGACTAGAGTAGATTCTCATTGGCTGCTTATTTGGGAATGGAACACCTATTGACTCTGAGTTCTTGAATTCTCTAATTGGGGTGCCATCCACATAGAAGCTAAAACAGAGAAAAAGGAGGCCGGAGACAATTTAGTACATAAAATCCAAAGTAATAATAGTAATGATGATGATTCAAATTGCAGGTTTTTGGAGATTGGATGGATATATTGATGTGTCCTCACATAATGTTTTGGGGATTCCAAAGGATGGAATAGGTGTGAAAATCAGCAGTGGGGTCGAACCAGAGGTAGAATTGCTGCTCTCTGTTGCCCTTGCCTTGACTGAACACATTGGTGTGAAGAATGTAAGGATCACCACTAAGGTTCCCCAAGAATTCGAAGTCTATCTCATCATGGGTTGAGCCTTGTGAGGATAACTGCAACACAACACATGCCACACGAGATATATATCTGTAAGTACTGAGAACTTGATTTGTAAAAGTAAAATAAATTGTCTTGAGATATTGCAATCCTTTTTTCTTAAGGACCCGGTCACATGCACGAAAAAGGGCTAAACATTATGGAGGTTTTTTGTAATTTACCAAATAAAAATAATTACATGTGTTGGTTCTTACATAGTAGGCCGTGACAGTACCAGCAGAGTTTCCAGAGACGAGCTTTAACTGCATGTCGATCTTACCAAAGAGATACTCATTCTTGGACTGGAATCCGGAGCCGGAGGCTTTGTCAAGGGTGAGAGTAAGAAGCTGACCATTGTTGAGTATCTTACCACGGCCATCTCCCCATGTGATGTCAAAGTCCTGGTAAAAGTTACCAGCAGATGCAACCACAAATGAGCTTACCAAAAGAGATATCGTCAGCATTACTGAAACATCTGAAGAAGCAGCAGAAGCTGCCATATTGATATATGGATGATGTTTGATAGTAGGAGAAGAAGAAAGTTTTGGATGTGTGAGGAAGCAAAGTGTATGACTTGATGGCCAAAGAGGGATTTCATATGTGGGTATTTTATATATAGAGGAGGCGGTGTTGGAAGATTTCTTAGGCAATTGAAGTTGGCCAGGGTTGGTGAAGTGGGGTTAGTTTACATGAAATTGCATTGGTTGGTTCCTTGGACCGCGTCTACCATTGTGCGTTTGGCTTTGGCCCCCCTCTAGTGGAGCACAGCCTGTCCTCTCTACTAACTTCTAGCGTGCCCAATTACGACATAATCATATCACTATATGTTCAAATTTCTCACCCCATAATAAAATGTCCAAATTATTTGCCAAAAATTTCTAGTTATTTAATTTTTTTTAATAAATTTTTTGATTGGTTAACCTTGTTGACCCACATGATACTTGGGCAAGACAAATTTTTTTTTTTTTTTTTTTTAATCAGTTCAACTTGATTCGAATTGTAAAAATTTCAAGACAACCCAAAGTATGTGCATTTTTTTTTTCTTTTTTCTTTTTTTCCACTTAATATTTATTCACCTATCTTTACCCAATTTCCACCAACTTTTATCATTTGAGATTTAGGTCAAATTAATATAAAATATTAAAATTAGGGGTGTGGGCAACCCTGATACTAAAAAGGCCTCCATCCAGACTGGCAGGAATGGAATTCTTATATAATAATAATAATAATAATGGTCTGGCCATAGATGGATGTCGGAGCCGGAGATACCCCTCAGTGACCATATTATAATTTATAAATGAAGGGCAAGCCATAGACGGATGTCGGAGCCGGAGATACCCCCTCAGTGACCATATTATAATTTATAAATGAAGTCCTTGAGGAGGGATTGAGAGAAACTAGTTGCGTTGTAGACTACAGACTTGAGGTCGGTTAGTGGAATGTGGACCTATTCCAACATTTCATCATATAAAACCCAAAACATTAATTAAAATATTTCAAAAATCTAGCATTTGAATATTTCAAAGTAAGGCGAATCTATAAATAATAAATATATATAAAACGGAAAGCGAGAGAACACAGTTTTCACTCCAATTGGAATTCCCATGTTTGTACCAGGTGTAATTATATAAATTATGAATCCCGGAGGGTTTCTTCGAACGGCCAGTTCTCATCCAAGGCAGCTTTACCTAATAGCGATAGACATCTTTGACCTTCATGAGTGTGGACCCATCTGGATGGCTTTTCTGCTACGCCAAAGACCAACGATGGCTACCAAAGAAAGCCACAGCTACTTGAAACCTCACCAGGCTTAATTGGTTTAAATTAATTGACGTCCTAGCTTATATCCACAGGATGAATTTATCAAATTTATCACTTGATGATCCTTGAGTCTAATGGTATATCTTACCCTAATTAAAAGTAGGGGTTTGCAAAGATTTTACCTTTGATTCCGCACGGGATGCTTATGTGGAAGTGTATTCTCCTACTCGTTTGACGAAAAGAAAAAGAAAATTTATCAAGTTTATGAATGTGACACTTTTTTTGAATATGAAGAGTTTATTGTCTACACGATACTTATTTACTTCCAACAAGGAGCTCCTCACCTCCACTCACCTTCTACCATGTGTCCAAACAAAATTAATAAAAATTGATCTTGTGCATACCTCTTCATGTTTATATGATAATAGATATGATAGGTGTGCACAAGTTTATTTATGCGTATCCACGTAAATATGAATGCGTGTTCCTATATTCATGTCCACGTATCTAAGACACGCAAATATAATGTGAGAAGTGTGAGGAGCTCCTACCCCGGTTCTATTAGGTATAATTCTAAACTTCCACTTGCATGATAAGTTTTGATGCCACGATATTAATGCTTACATGATACTAATTGCTACCCTTCTCCTGAGTTTTATCATTTGGAAGATAATATTCGATTTTTTTTTTTTTTTTGGGTGGATCGAACATATTTCTTAAACAAAAATTGTTTTTACATTAAGTGAATTGTTTCTTTTTAAAAGTAATTGCTTGATGATGGATTGGAGATTAATAATCTCCCATGAAACGTGAAACTGCTCCTACACTTGTTTGTTTGAACTACGTAGACTTTAATTATCGTACGAGGTATGTAGAGCATTCATTTGAGTTCAAATCCAAATTATCTTAGATTTTATTTTCTCTTTTCATAATTTTTAGCTATATGAATATGTGAAACGTCTTCCCCCGCAAATCTTTTGGTAAACCTTTTAAAAAATTAGAAGGTCCAGTACAGTGCGACATGGGATTTGATTGAAACTCTAATCTAAACAGATTTGAAATGAGAAAATTTCATCCCATTCAATCCGATTGGGATTTGTTCGAAATCTAATCTAACAGATTTGAAAATATGAGCTGCTTTTTTTTGAACAATTTTTGCCCACTAACAATAGATGATGAGCTCTTTCTTATCTTGGCTCACATTTCACCATGTGTTCAAAAATAAATTAATGAGAATTAATTGTATGCATGAGTCCCTCTATTCACGTGAACTTGAATGTGTGTCCACGGGAAATGTGGTGGTACCGTTAACACATTTACCCTATAAACAAAACATGTAGATAGAATTGGTCCCACAATAAATATACGTCATATTGTGGGCTTGTGGCTAATTATTTTTGGGAGCCTCTATTAATCGACACCCCAAGACCTAGTTTTTTATCCCACACTTATTTCAAACATCTCAAAGTTTCATGAAAAATATGAATAATTTTTATGAAACTTGGCAACGTTGTCTACTAGAAAACATCATTTTGAATAACTTTGTAGTAAAATTTTTGCTAAATTTCTTCATTTAAATAGACTTTTTGATCACTTCCAATCTCTATTTCTATAAAAATGAAACATATATATACCGTAAATGACTAAAAAGTCTATCTAAACAATAAAGTTTAGAGAATTTTTTTTCTAAAAAGTTATTCAAAATGATATTTTTTTAGGTAATTTTCATGAAAACCTTTTATATTTTTTATAAAACCTTGAAAAAATTAACCTTCTTTTAAAAAAGGGATGAAAAACAAGTCATAACTGCCCCTCTATTTTTGGTCGTCTCTTGGCCCGTTGGCCCTACTGGAGTACTGGAAGAACCCATTGGTCTATGGGCCTTTCTCCTCCGAACCCTAAAAGCCGAACCCAATATATAATTCACGTCCTCGGGAAATTGCAGATGCTATCATGATATGAAGGCATAGAGCCCACATTCTAAGCCCAAATCTTCTAATTCACACAACCTGGTAATTTCCTCACAATCCATCGGCTGAAACTGAACACATGCATGGAAGTTCAAATGGCAATCTTAAACTATTTAACAATGGCCAAACTTTGGTACCATAAATTGGTCATATACATTGAATGAGAATCATAGGCTATCATTGAGGTCATTTGTAGATACATATATACACAGAAGCACAGAACAGACCATCATAAGACTGTTGTTCAAGCAACTGTAGTGAGTTTTAGTTGTTCAAGTATCACAAGGCCACAAATCAGCATACTTACCTTGAAGCAGCCTTGTACGTAGGTCATAAACCTATTAATATTTTAATTATTTATGTATTGAAATATTTTGAATGCACTATAATTTTTGCTATCTCTATAACTAACTTTCCTAAGATTGTAAAAGCAGACAAATTATAATCGCAACGCATACTACACACTATTATGTTAAGCAAATTGAACTGTGCTCGTAAGCAGCTTTATTTAGCTCGATCAAATATATCATTGAGAAGTTCATTAATTCCTCATGCATTGATCCCTAAGATACGCATTATTGATGAATCTCAAAAGGAAAGCTTTATCTTAATCTATAAATAATAGTAAAAAAAATCCATAAACAGTCCTATATTTAAATATCCTTAGCCAAGAAACCATACCAAAATTAAAACTAAAGAATTTAAAATAAATAGACATCCTACTGAGCAACTAGAAAACTGTTAAAGGTTCATCAACACTGCCAAAGGGTGCCGACATCAGAGAGTTAATAGGGGAAATTGTACTCTACCAAATAGCATTGGTTAAAACTGAAACCGGATTGTGTTGAAGAATCGCTAGGAACACCCCAGAACTCATCGTTGTATTCAGTCTGCATTGAAACCATAGGAAGTTGCGATGATATAGGTGCCACCATCTCTATCTGGTTCTCATAATTGTAACCCATGTTATTCATAGCTGGATGATGATCATTGAACATAGAAGTCTGCTCGAACATGGGGCCCTGGAATTGAAGTGCTTGAATAAAGTTGTTTGGGAAATGATGAGGAAATGCATTACCGTAGACCATTGGATGATTGATGTTGCTGTTGTAACTTATGGTATCAATCTCGTTGAAGTGCATGGGACTTTCTTTGGAAGGGATTGGAAAGTCTTCAACCAGCTCAGATTCAGTAATATTCCATTCTAGAGTTTCAGGTGCATCATCCGGTTGTTCATCAGTTTGGATTTCATCATCATCCTTTTGTCGAGCTCGAACACCAATGGATTTATCCTCTTTCTTGTAAATCCTACATAAAACCCAATCATCCAACTGTATGGGAAAATATTATTCAGAGTTAGAAAAAAAGATGTTTGATTAAGCACTATAAAAGCTTAGATTGGAGAATGAAAAAAGAAAAAAACGTTTCGTACCCTCATGTCATTCCCATTCCCTTTGTCCTTGGGAGGCATATTTATTTTGTATTCATGCATAATCCAAGTGGTCTTATCCCCCTTTGGTGGTTTTCCTCTGTAGAATACCAGTGACTTTTTAAACCCAACCTTAACACCATCAGATTTGATAGCTTTATCAGCTCCAGTAGCTTTCCAGTATCCATCACCTGCTGCTCGATTTGGTCGATTTCCATTCCTATATTTCCGATCTCTTGGTGTAAAGAAGTACCATTGCTTCTCTCCTTGTGCCTTGTACCTCTCTGTGTTTTTTTTTTTTGATCGGAAAAAAGAATTAATTTATTACTGGCAAGAAGGTGAGTACAAGAAGAGGAACACCCAAAAATTGGATACACAAACTAAAGATGAACTAAGACGGCCTCAGATAAAGATAACAAAATAACATAGCCTAGCAAAAGAAGCAACCTACTAAACGAGTATCTCTCTGTTAATTGCCACAAAATACTCAATCCATAGACTAAATTACATAAAACAGATCTCAACAAATATTATTGCTCAATCAAACAAACTAGTTCTGAGACAATTATAATATGGGTAGCCAAAAATTCATACCACTTTTTTCTATATCCACTCCATATTGTGAGATGATGAGACTTGCATAAATAAAAGAAAACTGGAACCAAGCAGCAATGGTTGAAGTGGGTTTAGAGCCAAGTTTTACAATATCTGTTTTGTCATTTTACTTGTTGGGCATTTATTTATTTATTTATTTAATATCATATATATACACACACAAAGGAAAAGGCTACTCTTTCCAACCTTCTTCCTAACTTTTCTCTTTCTACTTGATTGTGGATCTCAAAAGTTTATCACTTTATAATGTGGTGATTTAATGTCAATTGCTATGTCAAGTGCTAACCTACGATGTGGTGACGCTACCGCACTAGCACATCATATGGGAAAAATATCACAACTCCTTAATTATTTTATTTTTTTAGTTTTTTTATTAGCAAAGTAGAGATGTTTTTTTTCTTTTTTTTTTATCAACGGAAAAGGTATATGATAAAATTGATGAGATTGAATACATGCAAAATCCCCCCCACCCCCGGCAAGAAAAGAACATCAGCACCAAGACAAGAAAAAAAGAACACTGCCACTCGAAGACCACTCCAGAAAAACTGCCAAAACAAGCCTAGACAGGAAGGAAAGACCCCCAAAAGTAGAGATCTTATTAAGACAATAAAGTACAGGAAAGACTAGATACCCCACTTAGCATACAGAACACTACAAGCCAAACAAAAATAAAATCAACCCAAAACAAACAACCAAAGAACACCCAACAGGAATTTCAAAGCAAGACAAACAGCCCACAAACACAAAAGACTACCTAATTATCTGTAGTTATTGAAAATTCTTCAAATTCTGTAATTCATTTTTTTCTTTAAATTTTTCTATAGGTGATAACTTCTGTTAGATTGTATTTTATTTTATTTTTTTCCTGCCCATGTGCAGTTGTTTATTGGTAGTTGATATATTCTGCTGATTCTTTTCAATTTCAGAATAATCTCTTTAAAATTCCCTTCGTTTTCATTCTCATACCCTTTTAGGGAGGTTTTTTGTTAAAAGTATTTAGTGTTTTTATTTATTTATTCAAATTTCATTCCTTTTCGTGTTTTGAATATTCTATGAATTGCCAAAAGAATATTCTATACTGAACCGATCTTTACTAAGCTATCGATCAAGACTACAAGCTGAGAATTCTTCAAGGTTAGTTGAGATGAAATAACTTAGGTCTGAATTGCTTGATGGATGAGACATACAAAGCTTTTGGGTTGCAAAAAAGCCTATGGACATTGAGAAGGCTTATCTAGAAGCAATTCATGACTTAGAAGAGAAAAAGAAGTCTTTCCGAATATTTAAAGAAGAAGGCTGCTATGATTTGAATGTGAGAGGGCTAATAATATGGCCAAGAAGCATAATGTACTGGATAACGGTCTGAAGACCATGCAAGAAGGGTTGCTTGATACAAAATTTATATTGGAAGCTAAGGTAGAAGTTCTCTGAATTCTTAGGTAAAGAGTCATCTTTTGTCCCTTTTATGTTTTGAAATACTAGAAATTTGTACTTTTTGGAACCAAAGGAATTAACTTGGGTACGTTGCAGATTTAACTACTAATTCTATAATATAGAAATTAAGGTTATCACTATTTTTATTCATATTTTCACTGACTCTTCAACTGACAGCTTTTATTTGTTTTAGTTTTATCTCTTTATCATTTGTTCATATATTTTATTTATTTATTTAGTGTTGTATTTCAGCATAATAGAAATTAGTAAAGGATAAGGTCAACTCAAAAGAACTTTCTCTTATTATTTAGGACCTTTCGATCGAATTTAGTCTTTTTAGTTCTTGAAAGTTCATATCCTTGGAGAGATAAAAATCTCAGGTTATAAAGCAATCAAAATCTGCCAACTTATCTTCTTCAAGGAAAAGAGCAAAGAATTAATCAGAGTGTTATCATTAGGCGACCTCATCGTCTTCAAAGCTCAAAATTTTTTTTCCTCACTTTCATTAGCATCTATTTCTTTAACCACAGGTGCAATGTCCTGGTTTAGAGCACCTAAGGTGTTCCATTTATCTACCTTTAATATCATCGACTCCCATCATCATTTATTTTCTCTCATGGTTCTATGACTTCTTTCAAATATTATAATAATAATAAATTGCATGTACATGAAACAGGCAACAAAAAAATGGCCTTTTGGAGTAAAAGCCCCTATAAGGAAAATGTTAGATACAAAACTTGTATATGAAATCACAAAACACCGTTATAGTTATATATGTATATATTTTACTGCCATATAAACAACTTGTCTTTGTTCATTATATATCCTCAAGTGTTAGTTTCAATGCTTCTTTGATATTTGCAAGTTGGAGCTTTAACAAAAGAAAATTATCAGGGGTAAGAAGTTAAAAAATCTCTTTGCAAACTTGAAGCTTTATGTCTTGCTGACAAAGAGTCATAGGACCAAAAAAAATAAAATAAAATAATCTAATTTGGACAGCATGATTATTAGTAGCTTTTTCATGTACACTTGTACATTATCAATACCTCGTTACTACATTTATTCAATTCTGAGAAGATTTCATTTATTTTCTTTGTGTCAATGCATCGTATTGGCTTTGGGGAATTATATCATCAGGAATGGTTCATACATCAAAATTTCAGTGGCGCAATGCATTCTTAAATCCTCAATTTAGCATTGAGGAGACAGCTACAAAGATTTCCCATTTGCCTAAGGGTTCAAGAACACATGGGGAATTAAGTTTCAAGCAAATACAACAACCTAAAAAAAAACAGTCCAATCCTACAGAAAATTGGTAGCACAACTTTAAAATTGATACATGAATAAGAAAATTACTTTTAAAAAAAATTGAAGTATAAGCATATAGAAACAAAGTAATGTAACCATATATATGAGCAATTTACGTGATTACGATAAAATTTAAAAATAGAAGGGAGAAAAAAAAAAAAAAAAAAAGAGTTATACAGACCTGCAAGTGTGTCAGGATTGTACTTGTACAAATTAACGTCGGTTATCAGATTGGGGGGCAATGGTTCGTTGGCCACCTTTCCCGTCAAATAATAAAGGACGAGCTCTTTATCAAGAGGGTTGAACCTATAACCAGGTGGAAACGAGTGCAGGTAGGCATCGGTATCATCATTCTCATGTTTAACCTTTGCAGAAAAAGAAGAAGAAGAAGAAACATGCTGCTTTAGAGGAATGCTAGTAGGGTTGGGGTTTCGTCCAGCGGCCCTTCGACTTGGTTGGGTCTCCATGGTTAGGAGCTAGACTGAGGAAAACCTTTTGAAAGCACGTTGAAAGCAGTAGAGAGAGAGAGAAAGAGAGAGAAGATATATTAGTGTTTGTTTTGAAGAGATATATCTGATTTTTATGGTGAAGATTTGGAGAATCAAAGAGCTATTATTTCTCAATGAGAAAGCTACAATCTCTCGAATGAGAAAAACTTCTATGTAACTGTGATACGGTTAGGTGGTGTCACAAGCCAATGAGAATTAAGCAAAGTGGGATTTTCAGTGTACTTTTTGGCTCCACAATCCCACTTTCCTTAGCCCTTATTGACTTGTGACACCACCTAACCATATAACAGTTATATAGAAGACTCTCTCGAACAGATAAAAGTAGATAAGGAAATTCTACACCAACCTTGAGGGGTAAACTGACTCTCTAAGTGGACATCATGGCCTCTTGTTAAACAAAAAGTCTTAGGTTCAACTCATCACTCCTTTAATCCTATAATTGCTTAATGTATGTGATACAAAGAGATTACACGTACCTAAGACTCGAGGATTATTTAGGTGCGTGAACTGCTAAAAATCTCCTAATACGAAAAATATATAAAATAAAAAAATGTAAATTTTATACTCAGTAATTTCTAGTCATAGAAGGCTATGGAGAGGCGGATCCATGAAATTGGTCCGGGAGAATCAATTTTTGATTATTTTTAGACTTTTATCCTCTTTCAAAATATGACTACGATTTTTTTGCAAGTTGTTTTTTTCCTACTTCACGAAAAGAAGACAGTAAAAATTTTAAATAATACAAAGTAATGGATTTCGACTGGTTTTAAAGTCTAGCTAGGATACCAAAGTAGCACCCCATAATTCAATGTAGTTTTCTCTATTTTACCATTTTTCCTCCTTTTCCCCTTATAAGTTATAACGTTATCGGTGACCTAGCATACTCACAACACAGTAATAACATGGTGCGCACATATTTATTTCTCAAGAATAAATGAATAGTTTTATTTTTTGGTTTCCCAAGGTGTCCCTAGGCTTCGCCCAGGACTAATCCTCCGAGGTACGGTCGGGCGCCGAAGCGGAGACCTCTCCCAAGAAAGTTTTTTGCATTCACAAGGGCTCGAACCCGAGACCTCTTGCTTAAGTGACTAGAGTCCCTTCCACTCAAGCCAACCTTCGTTGGTAAATGAATAGTTTTATTATTATTAAACATAATGCATCTAAACTAGCCCGAACATCCTATATCCTTAGGGCTAGTCTATGTCCAAAACCCAATAGGATTAGGCCTAAATTACCTCTGTTGTCAAGAATAAATCAATAAATAAATAAATAAATTGTTCACAAGTAACAAATCACAGATGAATTGAAGGGAAACTCGATCCGCAACCACTTGGTGGGAATTGAGATCAAAAGTGATATTTACTGGGCCATGGAATCTCAAAATCCCATATATTGACCAACTCATCCAATGCATACAATCCCATTTGTCTGACAGACCACTTGCAGTGCTTAAAACACTCGTGCATTCTAATGATTTGCCTATTGTTATACACCACAAAATGTCCTTTCCTCGTACGCCTCTTGCCCACTGGGATCTCTATGATGCAATCAAATCTTGTGAGTCCGAAAATGTCGTCATAAAAGTGCCATTGGAATTCCTGATTTGGTCTCAACCAATGTATGCCCAAACCATCGTCTTTGGACCAGCAATGAATCCTCAACCAGCTATGATTTTCCAAATTATTTATGATATGGATATATCTTTTGCCCAGGTAAAATCCGAGGGATGGTTCAAGTGTTGCCCTTATGAGGAGCAATGCAAGGACATAACTCAGCTTGAATTGACTCATCTTGTAGTTCTTGCGCAATCTGGTTAAAGCAAATGCATGCAGATCGAGATTAATTACCATAGGAAATTATTTTTTTAAAAGAAAAGATATATATAATATATACAGTCCAGCTAGTCGGTTCGTGTAAGAAACATATGATATAATTTATATATATCAGCATCATGCATTAGAGATTGTTCTTATTGCATTGGTCTCATATACCCCGTAACCCATCAATGCATGAGGTATAACCCCCCAATGCAGGTAGTACCAAGTAAATTGTACCAAAATTTAATTTCTATTTTAGCTTGAAAGGGAACTCTAGAAGAGCATGCTGAGTTGGTAAAAAGAGTGTATTTTTAAGCTTTCGCAACAAACAAGTAAAGAAGCTAGGGGTTCAAGCTCATCAAGTGGATAGTTGAACCCAATTAACCAAGCCAGTGCTACAGAACCCAAACCTATTTGGAGGAGATACAAAAGGGGGACTACATGCAAGAGGGCTCAGGATTAATGGAGCATCCATGCTGCGTTCACGTTTATCACGAGGATCTCATATATTTTTGTGTGCTTAATATGTTGTTGATGAATAGGATAGCCTTGCCTGAATGTCACACCGTTGAGGGACGAATACAATTTCTGGGCAGCAGGCTCAGGTACGTGACTCAGGTCCTTCAACCGTATGACCCTTAGAAAAAAGCGCTATCCGTGGCTTCAACATAAAAGAGGGTGCAAACCTTTTGATACGAAGGACTAAGCAGAGCAGGAAGAGGTAATCACGTATAGAGGTTCGGCGATGAGGATTCCATGTGGCACTGGCACCTTCCCTTTTTCCCAAACCAGCGCTGGGGATTAGGCGATTGCATGCACCTTGGCCTTAAAAACAAAGAAATGGAAAGAGTGGGAGTTGCGATTTGCAAGAACAGTTCCTTCGTGCAAGGAGAATCATCCATGGAAGAGTCAATCCCGTTATTTTGTTTTGCAATTATTACTAATTTTGTATTTACTATATGTGAACTATTTTACCTAGAGTCTGGTTAGCAAGATGATATGTCATTATATCTTGTTGTGACAAACATCCGAACATGCAGATACATGTCTGACATGCGAATCTTAAACTATTTTATCTAAAGTCTGGCTAGCATGACGACCTATCATTACATTTTGTTGTGACAAACCCCCAAACACACTGACACATGTCTAACATACGAATCCTATATGTTTTTAACTCTTATATTCAAGCTAGTATCTGTAATTGATTTTACAATGATGGAATGTCATGTAAGTATTCTCTTTTTACTAATACCGCCGAGAGAAGTGGCTCCAAATTGCACATCCTTCAATTCTTCTAAAGTTATAGGGGTCGAGGATCCTAATTAATTCTATTTTTTAGACCAACATAATTCAATTTGTTCGTAATGTAACGAAACACCTAATTCATTAGCATTTTTTAGCTGATCAATAGGATTGTCATCAATAAAGTCCTTATCTCTGTTGCGTTCTAAGATCCAAATTTGATTTGGTTGGAAAAACATTTCTCTGTGGCGAATTTCGACTAGCCTTTATTATTCTCAATGTAAGATATTTACTTCATGTATAATTTTAATAATATCAATAGATCATGGTTTGATCATTCTCGGAAAATGAACATATCTTTCTGCCATTAAGGACTAAAAGATGACTGCGCTAGAAGCTCCCCAATCAATGGCTTCCAAACCCCATTGTATATTGCAAAGCCAAGTTTTAGAATCTTTCTATTATCAAGTGAACTACTTCTATAAAATTCGATACAAAATGGTTTATGTAAAGTCCAAGTTTTTTATGTTGTCAAATTCCGTGTCAAAGTTTTGCTAAGTCTTGAGTTAATTGAATATTTGAGTAGCTGCAAAGATGTTTTGAATCCTCCTCGTATTAAATTCTCAATCATATTCTAATCCATGTTTGAATAGACGTACATATACATTTTCTAATAATAATCATAAGAATTATTACATAATTCATCATTAATCTTATTCTTAAGATGATTTAATTTTCAGGGTTATCACAAATCCCTTCCAATGTACCCAAAAAAAAAAAAAACCCATCAGCATTCATACTTCATTAACTCCTCCAAATCAAATTTAGAAAATCACATGCCGATAAGGATCGATAAACTTTAACCTATCTTATTTTAACCCTTTTTCTAACAAGTTATATTCTCATACTCTTCCAATTATTTTCCCATGTATTTTAGTCACTTGATTGGGATTCTGGAAAAACATACATCTACCATTGTCGTGTTTTTCCACAAACACTCAAGGTTCGTATATCAACTCTTTTCAAACATTAATAATTTATAATATTCACAAAGATTTACACAATTACAATTTTTCCCTCACCATTAACCACTCATTATACTAACCTTTAAATAAGTCATGACACAAATATTTTTTTCAGTGTGCTGTAGAGAGGTAATGCAACAAACTTATACCAAAAAACAAGTAAAATGCCATAGAGAGTTGCATTAACCGTGATATCTTTCACAACATTATACAAACAACTCTCTAAAACGTCTTAGAAAGTTACATTATCTTCCAACCATACACAAGGTAAACACATTTTACACCTTCTTATTGTAATCTTTCAATCTAATTAATAATATCTTTTAACAAACTATCATAGATTTATCATGTTCAATATTATTCAACACTATCTAACACAATTAACATTTGTATAACTTGATAAATGATACACATATTCAATTGAAGAAGTAGAAGATGTTGATAATAATACTTAGATACCATTAAGGAGAGTGCAGACGTTGAGATAATAATATGCAAATTCCATTTTCCCCATTACTCACACGCAAACTTTTTACACTTCCTATATTCAATTTTCTGCCATAGCAACCATTCTCACGTTAAATGCTTATCAAATACCATATAACATATATCCACAATTATCTTACATATCGATATAAATAAATAAAATTATAATCTACATACCTAATGCACACATTTAAACTCTACTTATTTACTTTAAATTGTTTCACTTACTACATATCAATCTACATGATTTACTCATCACTCAATCTCTGCTTATTTTACAGTTGCTTCACTCAATTTTTATACAACAATCGGAAAAACCAAAAAACATACATCTACCATTGTCATCTATTTTCAGAAACCACCGTTTCACTCATCACATTTATCAATATTATTGGTGCATGCTTACGTACCATAGCGCTATATCAGGTATTATTCACAACAAATCCTTTTATTGTTACATTAACTAATTATTATTACAAAATCACATAATTAATATCCCTTTTTTTCTCTCTCTTTTAAGTAGTTGCTTGAAGAAAATTCTGGAGAAATATATTTCTATCATTGTAATATTTCTCCAGAATTTATTTCTTCAGAATTTATTTCTTACGACCAAAAGGAGTATAAAGAGCTTATGCGAGAAGCATCACCCACACTCCATGACCAACATAATTCTACCAAAATGACCGCACAAACCTGTGGATCTTACACAAAACGCGATGCTTATTTTTCCCCCTTATCCAGTATTTCTCTCCGCACACAACAAAGGACCGCGTGCCTTTAGAGGAAACTTTATCTTTCGGGTGACAACTGAAACGACACTTCCTATTACAAAAACAACATAAAGGATATCAACAATCACAGCTACAAAATCACTAAAGAAATTTGCACAAGAAATTTCTACATTAAGGATATCAACAATCGCAACTACATAATCATTGAAGAAATGTACAAAAGAAATTTCTATTACAACTACTTTGTAACCTCTACGATGTATATAATTAAACCTCATTTATCTCTACATTCAGCATTCTCTTTAGATTCAAAATTCTTTTTGTAATTGTTTTTTTCTTATCCAATTTGTCAAACCATTGCACTTAATCAATTTCTTCCCAAACTTTTTCCACATACCTTACTAACATAACCCTTTTCTCAACTATTTCCGTTTCATATAACCAACAAAATACCCAAAAAATATACCACAACCATCCCCTAAAAAATTTACCGGGAACGCGTCTTGCGGATGCATTCTCTACTAGTATATAACCAAAGACGGAACCAAGATTTCAACTTGAGGAGGGCCAAAGCATGAACCAAAAATTATTACCATTTAAGAATGAGAATATTAGCTTGTTCCAAATAAGAAGCGAATTTAAAATTTCATAACAACCATATAATCTGTAATTTTTATAGGATTCAAAAAAATAATAATAATAATAAAATACACACACACACACAATTCCATTTTTCATTTTATTTTGTATTTTTAATCTTCAAAGCAACAAATGGAGTAGCTGAGGGGAAAAAAAATCCTTCTCCATTGTTTTCCTGCAGAGAAAATAAAAGAAATTGTTTTGTATCTGCAAACTGAGTAACTCAATTCAATTCAAATATACCTTGTTTTTTATTCAAGTATTTTTGGTTTCATGAGGGTGCTTAGTGTAATTTTGAATACTTATATAGTATATATATAACTATGTGTATGAGTATATATACAAACGAATCCAAAAAGTTGGGAGGGGTCATGGCCCCCCTTGGCCTCCACATAGATCTGTCCCTACATATTACACTGGACATAATTTTTTTCCTTATATGAACATGTTTCTCATAGATGAGCAACAGGGCCGGTCCTGAGTTTTTTGGGGCCTTAGGCGAACTCCTAAAATGGGGCCCTCTATACATATTTATACGCACAACAAAATTTATACTCAACAATTTTTTTTCCCTAATACATACAAAATTTTCCTAAATATGAGTACTAAAATTTGCTTATATAAATTAAGATAAAAAATAAATCTTTATAAGAATTATAAATAAATAAAATCTGATTTTCTTCGTTTATAATTTAGAAAAAAAAAAATCACATATACAAGAAGAAGAAAAAAAACAGACAAAATTTAAAGTTGTAGTACCAAAAAAAAAAAAAAAAAAAAGAACCAACTATAGTAAAGTATCACTTAAATATTACTCCTCTCATTTTTAGCTGCAAATCACTTATTAAGTTAGCATAATCAAGTTTTTTTTACCATATCATGTTCAATGGATAATATAACTAATCCGGTCAATCTTTCCTGTGACATAGTGGAATGAAGGTAAGATTTGATTAACTTTAACTTTGAAAAACTTATATTTGCAAATGTAACTGTAATTAGTATGGTCAACAATATTCTATAAGCAATTCAAGCGTTTGGGAAACAACTATCCATTTCTTTCAAATAATTCAATACTTCAATTAGCCTTTTTAGATATTTTGGTAAAACTTCTTTCAAGACCTTTAATTAAAAATAAATATCCCCCAATAATATCAGAGTGCTCCTTATGTGTGTCAAGCATTTGGGAAACAACTATCCATTTCTTTCAAATAATTTAGTACTTCAATTAGTCTTTTTAGATATTTTGGTCAAACTTCTTTCAAGACCTTTAATTCTAAAAATAAGTATCCCCCAATAATATCAGAATGCTCTTTGTGTGTGTGTGTGTGTGTGTGTGTAGATACATATAAAAGAAAAATTAAAGAGAGAATGGTTTGGACGTGTGGTGTACCTGATTTCTTTGTCTGAAAGGTAATCAAATACTTTTAATCTTCCGAATAGAATTATAATATGATCTGATTAGGATAGACACTGAGAAGTTGAGAGCATTAAGAGAGGAAGAGAGAAGGAGGTTGGAGTTTGAAGGCTCGAGGCAAACTGATAGAGGCGTTAGATCTGATATAATTTAGGGTTAAATGTTTTTTTTTTGGTTTTGGGCTTGAGTTGAGTAGATTATTTGGCCATTTGGGTTATTGTACATGGACTTGCGTTAGAAGCTTGGGAACTATTTAGGGCCCTTAAACTTAGATTAATACTTTTTCTCATCTAGTTATTAAAAAGGGGGCCTCTATTGGCACCCAAAGACTTGCTCTTTATTCCCCACTTATTTTACATTTTTAGATTTTATGAAAAATATAGAAGGTTTTTATAAAAACTGATCATATATTCTATTAGAAAACATCATTTTGAACGACTTTTTAGAAGAAAGTTTTTCCAAAATCTATCGTTTAAGTATACTTTTTTATTATTTGTAATATTCGCTCCATAAATGACTAAAAAGTCCATTTAAACGATAGATTTTGAAAAAACTTTATTCTAAAAAGTTATTCAAAATGATGTTTTTTAATAGACAGTACGATCAGTTTTTATGAAAATCTTATATGTTTTTCATAAAATCTTAAAATATAAAATAAGTGGGGGATGAAAAGCAAGTTTTTGGGTGCCAATAGAGGCCTTCTATTAAAAATAATGGATTTTTTTTTTTTTTTTGGACTTATTACAAAGTTAACAACTAAGTTGGGGCCCTTATTTTTTGTCAAAATTTTGGGGCCTTAGGCGGCTGCCTGAGTAGCCTGACCTCAGGGCCGGCCTTGATGAGCAACCTCTTCTATCAATACATTTTTTTTCTTGACTTCGTTTTCCAACAAAACAAACAGAACCATAGGCAATAAGACAAGTAAATGAAAGATTTTCAATCAACCCATTTCGAATGAAACCTATTCCTATTACAACTAAACAAGGCAAAAAAAAAAAAAAAAAAAAAAAAAAAGGGAAGAAAGAAGGAGGGGAGGGTAAACCATTTCACTGCGACGCACTGCGCACCAATGCACTACGCAGTGCACACCCCTGCGCTTTTTCTATCTTTATATATAACTGAATTCATCTGAAGACCTATCGTACGTTTCCTTTTCATTCTGGGTAAACTCTCTCATCCGCTCTCTCCATCCCACTTCTCTCACCACTCTCTCAATCACTTTTCTCACCGCCTTCTCTCTTTCACTTTTCTCTCTTCACTATTTAGGCTTTAGGGTTTCTGAAACACGCCGCCCCACCACCCCCACAATAAAATATGAACAAAACATTGAAAATTACCCAACCAACAATGCTACCCATGTTCTACCGTCGAGCAACAATGCCGCCTATTTTCTACCGTCCGACAACATTGCCGCCCATATTCTACCATCGGGTTTATATCAAATGTTTTTCAATAGGTTCAAAGCATCCTGGTATAGTTCCTTGTTCTTAGCTTCTTGTCTTCGCTTCTTTCTTTCTTACTTTTTTTCTCTCTTCTCCTTTTTTTTTTCATTTTTTTTTCCTATTATTATGTGTGGAGACTCTGCTTGTTGTTAGATTTGTCAATATAGGATGAAAGAAGGCGATCGGTGGGATTTTTTTTGTATTTTTTCTTCTTTTTTTTTTTGTTGTTGAGTAGAACGCAGCGGAAACCAAAATTAAATATTTTATTAACACTGAAAAAAATACACTATACACATGAGACTCACCACAAATGGACTAAACTCTCACTCACACAATATTACCATACTTGTAATACACACTAGACACCCTCACTTTATCACTTACTCACACCTTAAAAAAAAAAAAAAAAAAATACTACACTCACATACACTCAAGGGAGAACACACTCACACACTAGTGTTATCCCTACACATTACACATTAACTTCACTCACACCTCAGGATTCACTCCACACAACACACACCTAAGGGAGGCCCTTGCCCCCTTTTTATAGATGCTAGTTGCTTCTTAGAGTCGGTTCTCCACCGACTTGAAAGCTTCTCGGTCTTCTCCATCGTCGCCGACATTGTGGAAGCTTCAAGAGAATGGTAGTGCACAAAAAAGAATCTAGAAAAACAAGAAAGAAATAAAAGAGAAAAGAAAGGAGATTTGGAAAGAGAAAGGTCTAGAGAAGCACTACAACAAATTTAATTTTAAATGACGTTCAAAAAACGCCATTAAAACAAATCTATAGCGTTTTTAGGAATATCATCTTAGCCCATGCTATTAAACAGTCTTAGTTTCCACAGCATTCTTTGAATGTTATAAAAGCATAACAACAACATTTGGTCCTATCTATTAAAAGAATGTTATAGCATTCATTGCATGATATAAATAAGACATTATAGCATTTTTTGAGCATTAAGAAAGTGATATAATGGCATTTGTTGCTAGCTATGAAAAGGATAGTACAACTTTCTCAAAACACAATTAATTGTTACGTCCCTGCATATTACACTGGACATAATTTTTTTTTTATATGAACATGTTTCTCATAAATGAGCAACCTCTTCTATCAACACATTTCTTTTCCTGACTTCGTTTTCCACCGAAAAAAAAACAGAACCACAGGCAATAAGATAAGTAAATGAAAGATTTTCAATCAACCCATTTCAAATGAAACCTATTCCTATTACAACGAAACAAGGCAAAAAAAAAAAAAAAAAAAAAAAAGAAGTGGGAAGAAAGAAGGGGGGAAGGTAAACTCTTGCACTGCGACGCACTGCGCACCTATGCACTGCGCAGTGCACACCCCTGCACTTTTTCTATCTTTATATATAACTGAATTCGTCTGAAGAAATATCGTACATTTCCTTTCCATTCTAGGTAAACTCTCTCACCCGCTCTCTCCATCCCACTTCTCTCGCCGCTTTCTTCATCCCATTTCTCTCACCGCCTTCCATTTTTCACTTTTCTCTCTTCACTATTTAGGGTTTAGGGTTTCTGAAACACGCCACCCCACTATCCCTACAATATAATATGAACCAAGCATTGAAAATTACACAACCAACAATGCCGCCCATGTTCTACCGTCGGGCAACAATACCGCCCATTTTCTATCGTCCGGCAACATTGCCGCCCATGTTTTTCCGTCAGGTTTCTATGAAATGTTTTTCAATGAGTTCAAAGCATCCTGGTATAATTCCTTGTTCTTAGCTTCGAGTCTTCGTTTCGTTCTTTCTTACTTTTTTTCTCTCTTCTCCTTTTTTTTTTTTTGTTGAGTAGAACACAGCGGAAACCAAAATTAAATATTTTATTAACACTAAACAAATTACACTATACACATGAGACTCACCACAAATGGACTAAACTCTCACTCACACAAAATTACCATACTTGTAATGTACACTAGACACCCTCACTTTATCACTTACTCACACCTTAAAAAAAAAAAAATACTACACTCACCTACACTCAAGGAAGAACACACTCACACACTAGTGTTTTCCCTACTCACACACTAGTGTTTTCCCTACATATTGCACATTAACTTTACTCACGCTTTAGGATTCACTCCACATGACACACACCTAAGGGAGGCCCTTGCCCCCTTTTTATAGATGCTAGTTGCTTTTTGAAGTCAATTCTGAACCGACTTGGAAGCTTCTCGGTCTTCTCCAATGTTGTTGACATTGTGGAAGCTTCAAGAGAATGGTAGTGCACGAAGAAGAATCTAGAGAAAACAAGAAAGAAATAAAAGAGAGAAGGAAGGAAATCTGGAAGGAGAAAGGCCTAGAGCAGCACAACAAGAAATTTAATTTTTAATGACGTTCAAAAAACGCTATTAAAACAAATCTATAGTGTTTTTAGGAATGTTAACTTAGCCCATGCTATTAAAAAGTCTTAGTTTCCATAACATTCTTTGAATCTTTTTAAAACATAACAATAGCATTTGGTTTTAGCTATTAAAAGAATGTTATAGCATTCATTGCATGATATAAATAAGACACTATGGTATTTTTTTAGCATTATGAAAGTTATATAATAGCATTTGTTGCTAACTATGAAAAGGATAGTACAACTTTCTCAA